>CM056054.1:179153482-179708482 GCA_029574335.1 Rana kukunoris
CGTTTGTAAATACAAATAAGCAATACCATCATTCTTTTAGTCTCCTTTGGGGTAACCCATGAACAAAGCAGCCCCATCTACAAGACTAGAGGGTCCGAGCAGCAAATATAGAAAGAGAAGCTGCCTAATTGTATATTGTAATCATAAAGTTCCAATATCCTCCCAAGTAAATGTGACTAAGACATAGGAAATATTATTTTAGATAAATATACGTTCGCTGTATACCATATCTGCTGTAAAAGTTCATTGCAGCCTTGCAAAAACAGAGTCTGAATTTGTGGATGATTTACCTGATGTGCCTGGCTGGAAAGCTTAGGTGTTAGTGAAACACTAGGCTGGTGCCATTTGGCAGACAAAAGAATATTCTTTATTATTAATGGCCGGAGCAGCCTCTGTGTAATCAAAGGGCACTGATGCAGTGATATACATCCACTGACAAAGCAGCAGCTCTACAACTCCCTGCTAAGCATCTGAGCAGCTGACAGCCAGTAACTCCTAATGCCTTGTATCTGTAAGATGAATAGCCAGGGATAGAGGTGTAGAGTGCATAGGACTTAGGGCGCTGTTGTTACATACAGCACAAATAATATTTTTAATATACCTTAGATCCAGTTCATTTATAGCCCGGCATTTGGTTCTCAGTAGTTTTGGATATATGTATGTTTCTATTTTCATATATCAAGTTTATAAAAAGAATTTGAAGTCATAAATAAACATTAAGGTTATAGCCTATTGTCTCAGTGTAAAGCAGAGTGAACTTATGCTAATAAAAATTCATGTCTGGGATTGATGTGGCTTTAACTATACGAGGAAGAAGTGTATAAAAAGGAGACAAAATAATCTTACTGCTTTAAATCCTGCAAAAACAAAACAAAAAAACCCTATAAAACCACCCGGCATCTGATAAAAATTGAATTAAATTTGACGAGGCCTTCTATGGAATATCAGAATCCATGATCCACTTTTGATTAAAAAAAAAGACCATTTCTAATTTAATGTTCTTAAAATGATCTCTCCATTTTAATCTCCTTATGTCATTGTCTAATGCCGTGTACACATGATCGGAATTTCCATTGGAAATTCGGATGAATTCTATGGGAGTTTAATTATAGAACATGTTCTATTTTACTCCGATGGAATTCGTTGGAATTCCGATGAGCTTTTGGTCTAGCCCAATCATGTGTACGCGGCATAAAAGTGTTTAAAAGTTCATCAGTAAATTAGACTTCGAACTACCTATGGATGATCAGCCCTGGATGCATTCTGCATTAACAAATTATGAATGTCAGGCAGCAACCTGCTGACAGAGCCACCCAAGGCTTAAAGGGTTTGTAAAGGATTTTTTTTTTTCTTAATAGCTTCCTTTACCTTAATGCAGTGCTGTTTTCATGTCTTCATTGTTCGTTTTTGCTCTCAAGTTGCTGTAATTCTTCTCTGATCTCCACACTTCCTGGTTGTCTGTTTCCTTATAACCACAGTACTGGGAGCTTTCTCTCTGTGGTCACTAATCAAGTAGGTGTGATTACTGTGTGTCCAAAACCCCTCAGCACCAATTTCGTTTCGTTTTCCAAACCATCACTGCCCTGTATTGGCTCTGTGGCTCTGTACATCACAGAAGCAGGAAACAGCATTCAAAAACTAAACTAAAACTGTAGGTACATTATATGAATGATTTTTATCTATTTTTATTTGTTTTAAAAAAGTCACTATACCCTGTAAACAGTCATTTCAGCAAAAAAAAATAAATAATTCCTTTACAACTCCTTTAAGTTTCAGCCGGTTTCTCTGCTCGGGAACCAGCCAATATTCACTGCATGTATGACCAGCTTAAAGGCAAAAAGTATCCTTTTATTTTGGATAGAGTAAGGGAGGGTTGCCCCAGTCAAGTTTTTGCCACCTGTGTCCCATTGGGGAGGTTTCCCTTCACTTCCTATCCTAATCTCACCCCAGAAGGAGGTGGAAGTGGAAGAAAATCTCTCACACCGGAGAAATCCCTGGTAGTGACCAGAGCCACCAGAACTGTGTCACTACTGGAATACAGTGGAACTTCGGATTCCAAATTAACGCAGTTAACAATCGTTTTGCAATACGAGCACTGTATTTATAAAAAAACTGACCCGGTTTGCGAGTGTTGTCTCGCAAAACAAGCAGGATTCAAGCCAAAGCGGTGTGCAATAGCACGTTTGGCCTGAGATGGAGGGCGCCGGGCCTGAACGTGGAAATACTCCGTTTCCAAGGTTTTCCGAGTTCAGCCGAGGTGTCCTCGGCCCTTTCCGAGTGTTTACCAGGCTCTGCGGCGCCCCCCCCCTCCTGCCTCTGGCCGCATGCGGTATTGCATGCCATTGAAGTCAATGCGGAACAAATTATTTTAGTTTCCATTGACTTCAATGGGGAAACTCGCTTTGATATGCAAGTTCTTTGGATTACGAGCATTCTCCTGGAATGGATTATGCTCGTAATCCAAGGTTCCACTGTATTTCTTATTCTGGTGTCCCTGCAAATATTGGAATTTCTTTCACTTTGATAACAGTCACCAGGCAAAATAAAGAGGGTGACTCTCCCAAATAAGAATATAGGCAGCAATAAAACATTAACAGGTGTTCTAATCCTTTTCCCTATATCTAACTAAAAAAAAAGTGTTGCCCTCAGTTATACTTTAACACTGTAACCTTGTGAGAGGCTGAAGCATAGAACTGATTACTGTGTAGACATGTGCACACTGAAATATTTTGTTTCATAATTTCGTTTTCGTCCAAAAAAAATATTTATTTAGTTACTCCCGAAATTCGTTTTTATTTATTTAGTTTTTCGTTAAAAATGCATTCGTCCGAAAATTCTAATTAAGGTCGAATCTGTCATTGAAGGCTTATGGTGTCTGTCGATTTTTTTTTTGAAAAAAAAAAAAAAAACATTCGACAGAATCTTAAAAAAAAAAAATGTTCAACTCTTCATGTCTCTCTATGTCGAATCTTTTCTCTCTATGGTGTCCGTTTATGAAGCAGTGAAATCTATTCACTGCTGTAGTCTTTAGATATTTTAGCGTGTATTGTCTATCGTATAGTGTCTAGTATGATGTTAGTAGATTGTTCTCGCAGCAAAACACCAGGTCCTCCAGAGAACGCATTTATTTCAACAACTACAATACAGAATAGTCCAACGTCCACAGATGATACAAAAATCCAGCAGAGTCATTCAGATTTCTACCTGCGCCCCCATACTCATACAGAGAGTACCTTCTCTCTGACAAAATGACCCGAATGTCAAAACTGACTAACAGAATAAATATCCTGTTCACTGAATAGCTGACAATTTGATTGGCCGTCTTTGATCTGAAAGACATGACCCAGCGTCTTGTCTTGCAGATCGTCAGGTAATTGTCACTCCCAGCAGGAATCAATTTAGTATTCGGGAGCCAACCCGTATACATCCTTGTATACCAATTAGCTCTCTTTTAATAAGTAATTATATTACCTGTGGCCTAAGAAATGGTTTGATATGTAAGCAAGAGCTCATCCTGTCCAGTTGGCTATTTGACAATAGGCAAGCGTCTCTTAATGTGAATTACAGGTCTGATGTGCAAAAAGGACTTCCTATATCCTTCTCTTTGTCCATTTGATAATGGACAATGGAAGTATCTTTTGATGTGTAATGCAATTACAGGTTACTAAGATTTAGCCTGTTCAATCTTTTACTCACATAATACAGTATAATACACATATATATATATATATATATATATATATATATACATACACACACATATATATATATATATATATATATATATACATACACATACATACACACATATATACATCACTGCATATACTACAACAACTGCTTCTTTCTCCGGCATTCACAGTGAACATTTTTCTCCTCTGTGTGCCGGTTTATGAAGCGGAGAAGATCGCTTCACCCTTGGAGGAGTGAAGTGATCTTCCAACGCTTCAAACACTGGAGAACGGCCCCTGATACTGGAATCTCGTGAGACTTCACGAGATTACAGTACCAGAAATTCACAGAAATACGGAGATGTCAGTTTATTGAGCTGTGATAAATTATCACCACTCATTACACTGACAGACCCCGTGGTTAATGTATTTAAAATAACGAGTCCCCTTACATAATATATATATGTATACACACACATACACTATATATACACATGTATATACACACTAATTATATATATGAACATGTACACATTATAAATATGTATGTATATATATGTATACACATAAATATGACAGGGGGACATGGTTACAGTGTTGGGGGGTCAGAACGAGGTAGAAGGAAGTTAAAAATCTTCCTCCTTCCTCCTCAGAACCCCCGGGATTCTCTCTTCACTCCCCGCTTCACCAGCTCTGAGATGGTGAAGCGGGGAGTGTGAATTCTGACACAGATCACCAGTGAAGAGCTCAGATCACAGCTTCATAAACTGGCCGTTTCTGTGTCAGTCTATGAGACTTCACTGTGTGAAGAGATAATCGGCGGGAAAACAAATTCAAACACTTCTCCCCCCGATTATCACTGTTTCATAAACTGTTTATGGGCTGTGATCAGTGGTGATCCTTGGGATCACCGCTGTTCACTGCTTCATAAACGGACACCTCTGTCGGATCTTTTCTCTCTATGTCGAATCTTTTCTCTTTATGTAGAATAATATTGGACTAATAGAGTTAGGCCGGAATCACACTTGTGCAGTGCGAATTTCAGCTCTGTAATCTCTCTGCAAAGATAAGAGAAGTGTTCAGCAGATTAGCAAGGTTTTAGCTGCGAATTTGGAGACCTGGGAGAAGTTCCGGGTGAGAGGAGAGTGGGGGAGAAGTGTATTGAGCTGAATGAGAGAAATTCCTGAAGAGAACTGAACACATCTGCGAATCAGCTGCGTACCCATAGAAGATAATGGGACTGAATTCTCACCTGAGCCGCACTGCAAGGCATAAAATCCGCACACGTTTTTAATGCAATGCGCAGTGCGAATGCATCGCACATATGTGAACCAGCCTCATTGAAAACAATGTATTTAGAAATGTTCTGCGTATTAGATGTGGTTTAAGCCGCAACCAATTTGCATAGGTGTGAATCCGGCTTTAAGGATAGGCACATTCGACAGCAACGAAAACGAAAATAAAGCATTTGTTTATGTCGGATCTTTTGTTTTTCGTATTCTGTGCTTTCGTTATCGTTTGTTAAAACGATAACGAAAATACCTGAAATTCAGACTAAAATGCATTCGGACGAAAACGAATGCACATGTCTATTACTGTGTCAGACATTTGTGAATACAGCATCTTAATCCAAGAAGCATATTTTGACACTAAATGATGCCTGATCAAAGATGGCTTCATTGTTCTGGCAAGTAAAGCAGATAAATACATTGTCATGTGGAGTATTTATCTTCTTGCCGACCGCCGCATGACTAAATACTTAGACAGAATGGCACGGCTGCGCAAAAGGACGTATATATATGTCCCCTTTAAGAACCGGGAAGGCTGCAAGCTTTGTGACGGCCACGATCGCGAGATCGTGTCACGGTGAGGAAGAACAGGGAAATACTCATGTAAACAAGCATTTCCCCAGTCTTCCTAGCGACAGGACAGTGATCACCGGTTCCTGTAACTGGAAGCGGTGATCACTGTCGTGTCACAAACAGCCCACCCCCCCTAGAGTTAGAAGCACTCCCTAGGACACACTTAACCCCTTCAGTGCCACCTAGTGGTTAACCCCTTCACTTGCCCGTGTAATTTTCACAGTAATCAGTGCATTTTAATAGCACTGATCGCTGTAAAAATGTCAATGGTCCCAAAAATGTTTCAAAAGTATTCGATGTGTCCGCCATAAAGTCGCAGTCACGCTAAAATTCGCAGATCGCCGCCATTGCTAGTAAAAAAAAATGGTCCGGGGCTTAAGTGGTTATTCTCTGTGGTAGGTAATGAATACCACTAAATGTGTTACACCTAACAATACTTAAGCTGGCCATACATTAAACAATTTTATTTTTACATTTCTGTAGGGATGAGCCAAACACCCCCCAGTTCAGTTCGCACCAGAACATGCGAACAGGCCCCAGGGGACTTCTATCAATGCAAAAAAAGTTTTAAAAATGGCAGTTTTTTCGGGAGCAGTGATTTTAATAATGTTTAAAGTGAAACAATAAAAGTGAAATATTCCTTTAAATTTCATTGCTGGGGGGTGTCCAATGTATGCATGTAAAGTAGCGAGTGTTTCCCGTGTTTAGAATTGTCCCTACACAAAGTGTCATTTCTAAAGGAAAAAAAGTAATTTAAAACTACTCCCAGCTATTCATGAATTGTCGGTCCCCCCAATACAGAGAAAAGTAATTGAAAAAAATGACAGGGGTCCCTGCCATTCTTTTCAATGACTTTTATCTGTATTGCCGGGACCCGACAATTCATTAATAGCGCGAGTAGTTTTGAATTACAATTTTTTTCTTCAAAAATTACATTTTGTGCAGGGAACCAAAATGTAAAAAATAAATATATGTGTGGGGTTCCTCCAAAATTCCATATTAGGCCCTGCAGGTCTGGTATGGATTTTAAGGGGAACCCCCGCGTAAAAAAAAATGATGTGGGGTTTCCCCAAAAAGGTCCTCCCAAAAATCCATACCAGACCCTTTATCCCAGCACGCAATGGGAAATCCCTGATGCGCCAGAGGGTACGGGTCACCCATGACACCACAGGGAAGCCGCGGGAAACCCCCGTACATCAGAATGGGGCGGGGTCACTCGTTAAAAGAAACGTCACACGGCTCACGTGTCATTCGCCCGGGAGCCTTCTATGGAGGAGGCCGTATCGTTCATAGCAGCGGGTAGCGGTGAGTGACGGCGGGTAGCGTGGGTCAGGATCGTGGAAGGATTTACATTGCTGGAATATTTTTTTTCTTTTTTATTAAAGGACTTTTCCCATACTGTCACATACTGTGTGTGTTTTTATAATGTACTCCGTTACCAATTCACATAGCCCCCCGCCCGCAGACCCCCACAACCACTGGGCAAGGGTTGTGGGAATGAGGTCCTTGTCCCCATCAACATGGGGACATCCTCCCCATGTTGAGTGCATGTGGCCTGGTAAGGTTCAGGAGGGGGGCGCTCTCTCGTCCCCCCTCTTTTCCTGCGACCTGCCACGTTGCGTGCTCGGATTAAGGGTCTGGTATGGATTTTTGGGGGGACCCCACGCCATTTTTTTTTATTTCGGCGTTGAGTTCCCCTTAAAATCCATACCAGACCTGAAGGGTCTGGT
This sequence comes from Rana kukunoris, assembly GCA_029574335.1. Lineage (NCBI taxonomy): Eukaryota > Metazoa > Chordata > Amphibia > Anura > Ranidae > Rana > Rana kukunoris. The sequence continues at coordinate 179,160,746 of CM056054.1, forward strand.
ATGGATTTTTTAGGGGAACCCCACGTAATTTTTTTTAATTACGCGGGGGTTCCCCTTAATATCCATACCAGACCTGCACAAAATGTAATTTTTGAAGGAAAAAAAAAGCAATTCAAAACTACTTGCGCTATTAATGAATTGTCGCTATTAATGAATTGTAGCTGGCTCTTCCCCGAACAATGCCCTCCAGCTCCAATAAAAAGTTTAGGGGTTGCCTTTTTATGTTTTATTAAAATCACCCTGGAGGGAACACTTCACTAGGCTTAACTTCTTTGAGCATTCTTTAAGCCAGGAACAAAGAGGAAAGGCCAGAACTGAGACTGTAAGGCCGCATACACACAATCGAACATGTCCGCTGAAACCGGTCTGCAGACCGGTTTCATCGGACCAGTTCGATCGTGTGTACGGCCTATCGGACTGTTTTCCATCGGACCAAAGTTTTAAAACATGCTTTAAAACCTGTCCGATGGAAACCTGTCCGTCGGACAGGTTCGATGGTTAGTACACAAAAGCATGCTCAGAATCAAGTCGACGCATGCTTGGAAGCATTGAACTTCGTTTTTTCATCACGTCGTTGTGTTCTACCTCACTGTCTGATCGGATTTTGGTCCGATGGTGTGTACGCACATCAGACCAACAGACCACTTCAGCGTGGTCTGATGAAAACGGTCCATCGGACAAGTTTAAGAAGACCGGTCCGATCATGTGTACAGGGCCTAAGAGTTGTCTCAGAATTAGCACTAACCTGACATTTAACACCCCAAAATGAAGACAACACACTGTCACCAGGATCTTGAGCTCAGGTCAGTATTCACAATGTCCAAGGTCACCTACACACTTTTAAGCTACCAACAAACACCCTCAGCAAATTCTCAGGTCCAAACCATGAGGGGAATTTAAGTGGGTAGCTCCAGGGATACTTAGGAATAGACCCCCCAGCTCTGTCACAGCTGGGACTTTAATGACCATTGGCAACCTAAGGGCAATAGCCCCTGAAACTGTGGATCCTCTCCAGCAGTAAAATAACCTGGCTTCTCCAGGCCCCAAACTATTTATATTCTCCCCATCCACCTACTGGGCACATCCACCAGGGATTGGATGAAGCACAGGACGAAGTCTTTTGAGACAAAACGGCATAGGGTGGCGGCGTGCTGACGTCTTTTAACCGCATACTGTGTCCAGGAGTGAACGGGTTGTGCTAGCCGGCCGGCTATATATTCACATGCAAATTTTATCTACTTTCCTGTAAGTGTGATTTTAATCTTTTATTAAACAAGTTATATGGGTTCACACTATGTAGCTTTTTTTTCCTTCTCCATATTGGTTTTATTCAACACTGATCACTGGTCCACTGTTGGAGAAGTCTCGGCTCTTGGATATCCTACCACGTTAAGCCCCTGGCTGGGGACTAAGCCATCTGCTGTCAGAAGATCTCTAGTTGGGATCTTCCCCTCTGGTAAGGGGCGGTGTGATTGAAAGGTGGAGGTGTCTTATCTATCCATGCACTGTTTCTGAGGTTCTCGCATTTGATGTCACTATCTATTTGAAGGGAAAGGAATAATTTTTTTCTGCTATCAATTTCCATCAGATGCATATTGTGTTCCGTGCCTGAAAAATAGACTTTTAATTGTTCTATATATCACTCGCGACACGGGATATTTATTCCTTACACAGGACCCTCATTGGTGTTATATTTTGTTTTATTATAGTGTTCATATTTGCGCAGCTTTTTTTTCCATTGTACTAGTTTTTTGTGGGTATCTCACTTTTAAGCTGCTAGCATTTCTTATTTAGGTTATTTACAAAGACAGCGCAGTATTACCACTTTTTTCACAAAAAATATTAAAGCTGCCCATTTGATACGGGATATTTATTCCTTACACAGGACATTCATTGGTGTTATATTTTGTTTTATTATAGTGTTCATATTTGCGCAGCTTTTTTTTCCATTGTACTAGTTTTTTGTGGGTATCTCACTTTTAAACTGCTAGCATTTCTTATTTAGGTTATTTACATAGACAGCGCAGTATTACCACTTTTTTCACAAAAAATATTAAAGCTGCCCATTTGACTCTACCAGCCCCTATGTTCTAGAACTCTTCAGAAGGCAGGGGAAATAGTCAAACCTGCAACCCGTGAAATCAAGAACAGCCCAAAAAACTCAATAGCTGTTCCATTGATTACAGAGGAGTCATAAAGTCCTACATGTTGCTGACATCCTAGCATCCTATCTAGGAGGGTGCTACATTGCAAAAAGAAAAAGAAGATTAAGCCTATTAGCCAAATTGTTAATAAACATACAGTATCATTTGGTCATTGTATTTATCAATACTCTATCCAAAATGAAAAAAAATATGCATTTAGTTATACTTTAAAGAGTAACTCCACCTTTGTTGAGAAAGAAATAATGTACATTTCAGAGATTTTAACAAACTTTATAGCGGAGTCCCATCTTTTGTTCCTCTGAAGAATTTGCTGTTTGCTTCATCATGTCCATTGCAGACTGAATGGGAGGGACATGGCTAAAGGATTAGTCAACCTTGGATCTTCTGGAAAACCCTTAAAAGTAAAACCTCAGACAGGCCCCCAGTTGTATAACAATTCAAACATTGACTGACCCCCCAAAGGACCCCCTGACCCACCAAGCTGCTGTAACCATTTTCTTTAAATAATACCTCCCCACAACCCCTAACTTACAAAGAACTTCAATTCTAGGATGGTGGGTAGGGAACTGAACTTTCACCTGAACTTTTCAGAAATTAATACTCAGCATTCTTCACACGAAGCACCACCTTGCCCATCTGACCTTCAGCCTCAAATATGGTAAGACCCACATGCACTCCACACTGAACTCACATTTTTTTAACCCTTTTATCACTGGTTCTTCCCCTTAGTGATGCCTATCCTACATCCATTTCTCTTATTAGTGCCTCACTTTATAATCACCTGGTGCACTTCCAGTGTTGTAATAAGGTAAGTTGCAATGTCAGTAGCCCTTTAGAAGTTTGTAATCCTTAGTGAGTTACCAAAACTGAAATTCTTTTTGCAGAGGATGCCTAATATTTGACTTGTACCTTAGTGTAGACTTCTGGAAATATAAGTGATACTTTCACAAAAGCAGGAAATTACATTTCTGGCAGAGATATCTACACCAACTGTGTACAGAAGGCCTCCAGGTTGCCATAATGCATCAAATGTTACAGAAAATCACAGCAGCTGCAGATTAAAAAGGACGAGTCATTGATTACATTAACGTACAAAATGGCTTGTGTAGCAATTGTATATACTATATTGTTTTTTTTTTATTTGCTATTTTTTTTTTCAACAAAAGTAGAGTTACCCTTTAATGGGCTACACATTTTAAAGATTTTGTTAGCTTCTGTGCTTGCTGTATATTTTTGGGGGGAGTCAGTCGATCAATTCCCGTACTTACCCCATCTAGGTCCTGGGCGGCTTCACCCTGCGTCATCTCCTTAGCTACCTAGCGGGAACAGCGACACTAATACAGCGATCAGAAAAATGATCGCTTAGTGACACTGGCAATAGGGAGTGAAAGGGTTAACTAGGGCGGTGATCAAGGGGTTAAAACTTTATTAGGGGGGGTACGGGGGCTACCCTGGACCTAACACTAACTGCCTGTCACATTGACACTAACTGCAGTGATCATACATGTGATCACTGCATTCAGTGACACTGTGACAGGGGGGAGGGGGTGGGGGGGTGATCGGGGAGGTTAAATGTGCCTATGTGTCTGTGTGTCAGTGTACTGTTGTGCACACTTACTGTGAGATGTGATCTCTCCTCAGCGGAGCAGAGATCACATCACTTCCCCCTTCCTGTGTTTACACAGGAGGAGGAAGTGCAGAGCGGGGGGAGCGTGTGCATTGGCTGAGAGCGATCCGGAGGGGGCGGACAAAAACGAACCGCTGCCCCCTCAGCACGGATCGCTCGGCCAGGTAACCGGACCGCCGCATGTACCGGGGGGGAGTCCCGATCGGACCCCCAACCCACGGCACGACACCAACGTATATATACGTTGATGTGCCTGTCGGTGTCATTCTGCCGACGTAAATGTACATGCGGCAGTCCGCAAGCAGTTAAGAGTTCCCTTCACTGAAATTAAGGGTCCAAGCCCAACCCCTGAAAATCAATCCCACACCCTAATCCCCCCACCACCAAATGATTTGGACCAGTGCACAAAGCAAGGTCCATAAAGACATGGATGAGCAAGTTTGGGGTGGAGGAACTTAACTGGCCTGCTCAACCTTATAGAACACCTTTGCGATGAATTAGAGCAGAGACTGCAAGCCAGGCCTTCTCTTTCAAAATCAGTGCCTCACCTCAAAAATGCGCTTCTGGAAGAATGGTCAAACATTCCCATAGACACACTCCTAAACATTGTGGACAGCCTTCCCAGAAGAGTTGAAGCTGTTATAGCTGCAAAGGGTGGGCCAACTCAATATTCAACCCTACGGACTAAGACAAGGATGCTATTACAGTTCATCTGCGGGTAAAGGCAGGCGCCCCAATACTTTTGATAATATAGTATATATACAAAAGGGTTGGAATCGCGCTAATCGTAAGTCTATGACCAATAAAGGGCACAGTGTGTGCTATGATTATTGCAAACAAATTAAATATATATCATGTGAACACACAAAAATAATTAATTGTAATAAATAACACACAGGTGTGGATTCATGTGTGAATCCACCAAATAATCACCAAAAAACTCGCTAGTATTAAGTAGCTATGTGCAAGAAAACACCACACCTGAGTGCAGTTCAATGAAAAAACGTTAGACTAATGAAGCCACACAAATATTAAAATAAATGAAAACTGAATCAAAATAGAGACTCCACCTGATGGACACAGATAAGCAAATTCATAGTCTATGATGTGTAGAAAAGGTCTATGTGGTGAAATCCTCAGATGAATTGAATGTATATATACCGTCTCCACCTTTATGACATGTATGTAAACGAAAAAGGAAAGTCTTAAGCTGGTACAGATGCGTCAATCTCCTGAGTGTCGATCACATGTGGACTTGCACAGATTTGAAACTGCAGAATCTCGGCGCCATAAAAACCAAAACAAAAACAAAAGAGATTCGCATAGTGTGAAACCTTATGGATAACTGATATAGCTACACCCGTGTGGGACAGTCTTGCGACCGGGGGAGGGAATAGTGCGAACCCACCACCACTGCACACACTGACCCTTACCAGATCTGGACCCCACAGGGTAGATATAGGCACTCAGAGAAAGGGATCGTAGTTCAGCAGCCAAAGGACATCAGCAGATGACAGTATTGATGATACCATGTAACAACATAAAACCACACATAGTGTAAAATCCAATGGTATTTAATATAAAAAGATAAAGGTTGCACTTACAACAGATGAAAATCAATAGGGCATTAAAAAACAAGGTGCCGGCCGGCTGGATGGTACGCGTGCGTCCTTCCGTATGGATGCGGTGACGTGAGAACGTCTCCTCCCAACGTTTCGTCTTCAAAGACTTGATCACGTGATCAAGTCTTTGAAGACGAAACGTTGGGAGGAGACGTTCTCACGTCACCGCATCCATACGGAAGGACGCACGCGTACCATCCAGCCGGCCGGCACCTTGTTTTTTAATGCCCTATTGATTTTCATCTGTTGTAAGTGCAACCTTTATCTTTTTATATTAAATACCATTGGATTTTACACTATGTGCGGTTTTATGTTGTTACATGGTATCATCAATACTGTCATCTGCTGATGTCCTTTGGCTGCTGAACTACGATCCCTTTCTCTGAGTGCCTATATCTACCCTGTGGGGTCCAGATCTGGTAAGGGTCAGTGTGTGCAGTGGTGGTGGGTTCGCACTATTCCCTCCCCCGGTCGCAAGACTGTCCCACACGGGTGTAGCTATATCAGTTATCCATAAGGTTTCACACTATGCGAGTCCCTTTTGTTTTTGTTTTGGTTCTTATGGCGCCGAGATTCTGCAGTTTCAAATCTGTGCAAGTCCACATGTGATCGGCACTCAGGAGATTGACGCATCTGTACCAGCTTAAGACTTTCCTTTTTCGTTTACATACATGTCATAAAGGTGGAGACGGTATATATACATTCAATTCATCTGAGGATTTCACCACATAGACCTTTTCTACACATCATAGACTATGAATTTGCTTCTCTGTGTCCATCAGGTGGAGTCTCTATTTTGATTCAGTTTTCATTTATTTTAATATTTGTGTGGCTTCATTAGTCTAACGTTTTTTCATTGAACTGCACTCAGGTGTGGTGTTTTCTTGCACATAGCTACTTAATACTAGCGAGTTTTTTGGTGATTATTTGGTGGATTCACACATGAATCCACACCTGTGTGTTATTTATTACAATTAATTATTTTTGTGTGTTCACATGATATATATTTAATTTGTTTGCAATAATCATAGCACACACTGTGCCCTTTATTGGTCATAGACTTACGATTAGCGCGATTCCAACCCTTTTGTATATTATTATTTATGTTGTATAACATTTTTGAATCGCAGCTTTTTCACTTATTGTTTGTTCACTGGGTAAGCGCAATATTTTTCTTTTTGTTAAATATAGTATATATGACTGAAAATATAATAAGTGTCAAAATCCAACAAGATATATCATCAACTCATAGTGTCCACAATGTCCATAAAATCTTCCCAAAAGGGTGCTATAATATTCCACTATTCGGGTTAGAAGAATCACCTAACAATCCACTCCTTGTAGTGACCATATATTAGGAAATACTCCCATCAGGCAGTGCTCCCCTCAGTACATGCATACGACTGTTACCAAAAAAAGGCTGCTTGTTTGGTCAATGTGCAAAGTGAATCTGAATGGGCGTCACTTTTTTATTAATAATCAGCTGATGCACTTACAGAATTCTAAAAGTTGCAGGGTCTGCATCCCTTTAGAAGCGATTAACCCTTTGGGAGTTGTGACGGTAGTAGAACATATCCCCATCAAGCATTCCCTTCTCCTCTAATAAAATAAATCACCCTGGAATCGCCGAATAATCCATACATGAGCCAAGGCTTAATGCTAGATGTAAACAGGACACCCTTTATTGAAAGTACACAGCACACTTTTATACAGGATTTGGAACATCCCGCCCCCAACAACCGCTTTCTTATTGGTCCTTTTTACAGTCCCATCAGTTCCCCATCAGGTCCACCTTCCATGCAAATGAGGACTTGAAAATGACACAGCAGAGATTGGTCAGAATGGTTTGAATAGAAAGACTTATGTGTATTCAGACACAAGCCCCAGGGGGGCAATCAATGTACACAATAGCCAGCCACAGAACAATGGAACTGTCTGGAGAGTTGAGACAGGGCAGAAGATATTTACCTGATAATCAAAAGGCTTTTAAATAGGGTTATCACACAATGGACAATGAGTATCTCTTATGAGTCTATTGACCTGGTTGGGGTTCAGAATAAAATCTCCTGTAATCTCAAGACATCTTGGAATATGAACTATCCGTAATGTCCCATCTTCTGTAATACATTAATTATGATTTCACTTAGAAACACTTCAGTATTTCATGGTCCATGACATTACTCCCCCTGGGAAATAGTTCAACATCCACAGTGGGACCCAAACGGGTCACTCGAGGATGTTGGGCAAGTAGTCTTAAGGTTTCAGGACTGTCTACCGGGATGAACCATCCGCCTTCCTGGTTTGAGGCCCTGGCGCATAATCGGACGGCAAGAGGCTCGCATTCAGTCCTCTCTAAAAGCCCCTGTCCCGGCTAGGTCTGGCACATGGCTCCTCTTTTGGCAGGAGACTAACACAGTAGGAGACACCAGATGGGTTGACTCTGAACTTAGTCAGTAGTTCCCGTCCCCCAATGCCGGTATCCATACAGTAACCTGAATAATTTGCTCCAGACAGAGCATTACCCCCCCGCCATCCTCTGCCTCTCTCAGGGAACACGTCTGCCGCTAGGGAGAGGCCTGGACTGGCCCTTCTCCCTGGAGTCCTTTCAGCCGCTGGAGAGATGACAGGGTGGCTGGGCTCAGTCCATCGTACTGTAGGGCAACTGGGCCAACTGGCCACCATTTTTGGGGTATACCAGTGGAGACTGAAGTCCCATCCACTGGTGTGAGGTGACAACCCCCCGGTGCTTGCAAAGCAAAGCCGACATCCTCCTGTTTCAGTCCTGTACCATTTTCTTGGGTTGTGCCAGGGGAGACTGAAGTCCCATCCACTACCCCAGGAACCCCTTCTTCTGTTAGTGGGGAGCAGAGGCCTGGGGCACTCTGCTCTGTTGCCAGCTCTTCCGCTGGATTGCTGTGAGTGGAGACCACAGTCCCATTCACTACAACAGGGTCCCCCTCTTCTGTTAGTAAAGAGCAGAGGTCCGTGACCCTCTGTTCTGTTGCCAGCTCTTCCGCTGGGTTGCTGTGAGTGGAGACCACAGTCCCATCCACTACCACAGGGTCCCCCTCTTCTGTTAGTGAGGAGCAGAGGCCCATGACACTTTGCTTTGTGGCCAGTGATTCAGCTGGGGGTAAAAGCTTTACCACCTCAGCTTGATGCTGGAGAGAGGGGCCAACCCCCCGGCTCTCTGGAACTCCACACCATCCGCTTCGGCTTTAGGGATGGCAATCTCCATATTTTCCACTGCCGATTTATCAGCCAGGATTTCACAGTTGTCATATGAGCTTTCCTCATAGTCCCAGGCAACGGGAGCCCCACCCTGCTGCTGAGCCGAGTCTAGCAGCTGTTTGTAGGCGATCTCCAGCTCCCATTCTTGAATGGCCAGAAATTCCAAATCTTCCTGTGACCAGTGGCCTCCCGAGATATTCAATTTTTTCTCTCTGTGCTCCATTATGTCCTCCAAGCGCCACTCCCGATCATCCCCAAAGTCGGGATCACTGGACATCCTCCAATACAACAATCCCAGGCCATCATAGTCATAGCCTTATGTGGGGCTGTCATCCGCTGACCACGGGCACTCTTGGGCTACATACCACTGGAGGGCTCTGTAGCTCTCATCCAGCTGCATCTCTGCCCAGATCAGCCTGCTTAATTCCGCTATCCACTCCTGCTTCGGTTGTTCCCCCAACAACTGCATTCTTACTTCATACTGTAACCAGTACCTTACATGGATGGAGGGGAGAGCTTTTCCCTGGTGTTGCTGCTCGAGAGCTAGCGCTTCCTTCCAGAGTTCGCAGCGGATGGAATCAGACCATCCAAGCAGGACCTCTTCTGATTCTGGTCCTGTGTGCTGTATCTGCTTCTCTCGCAACCTCCTTCTGAATTCCTCTTCCATGGTCATAATTACATTCCTGGGTGTGTTTTGTGCATTTACTGCGTAAATAGTGCCTCCAAAAAAGAAATTACAGCGCTGCAGATTAAAAAGGAAAGGTAATTTTAACAATATGTAGCAAATGTATAAGTGATATTACTTTTTTTTTTCATCGAAAATTGAGTTATCCTTTAGGGGGGGTATGAGATCAATTTGGTAATACAATTTACTCCTTTAGCATCAGCAATAGTAGATATTAGTAGCAAAAACAAATATCCCCAGACAACTCCTAGCTCTGTAATTTTCCCAATTTGTCCTAAATTTCCAAACTTTTTAATTGTAGTCAAAATATACCATATATGCATCTGCAAACAGAAAAGCAGGACAAGATAGCAAATAGGCCACCCGATTTGGTGGAGATTTGTCACACATTAATAAAGCAGACTCTTTTTTGAACTGTCAAAACGTATCTCCCTAAAGAAACCTCACATACCGCTGTCCCTTCTTATAGGGCTCCCCTCATTAGCATATAGCCTAGATAGAAAACAAACAGAGAAAGCACTTTCTTATTACAGGGAGTGATCTATCACAGTATGTCTCCCGCTCATCAGGCTCTCATCCCCCCTCGCTGGCACTGCATGCTATGAAGATATTCTCATACAAGCACAGGTGTATTCATCAAGAGCCCAGCCACACCATACATCACAATTATTTCTCTCTACAAGTACACATTAACATACATATAATGGGCATATGATATTTAGAATCATCTGGCATTCTATAAATACATTGGTCAAAGTCTTTTTAATTTCTTCTTTGCTGGTGTCTAAACCAGATTTAACACTTGAGCCACTTAAAAAATCGTATATCTTAAAATAACATATTTCATTTGGAAAGTAAAGTTCATTTGTGATTGTGATTGCTATATTGTGCACAAATTGCGTAAGACATTAAAATATTTTATTAATACATCTGTTTCTCCATCTGCCCAACAAATGATTTTGAATATCGAGTTGTTGATGTATTACATATTACTTATTTTGAAGGGCTAGCTACAAAAGAAAACGTAAAGCGATAGTAAAGCTTCTTAAAAAAAAAGTTTTACCCAGCAAGATATTATCATAGCACATTATGAGATACTTACCTTAAAAAGAAGCCCTCCAGCGCTGACAGGGCTTCCATCTTCACCCAGTCTTCCTTCCGGTTCACGTCCTCTGGCTACATGAGTGGCCAGGGGCATGATGACGTCACTCCTGTGACACAGCTCTGAAGGATATTTATTTTACCTACAGGTAAGCTTTATTATAAGCTTACCTGTAGGTAAAAATGTCACACAAGACATTGCTACCACTTTAAAATGGCTTTACATCTTTTCTTTCTCATAGAAAGATACCATGTGTCCTGGGTTCACCTGTCCCTCCTTATTGAGCATGACCTCCATTGGCAGGTGGCAGGATCAAGAGTGTTAGGCAATGAGCCACCATGCATTGGTTGGTTTCCCCTGGGTAGTATGAACCCAGGCTTCTCTCCCATTTTCCCCCTACTCAGGTCCTTAAACTCCTGGGAATTGTAAAAATTTCTTTCTCCCAGGTTGCACAACAGCCAAGCATAATATATTCTGCTGTCCCAGGTGGGCAGGGCTCTTCTCCAGCTCTCTGTGACTGAACACAGCCCTGCAAAACATCCTGTGTCCTCTCTCTCCTTCTCTCTCCATATGGTCACCCCTCTGCTCAGTGGCGACTGGAGAGGAGAGAAACTGGCGGTTGGTAGCATTAATGACAGTCGATCCATGCTGTAGGGTAGGAGCAGCACTGGAACCTGGCACTACATGAACTATTAATGAGATTTTTTTGTTAAATTACAAAGCAATCAAAGATATAAAAAGATAGTTTTTATTAACTGCGAGTAAATAGGATCAAAATAGACCATACCCCCCATATGGCAATGTAGGGACCTGCACAAGTAACTCAAGCACCCAGAAAGTGGAGGTGCCCACTTTGGCCTTGATGTGAAAGGACCTCCTCCTAGGACTGGTTGGGAAATGGCTAATATCTACTTTGAATTTTTTTTTTAGAGAAACAGTCATCATTTTATTTTAGGTAGAAGTTTATGCAGCAGCAGGTGTGTGCCAAAGGGTTGAGCATTGGTATTTTGTTTTTGACAAAAAGGTTTGCTCGTAGCCACCCTGGTGGTATGAATATGTCAGATTTTTGAAGTTCAAAGCGGTACAATTGTTTTGCATAGAAATTTAGCGTTTTATATTTTAGGCCTGTAATATTTAGGAATAACTCACTTAAATTTGTCCAAACAAGAGTCTAGTAGACATCCCGGGTATGATAAAGTTTGAAATGCAAAATCATAAGTTATAATATAATAAATAACTATAAATAATTATAAAAAAATAATAATAATATAATAATAAAATACATTTCCCCATGATTTACTATCGTTCAATTCTGCAAGTGGTTCTAATTTATTTATGGCTGTTTTCCAGCTGGTCTAAAACCACTGTTGACGTAAAGGGACACTTACAATCTCAAGTTTACATGCAGAAATAACAGTAAATATAATATAAATTTGCACACAGGGCACTGGAAAAATCACTAGGGACAAAAGGGACGTGAAATTATTTAATACAGTAATGTAATCTGTAAGATTACAGTGTACTGTATGTGTTATATTTTGTGTACTTTTTGAATTTGTCGCTGGGCTCCACCCCCATGCATTGCGATGCTCACAGGGAACAAAGCCCGGCACACAGAGCCAGGGCCGGCCTTAGGTGTTCAGGCGCCCTGTGCAAGCTAATCCTGTGGCGCCCCCCCCAGACCGCTACACACTGACCGCTACACAATAAACTACCCGCAGACCACTACACAATACACAACCCACAGACCTACACAATACACACTGACCGCTACACAATACACTACCCACAGACAACTACACAATACACATTGACACTACAGCATTGGTGGACTACAAGGACCAGCATTTTAATATAGGGGCATTGGTGGACTACAAGGCCCAGCATTTTACTATAGGAGGCATTGGTGGACTACAAGGCCCAACATTTTACTATAGGGGCATTGGTGGACAACAAGGCCCAGCATTTTACTATAGGGGCATTGGTGGACAACAAGGCCCAGCATTTTACTATAGGAGGAATTGGTGGACTACAAGGCCCAGCATTTTACTATAGGGGCATTGGTGGACAACAAGGCCCAGCATTTTACTATAAGGGGGCATTGGTGGACTACAAGGCCCAGCATTTTACTATAGAAGGCCTTGCCTCCTATAGTAAAATGCTGGGCCTTGTAGTCCACCAATGCCTCTACAGTAAAATGCTGGGCCCTTGTACTCCACCAATGCCTCCTATAGTAAAATGTTGGGCCTTGTAGTCCACCAATGCCTCCTATAGTAAAAGCCCCAGCATTTTACTATGGAGGCATAACACGTTAGACACTGACTTTCTGGCTGCTCCCTCCCACTCCCCAGACCAATACTTACTCCCCTGGGCCAGCAGCAAAAACTCACGAGGGAGACAAGTCTCTCACCTTTTTTTTTCTTCCTACTGCCGACGCCTGTCACACTGAATGCCCGGGCCACTCCCCGACGGACATGACCACTTGACCCAATCACAGGGTGTCAGGGGCAGGTGGGAGAGAGGAGGAGGTGAGGGGGGTGAGAGAGAGAGGGGTGAAGTGAGTTGGTGGGGGTGAGGATGAGAGAGAGAGAGAGAGGGGGGGTTAGAGAAAGAGTGGTGGGTGGAGAGAGGAGGTGAGCGCGAGGGGCTAAGTATGAGAGAGAGGAGGGGTGTAAGCTGACACAGAGGGAGGAGGCGGTGTAAGCTGACACAGAGGAGGGGGTGTAAGCTGACACAGAGGAGGGGGGAGGTAAGCTGACACAGAGGAGGGGGAGGTAAGCTGACACAGAGGAGGGGGAGGTAAGCTGACACAGAGGAGGGGGAGGTAAGCTGACAGAGGAGGGGGGTAAGCTGACAGAGGAGGGGGGTAAGCTGACACAGAGGAGGGGGGTAAGCTGACAGAGGAGGGGGGTAAGCTGACACAGAGGAGGGGGGTAAGCTGACACAGAGGAGGGGGTAAGCTGACACAGAGGAGGGGGTGAGCTGACACAGAGGAGGGGGGTGAGCTGACACAGAGAGGAGGGGGGTAAGATGACACAGAGGAGGGGCTGTAAGCTGACACAGAGGAGGAGGGGAGGTAAGCTGACACAGAGGAGGGGGAGGTAAGCTGACAGAGGAGGGGGTAAGCTGACAGAGGAGGGGTAAGCTGACACAGAGGAGGGGGGTGAGCTGACACAGAGGAGGGGGGTAAGATGACACAAAGGAGGGGGGGGTAAGATGACAGAGGGGGGTGACACAGAGGAGGGGGGTGGGGTGACACAGAAGAGGGGGGTGTGACACAGAGGGGGGGGGGTGACACAGAAGGAGGGGGGTGACACAAAAGAGGGGGGTGACACAGAGGAGAGGGGGGGTGACACAGAGGAGGGGGGTGACACAGAGGAGGGGGGTGACACAGAGGAGGGGGGTGACACAAAAGAGGGGGGGGGTGACACAAAAGAGGGGGTGACACAAAAGAGGGGGGGGTGACACAGAGGAGGGGGTGACACAGAGGAGGGGGGGTGTGACACAAAAGAGGGGGGTGTGACAAAAGAGGGGGGTGGGGTGACACAAAAGAGGGGGGGTGACACAGAGGAGGGGGGTGACATAACATCATTTTTTTTGTACTTTTTTATAAATTCAGTCATTCTGGTGTCCTCACCTCCTCCTCTCTGCACAGGCGAGGGGGAGGAGGGAATGACACCTGTCAGCATGCTAGGTTAGGAGAAGGGGAGGGGAGGGGACCGGGGGCAGCCTTACCATTACTTTTCTTCAGCGTGTACGGCAGCAGTCTGTTCCTCCCGTCCCGGTCCCGGCTTCAGTCAGACTCAGTGCCCTCTGCTACTGGTGGCTGGCGCCGTTAGAATTTGAAGCTGCATGCATTACGCAGGACAGTAGCGGGGGAGAGGATGGAGGAAGGAGGAAGGGGGGGCCAAGGGGACCAGTGTGAGTCAGACACTTTGGGCGTGACGGCGCCCCCCCTCTGCAGCGCCGAGGTGCCATGCTAGCTGCCTGCTGAGCAGTGACCCGGGCGGCGGCCGCCCCTGTCCCATTCAACACATCATTCAGGGTAAACTGCCTGCGAGCTGTGATGGCCGCACGGCGCCCCTGTCGTTCATGGCGCCTTGTGCGGTCGCACAGCCCGCACACCCCAAAGGCCGGCCCTGCACAGAGCATTGGGTGGAGGACACTGCAGGGGGACATCGCAGGATCCTGGGGACAAGGTAAGTAACCATGACCAGGATTCTGGAATGCAATCCCGAGTGTGGCTCGGGGGTTACTGCTAATGGTACTAAAATGTAATCCTGAGCCACACTCAGGATTACCGCCAGGGAGGTTAACTAACCATATTTAAAAGAGAAGTACAGCCAAAGCTCATTTGGTGGTACTTCTCTAATAGATCATAGGAGTGCAGTTCGTTCTGCACTTCTGTGGCCCATTTTCAGCAGACAGGAGGCTGAAGTCCGCTGTCTGCTGATGTCACATGCCTGGACTGGCATCCGGCTCTGCCTCTCTGAGAGCCTGATCTGGCCTCTCCCGCCCCTCCACAGCTCAGCTCTATAGTGAGCTGGGGGGGAGGGGCAGAGCAGAGAGTAGTGAGCTCTCTGCTCAGGAATCTCTGAGAACTGAGAGATTGATGGTGTTTGATTGCTTGGTTTTCAGTGTTAGAGTCAGCAGGGAACAGATGCAACATCGGACTGATGCTGCATCCGCCTAGGTAAGTATGATTAACAAAAAAAGCAAAACCCATATTTCTAATTTAACTTGATATTTGCAAATGATGTGACCGATACAAGCACTTCCATTTACATTCAGTGCTATTCTGTCAGAACCAATGTAAGCAAATAAGTAAACTCCCTTCATTTTCTATAAAAGATCTGCTGTTTAATAGGCAACCGTAATTAAGAAAACACTTTGTGTTCAGAGCTGTATTTACTATAATGGTCTCATGGTCCAGTGCCCAGGTCAGCAGGCTAAATGGGCAGCACCAAGCGTCAACAATTACAAGCTGTGATGATTGTTTTATTCTGACCACCTTTCTCATTTTCTGTTAAATTCAGCAAGCGACTTATAGAGGATGTTGAGAGTGGAAATATAAAACCATCTCCTATTTCCCCTGTTTGTTGGTTTGTACAGTGCCAAGGTGACCCTGTATATAACACCCACCCCCCCCCCCCCCCAATAGCACATTCTAGCAGTAATTTTTACAAAAATAGTCACATGACACAAATGGGCAAAGCTTGTGCAAAAAGGGTGTTCGGGTATGCCTAGGGCATCATGATGTCTAAATATGGCCCTACTTGTATAGCCAATATGATACAGCAGATATTATATTAGTATTTATCTGCTTGTCCTAAAGAAACCAGATACGTGATTGGTATAGTGGTTAGTGCTTCTGCCTTGCAGTCCTGGGGTCCTTGGTTCCAATCCCGACCAGGATACTACCTTCAAGGAGTTTGCATTTCTTCTCTGTGCTTGGGTGGGTTTCCTCCAACACTCCAAAGACATGTTAGCTATCTGGCAGTTGTCTAAATTGGCCCTAATATGTGTATGGATACATGTGAGATAGGAACGTTAGGCAGGCCACAGATCAGGATCCTCAAACTACGGCCCTCCAGCTGTTGCGGAACTACAAATCCCATGAGGCATTGTAAAACTCTGACATTCACAGACATGACTAGGCGTGATGGGAATTGTAGTTCCTGAACAACTGGAGGGCCATAGTTTGAAGACCCATGCCATAGATCAGTGTTTTTCAACTCCAGTCCTCAAGGCACACCAACAGGTCAAGTTTTCAGGATTTCCCTCAGATGAAATGGCTGTGGTGATTACTAAGGCAGTGAAACTGATCAAATCACCTGTGCAAAATAATTGAAAGCCTGAAAACATAACCTGTTGGTGTGCCTTGAGGACTGGAGTTGAAAAACACTGCCATAGATGATGGCATTTTCTTTCCTGCAACCCATGGAAAAAGAAAATCACTTGATTCCCCCATCAACCCATTCTGTATTGATAGGGGAATCCCTCACACGGTGCTATTGCGTTCTCATGGAGGGGGGACGTGGGTAGCCATTAACCACTTCAGCCCCGGACCATATTGCTGTCCAAAGACCAGAGCACTTTTTGAGATTCGGCACTGCGTCGCTTTAACTGACAATTGCGCGGTCGTGCGACGTGGCTCCCAAACAAAAATGGGCGTCCTTTTTTTCCCACAAATAGAGCTTTCTTTTTGGGTATTTGATCATCTCTGCGGTTTTTATTTTTTGCGCTATAAACAAAAACAGAGCGACTATTTTGAAAAAAATGCAATATTTTTTACTTTTTTCTATAATAAATATCCCCAAAAATATATAAAAAAAAAAATTTTTTTCCTCAGTTTAGGCCGATACGTATTCTTCTACATATTTTTCGTAAAAAAAATCGCAATTAGCGTTTATTGATTGGTTTGCGCAAAAGTTATAGCGTTTACAAAATAGGGGGTAGTTTTATATGGCATTTTATATTATTATTTTTTTACTAGTAATGGCGCGATCAGCGTCGATTTTTTTTTTGGTCGGTATGCGATATTATGGCGGACACTTCGGACACTTTTGACACATTTTTGGGACCATTGGCATTTTTTTAGCGATCAATGCTATAAAAATGCATTGGATTACTATAAAAATGCCATTGGCAGTGAAGGGGTTAACACTAGGGGGCGGGAAGGGGAAGGGGTTAAGTGTGTTCCTATTTGTGTTCTAACTGTATGGGGGGGGGGACTTACTAGGGGGAATCACTGATCTTCTGTTCATACATTGTATGAACAGAAAATCAGCGTTTCCCCCGCTGACAGGAACGAGCGCTGTGTGTTTTTCACACACAGCTCCCGTTCCCCGCTCTGTAACGAGCGATCGCGTGTGCCCGGCGGCGATCGCGGCCCGCCGGGCACACGCACGGGACTCGGGGGCGAGCGGGGGCGCGCGCCGCGGCCCCGCCGCGGCGCGCACGCGCCCCCTAGTGGCCGCGCGCACGCGCCCCCTAGTGGCCGCGAAAGGCGCGACGTAGAGCTACGGGCTCTCGCGCACCCGTGCCGACCTGCCGCCGTATAACTGCGGCGGCTGGTCGGCAAGTGGTTAAGGTGACCATGTGTGCCGGATTGCCCGGGACTGTCCCGAATTTTGCAGGTCTGTCCCGGACACCTTCATTCCAGGACAATACAGTGTCCCGGAATGAAACTGACACAGCCACCCCCTGGGCCAATCTGATGCCCCCAAGAAAGGCTGCCACATCACCGCTTTACTCACTGACAGTACTTGTCCTGGCCGGGAATGCCTGGAGGAGCAAAATCCCCGCCCCCTGCTTGTGATTAGAGAAATCATAAATCCCGCCTCTTGTGTCCAATCACTGTGCTGTGATTCGTTATAGCACCAGCTGATTTTTGGGAGGAGGGTGTCCCTGAATGGTAGTTTGTAAATCTGGTCCCCCTAGTAGCCATCCCTGCCAGCAGAACACAGTGATTATTTCTAGTGGCTATAGCTGCTGTCAATAATCAAATGTAAAAACCGACATGCTGGTTGTATCTAATCAATTGATGAATTAACTTTGGTACAGTCAGGCTGAACCATCCGAAATTTGAAGCATCTATGGCCGGCTTTAGATTGTAAGCTCCTGTGAATGTACAGTATGGCCTTCAAAAATTGTACGTACCAAATAAATACCTGTAATAAATAAGTTCAAATATTAGATATATGTACGTAAAACTTTCTGAAAAATCCTAATAATTGTTTAGCACTACATTATAAACAAAAACAGCAATAAAATGTTTTATATGCAACAAAGAAAAAACATATCATAATGAAATAAATGTGGCAATTTAAAGCAATGTAATCAGTACAGCTTGTACAGATAGCATCCATCTGACCAGACCCGCTTGCCATTTGCTTGCATTTAGCAAATAGAGAGCCTTTCAGCAAATCAATAGGCCAGACATGTTCGCACACATGCTCACTGCTAAAGGAAGGAAATCAGTGCAGCTCAGTGTCCTCTTCATGAACTTTCCGAAGGATGGAAAGATCACCATCGGTGTCAAAGGTTAGAATTTATGCCAGCAAGTGGTAACAAACAGAAATCTAATTTAGCCATGGAGTGAAAGACAAGAACCTTCCTGTAATTAATTCCTATGCTGCCACAAGGGCTAAGAGCACACAGTGCAATGTGTTGTAGGCCACTTTGTCAGACTTAGTGTTCAATTAATGAAATGTGGTTGCCACTATTATTGGTTCACTTGGTGGATAAAATGTGCCCAACACACATCTGCTGCTTTTTGTGTGTGCTGCTGGTTACGGAGGCAGACTCTAACATCCCGTACCCCACACATATACCAACACAGACTTATTATAAATATGCATGTTAATTCAAATATACATATAAAAGTGAGCAGTGATTAAAATTTCCCCCAAAAAATAAATATTAAGAATAATATATATATATATATATATATATATATATATAAATTGACATTTAAATTTGTGAAATATGATGAAGACATTGTTATTAAAATTGGGCAATGTTATAAATCTGTGGATGCATAAAAAAAAATAAAAAAAGTCAGCATCTACCGGAGATCCAGCATAATTTATATGACCTTGTGTGAACGGCAAAACTGAACTTGCCAGTGACAGTGAGGCAGCAGGGGTAGCAGTGCAGTAGTCATGCATCAGTGGCTTGACCTGCATGGGCTACAGATTTATCAAGTGGGAAGAAATACTCTCCAGTGGGCAATGTCTGCGCACAAAGCATGTACCTTTCTAATTTATCAATCTGTGTGTGTATGTGTGTATATATATTATATACAGTATATAAAATCTATTTTCTAATTTATCAATGCATATGTGTGTGTGTGTGTGTGTGTGTGTATAGATAGATATATAGATTGATAGATAGATAGATAGATAGATAGATAGATAGATAGATAGATAGATAGATAGATAGATAGATAGATAGGTAATATATATATATATATATAGTTTTATATATATATATATATATATATATATAATATATATAAAAAAACTATATAACTATATATATATATATATATATATATATAAATATATATATATATATATATAAACTATATAACTATATATATATATATATATATATATATATATATATATAAAATATAAAAAACATGAAAAAAATGTATTCTCCAAGGCCCCTTACATTCATATATACAGTAGTATAGTAGTATACAAAAGTGAGTACACCCCTCACATTTTTGTAAATATTTTATTACATCTTTTCATGTGACAACACTGAAGAAATTACACTTTGCTACAATGTAAAGTAGTGAGTGTACAGCTTGTGTAACAGTGAAAAAGGTCTGTCCCCTCAAAATAACACACAGCCATTAATGTAACAAAAGTGAGTACACCTCTAAGGGAAAATGTCCAAATTGGGCCTCATTAGCCATTTTCCCTCTCCGGTGTCATGTGACTCATTAGTGTTACACGGTCTCAGGTGTAAATGAGGAGCAGGTGTGTTAAATATGATGTTATTGCTCTCACTCTCTCATACTGGTCACTGGAAGTTTAACATCCTCATGGCAAATAACTCTCAGAGGATCTGAAAAAAGAATTGTCATTGTACATAAAGATGACCTAGGCTATAACAAGATTGCCAAGACCCTGAAACTGAGCTGTGTCATGGTGGCCAAGGCCATACTACGGTTTACCAGGACAGGTTCCACTCAGAACAGGTGGGAGTGTCCTGGTCTGGGGCTGCAGGAGTGCTGCCGGCACTGGGGAGCTACAATTCATTGAGGGAACCATTAATGCCAACAAGTACTGTGACACACTGAAGCAGAGCATGATCTCCTCCCTTCAGCGAGTTTGGGATGGAGGAACTTATCTATATATACATATAAAGATGGCCTAGGCTATTTGAAGATTGCCAAGACCCTGAAACTAAGCTGCAGCACGGTGGCCAAGAACAGGCCTTGCCATGATCGACCAAAGATGTTGAGTGCACGTGCTCAGCGTCATATCCAGAGGTTGCTTTGGGAAATAGATGTATGAGTGCTGCCAGCATTGCTGCAGAGTAGGGATGAGCTTCGAGTTCGAGTAGAACTCATGTTCGACTCGAACATTGCCTGTTCGCTGAACAGTGAACTATTTGGGGTATTCGCTGCAAGTTCGTGTGAACTTTAGAACCCTGTTAAAGTCTATGGGACTCGAACGTTTGAAATCTAAAGTGCTAATTTTAAAGGCTAATATGCAAGTTATTGTAATAAAAAGTGTTTGGGGACCTGGATCCTGCCCCAGGGGACATGTATCAATGCAAAAAAAAGTTTTAAAAACTGCAATTTTTTTGGCAGCAGTGATTTTAATAATTCCTTTAAGTGAAACAATAAAAGTGAAATGTTCCTTTAAATTTCGTACCTGGGGGTGTGTGTATAGTATGCCTGTAAAATAGTGCTTGTTTCCTTAGAACTGTCCCTGCACAAAGTGTCATTTCTGAAGGAAAAAAAAATAATTTATAAATCACTTGCGGCTATAATGAATTGTCGGCTCCTGGCAAATTCTGACAGAGAGACAAAGTCATTCTTAAAAAAAAATGTGTGGGGGTCCACGGCATTTTTTTTTTAATTTGGGGTGGAGTTCCTCTTTTCCTCTTAAAATCCATACCGGACCTGAAGTGTCTGGAATGGATATTTAGGGGGAACCCAACATCATTTTTTTTTTAATTTGACGCAGGGTTCCCCTTAATATCCATACCAGACCCTAAGGTGAGTGATTTTAAATTACCTTTTCCTTCAAAAGTCAAATTTTGTGCAGGGACAGTTCTAAGCACAGGAAATAAGCGCTACTTTACAGGCATACTATACACCCCCCTAGGTACATAGGAATATTTCAATTTTATTGTTTCACTTTAAGCATTATTAAAATCACTGCTCCTGAATAAACGGCTGTTTTTTAAAACTTTTTTTTGCATTGATACATGTCCCCTGGGGCAGGACCCGGGTCCCCAAACACTTTTTAGGACAATAACTTGCATATTAGCCTTTAAAATTAGTACTTTAGATTTCAAACGTTCGAGTCCCATAGACTTTAACAGGGTTCTAAAGTTCACACAAACTTTTGGTCTGTTCGCAGGTTCTGGTGCAAACCGAACCCAGGGGTGTTCGGCTCATCCCTACTGCAGAGGTTGAAGGGGTGGGGGGTCAGCCTGTCAGTGCTCAGACCATACACTGCACACTGCATAAAATTGGTCTGCATGGCTGTTGTCCCAGAAGGAAGCCTCTTCTAAAGATGATGCACAAGAAAGCCTGCAAGTAGTTTGCTGAAGACAAGCAGACTAAGGATAAAGACAAGCAGAGCTCAAATTTGATTTGTTAAGTCAAAATTACATTATGAAATTCAGGACTATTAATTCAAGTAAGGAGATTGTAAATTACTGCATGCAGCTTTTTTATAGGTATCGTTTTTTTTCCATGCATGTTATACGTCTTGTTATACATCTTGAGTGTGTAACACGCTTCAAATAACCAGGATCAGGTAAAGATCATCAATGTACATTGGTACATAAAGTCACCTCACTGTTTAGTCCAGCAGCCAACAAACCTGTCAGAAGATTGAGCAATGCAAAATAAGTATACTATAATAAAAAAAACACAAACAGAAGTTATCTTCAATTAAAGCAATTAGTAGATCCAGAGATATAGACAGCTTAAGTTGTATTCAAATATTGACTCTTTCTGTGAAAATTGCGTTTGACTACACTTTTTCCACCTCCCAAACTTCCCTATTGGTGTTTTAAGTGATGGGCAAGCTCATTGACCAACAAGAAGATGGAAGAGGCTCGGGAGATGAAAAGGGCAAGGCCAAGCTCAACCTTTACAGGGACATTTAAGATTTGCTTATGGTTAGCTGACTTTCTTTGGATCCCCTGATCATTTTAATTAGTATTTAAATATCACTATGGCAAGTAACGTGAGGTTGCAGGAAGTTTCCAGTCTTACTTAAGGCATTTAAAGTGTAGCGCCAGTGTAGGAGCCCCCTGTAGGGAGGACCCTTGATAGGCCTGGTGGCAAGGTAATCACAGATCTTGGATACCCGTGCTCTTCCAGTAATGAACCACAATCACTGTAAACAAATACAGTAGCTGTAATATATCGGCAGTGACTGCAGGTGTTTGGTGAATCAATATCAATATGACAAACAAATAAGCCAAACAGATATCGTTAAGGGAGAAACTACTTAAAGCACTCCCAATCTGACACTTGTGTGTGTAATAGTGTTTATATGAACAACTCTAAGTAATAAACAATATACACCAGTTGTAAATAGTCCACACCAGTGAATGGTTATAAATGGCAGCTGCAAATCATAACACAAATTACAAAACAAGTGAAAAAAATAAGTCCATACACCATGAAGGTGTTGTTAGTATATTCTTCTTCTAATAAATTTGAATAAAGTGCAGATTTCAAGGTATAACCCCCAAATACTGGAATCAGGTAAGAATTAGGTACCCTTACCGGATAGGATGGACCTACACCTCACCTTACGGTGGAGGGGTCTTGAAGGCTTATATGGACCGATTGTTCTCTCTGGTCACCCTTTGGATGGTTGTCCTTGGTGTAGTTGGTGTCTCATGTATTCAGGATGCACTCATAGCCAGAAATTTCCCTCCGGTAAGTGGACAAGTACTGTATTGGTACCGTAATAGTACCCGATCGGTTTCAAAGTAGGGGAAATTGAGGAAAGGAAAATTGTGTAAAATAGTGTAAAATTGTAAAACAAATTATAAAAACTTTCCAAAAAATCACACTGGTGACATGAACAAGTGTCCAGAAAAATTCTTAAAACACACGTGAAAAGTAAAACACACAGCAACTCTCCACCTTGATGGATGAACAGATGTAATCCAATAATGTGCAGTAAAGAAATGATGGAAGCAGCGTACCCGACCGGTTTCGTCTGATAGAGTCTTCAACACCCCTGTTGAAGTCTCTATTAGACGAACCGCTCGGGTACGCTGCTTCTTGTTTACTTACGGGGACCCGGGCGTGATGTCATGACATTGCGCCCGGGTCCTCCGACTGTCATAGAGATGACTGGTGACCATCTGGTCACCAGTCATCTCTATGCTTCCTGCAAGCGCCGGACGATTCCTTCTCCGGGCCCCCAAAGGCACGGGAGAGCCCGGAGAAGCACCGGATGGCGGCGGGAGGGGGGGGATGTCCCCTCCCGCCGTCTATAAGTAAGATCATTCTTATGGTGCGCAGGATCGCCGGCTGAATATGCCTGAATGATGCCTCTAGCTGCAGGCATCATTCAGATATCCCCCGGCAAAGCCCAGGACGTCATATGACGTCCACCCAGGATAGGTGGGTAATGAAGTGGTTAATGTACACTACTAAAGTTGCTCCGACTTCAGAAAAGGTTCCTGTACTACTTCAAGGCAACTTCTAGGCAACTTGTACCAATAGATTTAAATGGAAGTTGCCTCCAAAGTCGGATCACTGTCTTAACTGATGCAACTTTACAGGGAAAAAAAATTGTTTACTCAAGCAAACCCCTCCCTCCCACAGAGCTGATTATTCTGTGATTGGCCACAGCCAAAGTCGCCTGTCCTGGAGGCAACTTTGTAAGTTGCTCCAAGTCGCACTGAAGTCGTGCTGAAGTTGCCTTGCAAATGTGCGCTGTAAGTCGGGTTGCCCCTGAAACTAAGGGCCAGTTCACACCAGATGCAGTTCTGTTCAGTTCCGTGTACATTTTTCTGCACTAAAAATGCATGCACAGTGTTTTCTATGTATTCCAATGGCTCTAGTTCACACCATGCAGTCAGTTTTCGATCAGTTTCTGATGCAAAAACTGACCGTAACTGACCGTAACTGACTGTATTGGTGCAGAAAAAATGTAAATGCACGGAACTGCATGGAACTGCTTCTGGTGTGAACTGGTCCTAAAATATAAAGATTGCAAAGATTTTTTTTGAGTTTTAGATTTTTTTTATACAGTTTTGGACAGCATTTTGCGTGGTTAAAACCTGTCTGTGTACCCTCTGGATATAATTACTGTATTTATTGGCGTACAACACTCACTTTTTTACCCAGAAAATAGAGGGTAAACTGTCCCTGCGTGTTATATGCAGGGGGCTGTGGAAAGTTTTTTTCCTGAAACTTCCCTCTTAAAGTTAGGGTGCGTGTTATAAGCCTGTGCGTGTTATACGCCGATAAATACGTTACATTTGTATTTGTCACTAGCATAGAAATTGATGGTAAAACCAAAAGTGAGTTCTCACTAGGCCTGAGGAGAACTCTTCCAATGTGGACACCAGTTCTGGGGGCAATATTCCATTAGGGGATTTCTCCTAACTTTCAAGAGATTTCCTCTAAACTTCCCTGTTGTATCTCTAGGACAAGAAGCAAAGAAAAATCTCTGATACAGAAAGCAATTGAAAAATGTACAGTATTTTTACCTATTCACTACTTTATCCAAAACTGCATTGTAAATAAAGTCTTAAATGTTTCGCTTTGGCTAGTGATACTCTTTAACATTTAGTAATAATACATTATAATTATCATGATAACCTTAAAAAAAATCATATAATGATAAACTAAATTCTATAGCATTCAATGGACATACAACAACTATTAATAAAAACACGTACTTTACTCACTAAAGTAGATGTTTCACTTGAGCTCTCCAACCAACTTAATTGAAGTTCCGTCATTGAAAACAATTATAGTCAGTCAGCATTGCTTTTATAACCGAGAAATTTATGGTGCGTGAAAACTGTCAACACAAAATATTCGGCGGCTATAACAGACAGGCAATGATGTCACTCGATAACATGGTGATGAGCCGATAAGTAGTGCTAGTCTGCTAAGAACAATGAGTAACATGAGACGTAAAAGCGAAGGAGGAAAATGGAAGCAACGTTTATTAACTAAAGTAAACAAGTTCATTGTACAATGTGGTCTTCCTATTTTAGGTGATACGCTTTTATCACCAATGGCACATATAACTGTTTATGCAATTTATTCTCACTAAAGTTGTAAAGAACAATTACAACCAATCTGAACTGAATACGTAAATAATATTAGTGTTGGCATGTACAGATTAGGGATAACCAGGGCTTTTTTTCTCAGAGAATAGGTGCAGGTACTCTCCCTTCTGAGTCACCCCTCTTCTCTAAACCCCTACCCACCCCTGACCATCGTCCCTTAGTTCCGCCCCCTACCCACCTCCCAGTATCTCCCTTTTTGTAAAAATGCAGAACCAAGTATAATTTTATGGTGCTACTTAATTTGTATGCAATTTGTTAATGATAACGAGTAAAACAGTAAAATAATAGATTCCCTGCGTCAGCACTAATAGACCTTCAGCAACAATAGATCTCACTCAGCAACAATGGACCCACCCAGCAACAATAGATCTCCCAACATAGCATCATTAGACTCCTCCCTCATTAGTAGATCCCTCCCAGCAACAATGATACCCCCTACAACAACAGATCCCCTCCGGAGAAAATAGATAACCCAGCAACAATAGAGCCTCCAACACACCCCAGGACCCCTTACTATTGCATACATTCAGTGCAAGAGGGGCCGAAAATGCGTTCCCCCCCCCGCAGTCCCGCTGAAAAAAAGCCCTGGGGATAACACATCCACAAGCAAAATGTAAACAGACGTTTGATTTACATATCACACCATACAATTCTTAAGATCAGCTTGTTTTAAAAATGTAGAAAAAAATAAAATGCATATATCAAAAAAACATATAACACCGTTGGGTTGGCTATTTCAGTTGTACCCTCTATAGATCCATGTTTTTACCACCTGCTCTTAGCAAATAGCATCAATTTGAGAATATAACTAGCCAAACACGAGTAGAATTGTTTTGCAAATCTTTGCTTTAAGTTCATAAGATTTTCTTTTTTTTAAACTTTATTTTATTGGATTTTTTTTCCAAATAACATAACAGTAAGTGATGATATGGAATACACAACAATACTGAAAGATTTTCTATTCATTGATGGTACTATTGTTCATTTATCGAAACTCCATTAATTCCAAAATAAAACAATATAAATAAATGTAATTACATTTTTAAAGCACACAACATTTTGAAGTACTTTCTTACAACACTTGTCAAGTCAAGAATAAACATTTGTTGGGAAATCTACCAATGTATGGCCAGCTTATGCAGTTGTATCCATGCAAATGATATAAAATAGGTGGATTTTTTTTTTACAGTTAAAAGTATTGCTTCTTTAGGAGGCTAATAAGGTTTAAACAATTGAATTATACATTAATACACAGAATTATATGTTAAAATATACATACAGAACCTATATACAGTCTTGTATATACATCACCAATATACAGAAATATTAAATATACTGGGGTTGATTTACTAAAGGCAAATATGGTGTACACTTTGCAAGTGCGGTTGCACTCTATAGAGTGCAGTTGCTCCAGAGCTTAGTAAATGAGAGGAAACTCTGCTGACGTCCATCATACTTTGTCCACGCAAAATGATTTTTTGTTTATAATCTTGCATGTGATTGGGTATTCTATGCAAAGTGAAGCTTTGCCTCATTTCCTAAGCTCTGGAACAGCTTTGTAAAGTGCACTTGCAAATTTCACTATCTGTTTCCCTTTAGTAAATCAACCCCAGTCTTAAAGGGTCACTAAAGGAAATATTTTTTTTTTTAGCTAAATAGCTTCCTTACTGCAGTGCTGTTTTCATGTCCTCATTGTTCGTTTTTTTGGGGGTTTTTTTTTGCTTTGATGTTGCTGTAATTCTGCTCTGATCTCCACACTTCCTGGTTGTCTGTTTCCTTATAACCACAGTGCCGGGAGCTTTCTCACTGCGGTCACTAATAAAGGAGGTGTGATTACTGTGTGTAAACTGAAACTGGGTGGTGCTGAGGGGTTTTAGACAAACCATCACTGCCCTCTATTGGCTCTCTGGCTCTGTACATCAGAGAGACAGGAAATAACAGCAAAAACGATACTAGAACTGTAGGTTGATTATATGATTGATTTTTATCTATTTTTAATAATTTTTAAAGGGAATCAGTTAACTTTTATGTCTCTATACCCTGTAAACAGTCATTTCAGCCCATTTTTTTTTCCTTTAGTGACCCTTTAAGTATACATAAATAGAGGTGTGATTAACCACCATTCCAGTTCTCAAACAATAATGGACCTCCCCTTGACAAGCACAGAAGCAGAATCAGGTAAGTCGGACAATATGGGGAGTCCCAAATGTGGATGTTTCTGTAAATAGTATGTATAAAATGAAGAAGTCAAATCAAAAGAAGAAAAATTGTCTTAGGCCCTTTTCACACAGGCGCCTCTGTTTTGCGGGGTCCTCTTGCTCAGCAGGGGGGTCGTTCCGCTGATCCCAGCGGAGCAGGCAGATGGCAAGCTTGTTCCTGGAGGACAGACACAACCACGGACACCAGTCCACTACAGTGACGCTGGACCAACTCTCCCCCTCTCATCTCACCTGGAAGTCGGAGCGGATTATCCATACCATGCCTGCTTTCACTACTATCCTGTGAGTGCAATCATTTTATTTGTCCATTATATTAAAACGTATTACTGCACTTAGCGGGCGCTGTTCTCTCTCCTTTTCTTCTGACATATCACTGACTGACCATTTGGCACTCGGGCACTGCCCAAGGGCCCCATGCCACTAGGGGGCCCCATTAGGGTTGCCAGCCTCAGTAAAACTAGGGACAGTATGTAAGAATCTGTGTTTTTTTTTTTTTAGTTCCCAAGATAATTGCTGCCCCGTCTCTCCAGTACCTTTTCAGTGTGTGTATGTGTATTGTGTGTGTATGTATACTGTGTGTGTATATTGTGTGTCTATGTGTGTATACTGTGTATGTGTACTGTATGTGTGTGTGTGTATACTGTGTGTGTGTATATTGTGTGTCTGTGTGTGTATACTGTGTATGTATATTGTATGTGTGTGTATGTATACTGTGTGTGTATATTGTGTGTCTGTGTCTGTATACTGTGTATGTATACTGTATGTGTGTGTATACTGTGTATGTATACTGTATGTGTGTGTGTGTATACTGTGTATGTATACTGTATGTGTGTGTATACTGTGTGGCCCCATAATCTATCGCCCGGCAGCCCCATAATCTCCTATTGCCTGGGGGCCCCATATTCTCCTGATGCCCGGGGGCCCCATAATCTCCTATTGCCCGGGGGCCCCATGAGTTGTCAGTCCACCCTTGCTGTTGACATCCGCTGCTCCATGGGTGAATGGAGGGTTCGATGAAAAAAAAAAACTGACAGGCGGACCTGATCGGACAGACCTAGTGCACACACAACTACAGGATGCCAAACACCGTAGAGGGCAAAATCACCAGCCAGCTCTTAGAGGACAACAGTGGTGAAAGATTTGATTATCTGCTTCTCAGGTCTGCACTGTCGTTGGGGAATATAACTAGGGGAGGAGAGGAGGATAACTAAGGAATTTATGTTAAAGGTAACCCTAGTTTTAAAACAATATTTTAGTATAATAAAGACAGTAAAACAAATCCAGAAGAAGGTTTATCAAATTAAACTTTTTTGGAGTTAATTTTTTTGTTTTGTTTCATTACATTAGATTGAAAGGCAAAGGATGGATGTCCTGATCACACAGGCTAGCAGCTGGAAACAGCTAGAGGGCACACAGGCCAGCAGGTCATCTGGGTTAGTTCATTTAGCAGCAACACTGACAATGACTATGAGAATGAGGCAGGATATCCTGGTTCAATTGCAGAGTCTACTTCCATCCGTGACCTCTAGCTTCCACTCTTATAGACACCTACCATTACCAGTGCTCTGGAAATGGGAACGTACACAAGCAGGGCTCTACCAGTTATAAACAGGTACAAAAAAGTTATGCTGGCCGTACACTAGTAGATTTTTGGAAGAGAATATTCGTACAAATATTCCTACGAAAAAAAATTGTACATTCAATCAATAGGCAAATGTTTGAAAATTTCACTTGCTTTTAACATTCAATTTTAAAATTATTATAATTTCCAAAGAAAAAACACAAACACTGTCTGAAAATACGTTCTTTTAAAGGAAAATGTATCTTCCAGCTCCTTCCATTTTCTCGTCACTGTGTTAAAAAGCAAATGTCGATTTGACCCTAATAATGATTAAAAAAATCAAACAAATGTTTTTTTTGTTTTTTATTTCAATAAATTTTTAGTGGATTATTCAAATTTTACAATAGTAGATATATAAACAATATTGTATAGTATACAAGAGATGAAATAGTATATTTGTTTTCAAATACATAGATAAAAAGCAATATAGGAAGAAAGGGCCAGATCCACAGAGGCAGTACGCCGGTGTATCTCCTGATATGCTGGCGTACTTTCAAATTACCCGCGTCGTATCATTAGTTTGAATCCTCAAACCATGATACGACAGCTTCGGGCTTTGATCCGACAGGCTTACGTCTTCGTACGCCTTCGGGTCTAGGCTGCAATCTTTTTCGCGTCGTTTTCCGTGTCGGGTATGCAAATTAGCATTTTACGACGATCCACGAAGTTACGATCGGCCGTCGCATTCTCTAAAGTCGTCGCTAGTCGGCTTTTTCCGGTGTAAAGTTAAAGCTGCTATTATTCGGTCTATAGTTAGACTGCCCATGTTAAGTATGGCCGCCGTTCCTGCGTCAATTTTTTTATTTTTTATTTTTTTTGCGTAAGTCGTCCATGAATAGGAATGTACGTAAATTACGCTACAAAAATAAATAAATGACGTTTCGACGTAATTTCGCGCAATGCACGGCGGGAAATTTCAGAACGGAGCATGCGCAGTTCGATCGCCGCGGAGATGTGCCTAATTTAAATGATTCACGCCCCCTAATCGCGTATTTCGATTCCGTCGCGAGAAATACACTACACCGCCGAAATCTTCCTGGATTTGACTTAGAGCCAGGTAAAATACGGCGGCGTAGTGTATCTCTGATACTCTACGTCGATCTATTTGTATGTGGATCTGGCCCAATGAGTGTATTAGGCCCCGTACACACGACCGAGTTTCTCGGCAGAATCCAGCGAGAAGCTCGCTGGGAGACATATTCTGCCGAGAAAACCGGTCGTGTGTACACTTCCGACGAGCAAACCGTCGGGCAGCTCGTCGAGCCAAAATAGAGAGCATGTTCCCTATTTCCTCGTTGTTCAATGAGGAAATTTGGCTCGACAAGCTTTTCGACCGCTCATCGGGAACCTCGTCGGGCAGAATGATGAGTTTAGCCCGACGAGTTTCCCGGGCCGGGGCCTCAGGTGTCCATATAAGTGTGGTAAAAACAAAAATTTCAAACATAAATCTACAAGTGTATAGCCAGCATTAGACAGAAATACATGAGATAACTTTTTAAAAAACATTTTCTTGTTTCACGCTCCTGTGTACTGAAATTATTTTTGGAAGGAAGGTGATGGTGACAGTCTTTCTGAAAGCTAGTTGGTAAAGATGTCATCTCTGGTGACAGTCTGTTGGGAAGAAAAAAGGTTTGAAATGTTCAGATGATTCTCCTGTTTAGTCAATGCAAAGGTAAGAACAGCTTCATGTCTGAAAGCCCCTATACACTCCTACAGGAGATCCATGGTCACAGTATACACTTTCATATTATAACAGCATATAATGCATATAACAGCATAGCATTTTAATAACAGTACAAACAATAGTCATTTTTGACAATCCAATAAAAGCTTACTTGCAAAATCTTTTTGGCCCGTACACACGATCCGAATATCGTACAAAAACGGTCGTCCGAGGAAGAATCGTACGATAATCGGATTGTTAGTACAGAGCTTTTGAGAGCTGATCACGACAATTCATCTGATATTATTTGATCAGACAAGCACGAAACAATTCCTTATACGATACCAGATCGTATGATTTCCATTTAGTCAGTACAGTTGTCATCTGAAAATACAATACAGATACATTACAACACATGACATCACTTTTGATTTTTTTTTTTGTCGTATGAGAATTTTTGCGACTGTCGTCTGATTTTCGGATCGTGTGTACGAGCCATAAGTGTAGCGCACGCCTATGACCATGTATTTATGGACCTTGCTTTGTGCACTGGTCCAAATCATTTGATGGAGGGGAGATTATGGTGTGGGGCTGTTTTTAGGGGTTGGGCTTGGCCCCTTAGTTCCAGTAAAGGGAACTCTTAAGGTGTCAGCATACCAAGACATTTTGGACAATATCATGCTTCCAACTTGGGAACAGTTTGGGAATGGCCCCTTCCTGTTCCAACATGACTGCGCACCAGTGCACAAAACAAGGTCCATAAAGGCATTGATGAGCAAATTTGGGGTGGAGGAACTTGACTGACCTGCACAGAGTCCTGACCTCAACCTAAAAGAACACCTTTGGCAGGAATTAAAACGTAGATTGCGAGCCAGGCCTGCTACCTGGTTACTGGGATACGTGATGTGCATATCCCAATAGTCAAAGTGATGACTGTGCAGGTTGTTCACCTAGGCCAATGACGTACACGGGGGGATAGGGCTGCATGCTTTTCTTAAAAAAAAAACAAAAAAAACAGCCCCAATCAGATAGCAGAGGGGAGGAGGAGTAGATTTGACGTAAGTTCTTCTTAAGGGTGAAGATCCTCGTTAAGGCAGAAAGGTCATCTAAGGCCAGTCTCAAGAAAATTCCAAGGCCAACAAGAAGGCTGTTGTTTCATTGTTTTTATGGTATGTAAGTATAAATCACTAGAGAATGATCATTATAATGACATAGGGGGTTATTTACTACAGACAAATCCACTTTGCACTACAAATTCAAAGTGCACTTGAAATTGCACTGAAAGTGCACTTGGAAGTGCAGTCTCTGTAGATCCAAGGGGGACATGCAAGGAAAATAAAAAAAAATGTATTTTAGCTTGCACATGATTGGAAAATAATATCAGCAGGGCTTCCCCTTATTTTCTTAAAATGACTTTGAAAATGTAAGTAAAGAGGGGCATGGAAAAAAACAAAAAATGATGAAGATATAAAACTGAAATCCAGAGTTGTGCATAGTTCTTTATAGTTGTTCTGCAAAACCAATTGCCTTATTTTATGATACAGTCCTGGCGCTGCCTCCATCATTCTTCTACAGCGTGCAATGTTACAAAGCATCCAGAAGCCAAACAATAAAGCAAGTCCTTATTGTTCTACATTAACCTGAACATCTGTCTACCCGGTGTTACTTCACTCACAAGCAAGCCAAACCAATATCATGTTATTGCAATTATTTCAATGTATCAGCAAAATACAGAACATATTAATTCCACGCATGTAGCTTCCTATGACATCTGTCCATAGTCCCTGCCCATGCAATACTGATCTTGGCTTCTCCCGTGATTGGAAGCTTGTTAGCAATTCTATAATTTAGCTTGTAATTCTTAGGCCGCGTACACACGATCAAACATATCTGCTGAAACTGGTCCGCAGACCAGTTCCAGCGGACATATCCGATCGTGTGTATGGGCTAGCAGACAGGTTTCCAGCAGATAAAAGTTTTAAAGCATGCTTTAAAACTTATCTGCTGGAAAGCCGTCTGTCGGATATGTCCGCTGGTTAGTATGCCTAACCAGTGACCGAAATCTCCCGCATGCGTCAAATGGATTTGACGCATGCGTGGAAGTATTTTACTTCCTGGTTTGGTGACGTGGCGGCGTCAACGTCACTGCCACGTCACCGCGCTGTCTGTCTGCGGGGATTTTGGTTTGATTGTGTGTACACAGATCAAACCAAAATCTCCTGGAGACATGTCCGACAGGGCCCAACAGAAGCTGTGGCAGCACAAGGGATAAGCAGCAGCTGCAGATTACAAGGGGCACTTTTCTCTTCTTTGAAGCTGGCCTGAGATGTGATTATCTCAGATGATAGAAATAAGATGTAGTTGAAGAAAGGTTCTCTAATCGCAAACTACCATTTGATTGTCATCTCCCTTTGCATAAAATGAATCCATACTGTAGTTTATTACACATAATAGTGTTATAAAAAGTCAAAACCCAGTTTATAAAAGAAAGACGATATAAGCCGATATACAGTATTTTCAGACAAAGAGCCTCTACACTAGGGATGAGCCGAACACCCCCCGTTCGGTTCGCACCAGAACCTTCGAACGGACCAAACGTTCGCGCAAACATTTAGAACCCCATTGACGTCTATGTGACTCGAACGTTCAAATTTAAAAGTGCTCATTTTAAAGCCTAATATGCAAGTCATTGTCGTAAAACATCTTTGAGAACCCGGGTCTTGCCCCAGGGAACATATATCAATGGTAAAAAGTTAAAAAAACGGTCGTTTTGTTTCCTCGGGCAAGACCCGGGTTCTCAAAGACGTTTTCACAGGCAAACTATAACACCCAGCAGGTACAATATTTAAAGGAATTTTTCATTTTTTTATTTTTATTTAAGCATCATTAAAATCACTGCTCCTGCATCAGTAGCAGTCATTTTAATGATACTTAAAAAATGAAAAATTCATTTAAATATTGTACCTGCTGGGTGTCTATGCCTGTGATAACGTCTTTAAAAAGCACAATCACCTGCCTGCCAGTAAATTAGGACTGATTAAGAACTGATCTAGCTAAGCTATACAGTGTATAAATATATGTACAACACCTGGGATGTATATATATTCTCTACACACTGTACCATTAACTGACTAGCCTGCCTGCTCTATCTACCTGCAAAAAATGACACTCTCTCTGTCTCTCTCTGTTCTCTGTTAACTGCCGCGACACACTACACAAGGCCGCCCTGCAGGCGGCCTTGTATAGTGTGGGGCGTGTACTAAACCCCCTGAGCCATAATTGGCCAAAGCCACCCTGGCTTTTACAACCACTTTAATCACTTTACCTGTCACAGGCTGTATTTAGACAGTGAAGGAACATAAAAAAAAATGATGATTTAATTATTATGATCTTTCTTCCTGTCAGCATGCCCCTTGTCAACCACATGCATGCATAATTATGAATGGGCTGCCAACACACCACAACAGATGAAAAAAATATGCATGACCCTTTTTTTCAAAATGTGCACCAAAATTCATTGTATACAGTATATGTTGTAGTGTGCTGTGGTGTGTTGCGCTCTACTGCACATTGCATCAGTGCCATTCCCAATAAATGGCACCACATTGAGCAGCACATACAACAGGTGCATTGCCATGCTAGTATGAATCAGCCCACAAGTGTGAATAGGTCCATATAAAAACACACCACCCTTAACTATGCACATGCAACAAGCCACAGTTAAATACCAACCTTCTGTATTACCTCCTAGTAAAATTCACAAATTTATATTATGTACTTGAGAAAAATATATGTGTATGTTATGCCACAGAGATACACCCAGCCATTGAGCTACATGCTGGGTGCTTGGTGTGCTCCTGTGCCTTTAAGGAGGGGTGGCTCCCCTTCAGTTCACCTGTCCCTTTCTATCCATTAAAATGCATGTGCCTCCATTGTGGGGACGCTCATTGTTTAGTGTTAGGACCACAGAATTATGGGGTGCCTTGGCGTGGCTCTGTGGCTCACGCATGCATTTGCAAATGCGTGCGGACAAAACCCCTGTTTTTAACGCATACTGTTAGACAGGTTAATTGGTTGTTTTGCAAGCTGGTCGGTAAGTATGCTTGGTTTTTCCCTGGGCATTTCCCAGGTCACTTTTTTTATCTGTTATGCCACATATGCTGACACACATTAACGCTAAACGATGGGAAAAGCGATTAAGCACTAGTTTAGTGTGAACCGCGTCGGCTGTCCTCATTTGGCTGTGGTTTTTGTGATGCATGCCCTTGATTTTTACCAATAAAGATGACTTTTGATGTTCCTTGGAGTGCGGCTGTCCATCTCCTTTTGAAAACTCTACATTGCTTAATGTATTGCCAGCACCTTGGTTCCTGAGAGGTTCCCTATTAGTCCACAAGACCCACCTGGATCGGTGACTCCCTTTCCCAATGGAAAAAGGGAATACTGTTAAACTGTATAGCTTTGATTCATTCACATCTTTATAAAACCACAGTATGATATATCCAGTATGAGCTGTATAAAAAGGTACTATTAAACACATAACAAGCTCCTTCAGCCTGAAAGCAATTGCAGTCATATAACCCACTTTGGCCTCTTTTATAGATCACTTTTTCTCTCTGTAACAGCAAACATGGGAACTCGCAGTCCAGGAGTAGCTTTTCTCTGATAAGGAAGCAGTTAAATTGCACTAGGTCAGTATTTCAGTGATTTGATTTGATATTTGTGCACTGAAAAAAAAGTGTTCCCAGCTATGCGGTGATCTGTGTGCAAAAGTCAGATAGTCAGTTAGACAAAAGTATACTGTAGGTATACAGGGCAGCCATCACAAATTTTGGGGCCCCTTACACAGCCTGGAGCAGAGAACCCGGAAGGGGGGGGGTGCTGATGGGGTCTTTTCACTCCTGACGCGAGATAGTAAATAATAAACGGGGTGGTTGACCATTGGGCCCCTTACAGGTGTAATTAAAAATATATATATTTAATTTTAAAAAAATGGAGAGGGGCCAGCAGGGCCCCTGGGGACCATCGGGCTCCTTACAGGTGTAATGCCTGTACCCCCCTGATGGAGGCCCTGTAAGTATGGGCTGCACTCCTTACAGTATTTGATCTTGGTGGTGGGTGGGTGCTTGCAGTGACACTGGCAGACACTACCACAGTACTTTTATTAGTGCAAATCACATATTTCATGTGTATGAAAAAAACCTTTTGGGTATTTAGGAGCATGTGATTCACCCTCCTTGTTTTCATGTGAAAGCCCCGCTGCTTGGAAATTAGTGTAATGCTGTCTAATAGGGGAGGGGAAGAGAGGGAGTAGTAGCAGCTGGACAGGGCAACAGGGGAGCATATGAAACACTTGCTTTAAACATTTAAAATGTCATACTCCTTACTGAAGAATGAGGTTGCATGATTAATTTAAGGGCATCTGATCTAGACCCTTTTAATGTTATTCTGCAGTAGTAGGTTACTTGGAACATTAGAATAAAATTCATACTTGTGAATAATGCCAACACTGATAACATGCAAGATCCCCATTAGGGATTCCCGGCGATTAGCTGTGGGAGGCAGCCCCATGTCAAGCAATGGAAGGCTGATAGTTCCTGCAGCTAATCGCAGCCACTCGTATGTATTAACTCTTGGAGTGATCACCTGTGAATAATCAAATATGAACACATAGGCCCGGATTCACAAAGCACTTGCGCCAACGTATCTCCAGATACGCCGACGTAAGTACAAAAGTGCGCCGTCGTATCTATGCGCCGAACCACAAAGCTAGATACGTCGAAAAATAGGCTTCATCCGACTGACGTAACTTGCCTATGCCGGCGTATAGTGGGCGCATAGTTACCCTGGACGCATTTGGCACGTCCGTTGTAAAGTTAATCCCCATATAGGAGACGCAACTCATGCAAAAGTATGGACCAGGGAACGAACGCTGTAGAATTTTACGTCGTTTACGTAGTACGTGAATAGGGTTGGGCGTAGGTTACGTTCACGTCGTAGGCAGTGTTTCGACGTATCCTAGGCAGTTATTTTGACGTGATTGTGAGCATGCGCACTGGAAAGTGTCCAAGTTACGACGCATGCGCAGTTCATTTTAAGTACTTGTTTGAAGCTCAGCCCATCATTTGCATGGGGTCACGCTTCATTTAAATGTATCACGCCCACTTCCACCTACTTTGACTTACGTCGGCTTACGCCGAGAAGTATACGCTACGCCGGCGCAACATTGGGAGAATTTTCATACTTGCCTCCCTGCGTTGCGCCGGCATAGCGTAAAAGAGATACGCTACGGCGGCATATATATACGCCGATGTACGTGAATCTACCCCAAAAATCGGTGTTGTCTCATTTTCAAGTGTTAATGGGGCCTAATCAGTTGCTTGCCAGGTCTCAGCATGACATAAGACGGTTTAAAACATTTGTCTGTATATATATTGAGGGGGTTGGAACCCTTTTTATTGCTATCTGTGGCCCTTTTACAGATATTCACTCTCTTTATTTGTTCTAGTGACCTTTGTGAGGGAAAATCCCAAATTTTGAGCTGTCATCAAAACAGAAATAGAGGGGGAATCCGGCATGGAGTCATGCCCTCTGTCACAGAGGGCATTTTTTCCCTTTGAAGAAATTCCCTATAACTTTCCGATGTGTTTACAGGACAGGAAGTGAAGAGAAATTTCCCCAATGGGAGAGAGAAGGGTTAAAAAGTTTTAGCTATTGCCTACTCCAGCCTTTTTTCAACCAGGGTGCCTTCAGGTTTCTTCAGGGGTGCCTTGGCAAAATGCCTAATAGTTGTCCAAAAATTTGATACAAGCCAGCAAATGGAGGAAGCCTGATTTTTACTTACAAATAGCCACAGGTTTTTATTGTGCACAAAAAACAACCTTCCAGTTGTCAGTGTCTTAATAACCAACAATGTCATGAGTTGATGAGGAGGAGGACATCAGGTGCCTTCACAGCATCCTTATTTGCCCATCCCCTGCCCCTCTCCATCAGCCCTGGGGTAACAATAACTGAGTGAGGCCTCGTACACACAACCAGGTTTCTCGGAAAAAAACAGCAAAAAAACTGCTTCTTGTCGAGATTCCCATTCGTGTGTACGAATGGGAATCTCGACAGAGAGGAACCTGCTCTCTTTTTTCTCGTCGAGATTCTTGTCGGCCTGTTTCCCGACGAGAAACCCAAAAGAGTGTATATTTACCTGCTTCCACAGCATAGGTAGGGTGAAGCAAGATGGCGGCGACGGCATAGAATGTGAAGAGCTCGTCACACGCGATGACGTCACCGCGTTCTTTCCTTTCAAGAGAACCACGGTTCTTTTGAAATTAAAGTCAGTACACTCCGGCGGCAAGAGTTTCTTGCCAAGAATCTCGTCAGGGAAAACGACAGATTTTTTCTGACGAGATTCTTGGACGTGTGTACGAGGCCTGATGGTCAGAAACTGAGTGAGAAGAGAAACACTGGAATATTAGTCAGTACCAGTGTGCAAAGTTGTATTTCCTTTGGGAATAATATCACCACTAATGTTGGGCATTCTGCATGTGTGGATGTTGCTGTCTTTTGTAAAACTATCACTTTGATTTTTTACATTTTAGAATTGGGTGCCTCGAGATGCATAATTTTTAAGGTTGCCTTGACTGAACAAAGGTTGAAAAACACTGCCTCACTCTATCCAAAACGTAAAATTTTAATCTTTACAAATGTAAAGGACTCAAAGCGCCCAGAGGCGATTTAGTTTGCATGTGCCGCGCTATATAAGTTTTCATTCATTCATTCAAAGCTTGCAAACCTATTCATTTTTGTGCACAAGGCTCTACATATATACATTTATATATTTCCTGCAGGATACCCTAAAGTCTACTCCCTATGCAAATAAAGGACGTTTTCAAAAAGTGATGAGGTTCTAGAAGGAGCACAGCTATGCCTCTTATCTCCAGGTTGCAAAAAATAAAGAAAAAGTTGGAAACAAAATAACCCAGTATTGCATTTCATTCGTAATTTGTACAACTCTCACAAGTTTGATCTTCAGGGATGCTGAGAAGTTTACATATATACGTTATATATTAACAACCTCCAGCTTGGTTACTGGCGAACAGCTTATAGCTACAATTCACGTAATTTGAATCACATTTGTTGGCAGTGTATCTGAAATGCATATTTTAGCTTTAGTCATTAAACTACTGTGTATTATATACAGGGTCTAATAAATACAGTGCTTTATAGCTTTACTCCTCGAAGATGACCCTGCACTGTCTGTGTGCCCATCGCAGCTATAAAATATAAACCTGCTTAATGAAGGCTATGGCTAAAAATTGAAGAGAAATTGAGTACAGAACATCAAATTAATGCAGTGAGGTTTCACAGTTTTTAAAACACAACTTAAAATGGTCTGGTCTGGTAGAAGAGCGTACGTATTGGTGTGTTTAATTAGAGGGGTTATTATTTTTTAATTCAAATACTGACTGTTAAAAATGTGTTCTCCAATGTCACATTTGCAGCTGCCATCTTGAATTATTCATTTATTGCCAGTTTGCATGCAATAGATAACAGTAAAGAGTGCCTCCTGTCAATATATAAGACCCTTATAAACCCTTAATAAGTGACAATCTCTACCCCAAAACACTTTCCTGACAATGTCAGAAATGGATTCATATGGAGGGCAGGCTCTATGTGTGGGCAGGCTATTGACCCAATAGGGAAAAATAGAGGATTCTGAATAAGGGGATAACATGACAGGTTATGGTTAATTGGGCCAGAATAAATCAAATAGCCCACCTCTGAACCAATATGATGTATATTAGAGTCTTCATAAAACAGAAAGTATCTACAGTGTCATACTTTCCAAAAACAAAAGGTTAATTTCTAATTTTAGGATAGTGGGCATAACTACATATTTCTTTCTGCTTTTTGGCAAACTGTAAATCCATAACTGCTGATTTATAGTATTAGATACAGGCTAATATTACTGAACACTGCAAAGGAGGTTTAAGCTATTATAATGCCTCGTACACACACACGGGTTTCCCGTTGACTTTTTACCGCCGGGAAACCCAAGGGAAAAGCCGAGAACCTGCTCGGCAGATTTTCCCCCCTACACACGGCCGGTTTTTCCTCGCAGGAAAACTGCTATGAGAGCTTTGGCCGGGAAACCCAGCCATGTGTAGACTCCAATGCAGTGTTTCCCATAGGAAAACTGCTAGAAAAAAGACCGCCGGGAATCGTGGCAGGAAAAAAGAGAACATGTTCTCATTTTTCCCACCAGGATTCCAGCGGTTTTCCTGCTGGGAAAACTGCCATGGAGCATACACACGGACAGTTTTGCCGGCCAAAAGCTGTCATGGCAGTTTTCCCAACAGGAAAACTGGTCGTGTGCACGAGGCATATGGCAATTCTTCCTGTTTCTAGACCCTGCCTCTGACAGCAACTTTAAAGTGTATCTAAACCTATAAAAAGAATCTACTATATTGCAATTAACCAGTCTTTAATTGTTGTGTCAGCCTTAGTTTTCCTTTTTCAAGATTCAAATAATTTTATCAAGTACAGAAAATACCTGGTGATGTTGCCAGAAGTACAGTGGCCTTCTTATTTTATGTGTTAAACAAATGTATCACAGTAACTATGTTATCTTTCTTTCCAAGCTATCTTGTTATCTGTAAACTACTAATTAACACTATGGCTATGGCCTGCAGTGCTGATTGAGCGGTGAAAATCTAACAGGGCGGTTGAACAGAAGTTGATCGGTAGATTGAACCGGTTAAATTTCAATCCATGTGTGAGCAGTTTAAGTTTTGGCACATATAAGGACTGGTAAGGTGCAATATATATATATACAGGGCTTTTTTTCTGGGGGAACTTGGTGGAACTCAGTTCCACCACCTTTGGCTCAGACCCTTTGGTGCCCGCTCACCACAATCACTTGTGAACACAGAAGTCTGGTTTTTGTGTTTACAAGTGACTGCTTTGTAACCCCCTGAACTCTGCACACTGTATGTAGTGCAATTCTGGTATTTAATGCCCCTTTAAGACCCTTCTACTGTTTGGGAAATCTGAACGGGTCGTGGTTGAGTTCCTGCACCTATTTTCTGAGAAAAAAAGCTCTGTATATATATATATATATATATATATATATATATATATATATATATTTATATCGTACAGGATGCCAGAAATGTGTCCTGGACAGCAGGTATATTCGCCCATTATTTGACTGCTATGTAGTTTGAGTTCTCAGGATTCTCACTTGTGCAGGGTGAGGCGTTCCAGGGTAGTCCGTCAGAGAGGAAAAGACTGATGTATAGTTCTTTCAGAATTTGTAAGTCCTCATTTGGGACCTGGAGTTTAGAAGTTTATAAAGATTTTGGGTGGGAAAGAACCTCCAAACTCTGATTACAGTGACTTTGGCCCTGAAAATGGTTAAGCTACCTGCAAGGAAATCCTAAAAAGCAGCAGAAAGGAAGCAACACCTGTCTGTAAAGGAGTGTGAATATACTCTCTAGAGACTGAGACATCATTTTGCTTAGCTCCTGTGGACTTTGCAATTCCCCTGAAGCAGATGGGAACCCCAAACCCTAGTGTAAGGATTGGTATATTGGGGGTAAGTCATTCTCTTATTTTGGTTTGTACCAGGATGGTGGATTGTTTACGTTACTTATGCTGAAGAAAAAAAAAATTCACATTTATTCCAGCACAGTCTATATCAGGGATCCTCAAACTACGGCCCTCCAGATGTTGTAGAACTACACATCCCATGAGGCATTGTAACACACTGACATTCACAGACATGACTAGACATGATGGGAATTGTAGTTCCTGAACAACTGGAGGGCCTTAGTTTGAAGACCCATAGTCTATATATACATTTATAGTGGGCAAAGAATGCCTATCAAACTCCTGGTTTGTTGCTGTGAGGCTAGAATAATGGAAGATGCTTAGTCTCTGTCAAATGTGTGAAAGTGCTCTGTTTCTTCTAATTACATAATAAAGGTACATTTTATTTACCAATTACTTTGTTGCATTAAAATGTGCAAATACATTCTTCTTATACAGCAATCTAATATTTTATGCAGGGTATGTAAATATAAGTCAACACCCACTGCACTTGCCTATGCCAAGTACTTGGAAGTCATAGACAGTATACCCATACATGTTAATGGTAAGAAAGGACTAATGCAATCAAAAATCTCTGACTCTAATTAGTGTGTAGCATAGTAAAACATTCTTAAAACAAAAGTATTTTATGTGTCTCATTCAATCACATATCCCAAAAATAATGGGATTATTTCTCATCCCCATCATTTATCCCTACAAAGTCATAGACATGAAGCTTAGCGACTGCCAACCTGGCATAGACCTTGGAGAAAGGTAAAAAAAAACTTTGATTTTAAGTTGCTGCTTATGTTTATGGTTATGGTTATGGTTGTTTGCTGCTAATGGTTAAAAAAACATATTTCTTTCTTTAACCCTGAAAAATAAAAAAGGTGAATTATTCAGTTACAAAATAGAAATGTATATAAACAACAAAATAGGAAATGATGTAAGCAAGCTCACTACCAACATCACATAATTACTTTCTCAATATCACAAAATTCTATCACTTTTATGTAGCTAACTGTTTCCTGGTCCTGTTTTTTATTCCTTGCAAACGCCATTTAGAATTAAACATAACATAGTTTTGGGCCTGTAGTAAAAAATGAAGCCTGTAGCAAATCAAAATTATCCACCCCCTATAGTGGCTGTGCAGTTCCATACAACAGTGAACACAGTCTGGCCCCTTTTAAACAATTTTCATTTTCCATCATTTTTTTACATACAGCAGCTAAAGTCCTTAACCACTTGGGTCCTGGAGCCATTTTCATGCAAAAACAGACCATTTGTCCTTTTTTCGTGCTATCTGTTTTTCTAACAGAAGAAAAATAGGGCTTTTATCCATTTAAAAAAAACAGATGTTGACGGAAGTGGATGTAAATGGACGATCATCCGTTTTTCCATAGAGATGCATTGATGTCTTTTTTTCATTCATCAACAGATGGATGGAAAAAAAAACGGTCTGCATGTGTGAAAGGGGCCCTAATCCTCCTTCATCAGCAATAAGAAATGTACCTTTTTTCTATTCAGCTACCTACTTTAGCTATTATTCATGAATGATACCCAAAGGAAATGCCTGCAAAGGTGGGGAGACTATATGAACGGTGGGATTTGAACACAGAACACCATCGCTGCAAAGTATCAGCGGTAAACCACCATTTAGCTGCATTTTTAATTCCGCCACTATAATCTGAAAAAAAAACTTCTGCTTTCTTTATGAGTGCTTGTGGGCTTTGTAACACATGAGAATAAATGTTACTAGCTACATGGGTCTCAGGGTCCTTTGTAATGGGTTCTATTGCTTGCTGTGATAAGTCGCAGGGGATCAGCTGAAATATTTAGTAGATCAGTGTAGAAAACAAATATGAGCCTTAAAAATGACTATGGGGGCACATCATTAAAATCTGGGCATAGAAGCAAATTTGGAGTAGTGCAACAAAATGCCAAAAGAGACAAATATAATGACCAAAAGTATTTAAAAAGTGTGATTTTGTTTTTACATTACCAGTTTTTTTTTTAAATCTTTGTTATATTAATGT
The DNA here is from genome assembly GCA_029574335.1 of Rana kukunoris. NCBI lineage: Eukaryota > Metazoa > Chordata > Amphibia > Anura > Ranidae > Rana > Rana kukunoris. Next base: position 179,204,334 of record CM056054.1, read on the forward strand.
GTTATTAAAATGCTCACAGAGTAGACTATTAAGCCTTATATGAACTAAACAAAATAAATGAAAGTATAGGCGTGGATCAGCAAGAACTGAAAAATGACCCCCCCAATAAAACCTATACCGTGCTAATGCTTGCTGATTTTATAGGGTTTTTAAATGCACGCTTCCTATAGAGCCTTCATTTTATCTATCTTCTCATTTCTATTTTTATGTTTCAGAGCAAATTACAAAAAAACTGAAAGTGCAGCTCAGCATAACTGTAAATGATCCCATTGAAATCGCCATGCATTTTTTAATCTGGCTGTAAAGCAGTTTCACTTTTTACCGCCTCGCCATGGAGAGGATTAAGAATCCCGTATCTTCATTCATTCAGCTTACTGGAAAATAATGCGTTTAAACCAAGAGTTGTAAACTAATGAAATAGAAATGTGCAGATGTGAATTACTTATTGATTACATTTATCTTAATTATTTGGAACCAAGATGGCTTGCATTTCTCTGCACTAAATTGTCAGAGCATCCTATTTACAAGGACATAACATTGGAAAAAAATTCATTTAGTTTTATTATATGAGGAGAACATTTTCTTCAATATTGTCATTACTGTGAAAAATGTATGCCCTTAAAGAACGCTTCTACATCACAATTTACTAAACCGATAGCATTAAAAGAAGTCACCTAAAGTTGCTTGGATATACCTATAGATATCGTCATAGTCTTGTTTACAAGAATTGTCAAGCAGCTCAACCACTTATTTTTACCACCCCCTGACCACGAGCTGCAGGTTAGCATTACCAGCGGCCATGTTAGTACACACTTCAATTACAACAGGTCATGTTTGGCAGGCAGTGCCACCGCTAAATGCAACCTGTTCAAGCAAATGGGCCATGCTGCAACCTTGTGTTATGCACACAGTTGCACCACAGTGCTGTGGGCATTTAATGATTAACAAGGGCGGTGAGGAGTCAACTTATTGCCTCCAAGATACCTGTCAAATGCCTCCAAAATGCAGCCCACTGTGGATCATTAGAGAGAGAAAACAAACACAACCACATGTTTATACGAGGTCATGAGTGCCCTAAGAATCACAAAACCTGGTGTGCTCATTTACGTGAATTTCTGCTTCTGCTCAGAAAGAAATCTATAAAATTCCACCCACTTGCTTTAGTCCACTATCAGTGAGGCCACCCCTTATTTTAAGAAACCAATAGCCATGTGTGGGGGTCTGACAGAGGACAGCTCCAGAGTGGAGGTCAAGTTTTGGATGACAGGGTGTCTGTGATTGGGGCACTCGTGAAGATGTCTACAGATCTCTAGGTGTCTGCTTTTCAATCATATCAGTTTAAGAAGATTGGAGGATAAAAGCACCACTGGTAAATGTCCAAAATAAAGTTTACTAGTTTTCAGCAAGGTGAGACAAAGAATTTCTAGGGTTGCGATGATCCCCCTTAATCGGGGCTGGACAAACAAGCGGTTAGGGTCTGGAGTCGGCTGAGAGATCAGTAAAACAAATAATAACTGAGCACTCTTGTGATGCCTTTTGGGCACACATCTGACATACTACCCATCATAAATTGCAACATGCCAAGCAGTCTAGCTTTACCATTACTATCTTTAGCTTTACCATTATACGTGATATCAGTTTCGTAATTTTCGTAATGTGTTTTGACATAGGTATTTCAATGTAAACTTTTGGTTTGCAACAGTTTATCTGCTGGCTTTCCAGCTGCAAATACTTACTGAACCTTCCTTTTTCTTTAGCCCGTGGAGTGAAAAAAGTAAACCATGTGTAACCTCCAAGCGTACACTGATAAAAACCCTTTCCCTGGCCCTGTGTGGCAGAGGACCAATGCTGCCATGTGGGAATAAGGAGAATGTACTGGAATCTCTCTTTGTTCCTGGTGACAGAAAAGGGAAAGCAAAAGGAAGGTGAAAACTTGCTGTTGAGATGGGCAGCAGTTTAAGTGAAGCTGTTGCACACCTCCCAACTTTTTGAGATGGGAAAGAGGGACACCTATTATAAAAAGTATGTAGGAATAGAACACACCCCTGCCACGCCCTCCTAAAGCAGAACTAAACAAAATAATTTATTATTTTATTTATTAGTGCTTTTTTTTTTACAACTACTATTCCTTTATACTGGCCTTTGACATTTACAAATGTAGCAATTTAGAATTTGGATGAAAGTTTTAGCACTGGGAAACACTTTTTGAAAGAAAAAAAGTGCATTTTATATACAACTATATAGATCAGACCAAAATGAGGGACAAATGAGGAGGAAAGAGGGACAGAGGGACTTTGTTACAAATCAGATACAGTCCCTCAAAATCAGGGGCTATGCTGTTGCTATGTCCTGCAAGCTTCAAGTCCACTGTAAGCCCCATTTTCTGCAGGCAATTCCTTGTTCTGAATCTTAAGATTTTTAAAACCTATTAAAGGCGATCACCAGGAAAACACATAATTCAGTCATAACTGTATATACTTCTGGATTTAGATACAGTATATCATTTAGAAAAATAACTGTTCCATACATTTTGGGCCTTGTAGAGCAAAACTTGTGTGTTTTAGATGATTTGACAAGCAATTCTATCCACTAAAATCCAATTCTATCCACTAAAATCAACTGTATGGAACTGATTTTGAACTGGCCAATTTTACACAGCTGTATCTGCTGTGGTATCCTAATTCTTCTAGTAAAACCTTAGTTTGTTCTCTCTTAGTTTGGGTCATTAAAACGACCCTGCTGCTGGCCAATTTTATACTACTGTATCATCTTTGGTCTTTTAATTCCCGTAGTAAATCTACTATCACTGATTAAAACAGTCCTGCTACTGGCCATTTTTACACTGCTGTGTTTGCTGCAGCATCTAAACTCTTATGGTAAAACCCCAGCCTGTGATCTTTGTCTCCTGTACATTTGGGATTTGCCTTGCTATCCAAAATTGTTCTGCTGCAAACAAAGTTTACACTGTTGTATTTGCTGCAGTATCTTAAAGGGGTGGTTCCCCTAAAAAGAAACTTTTAACATTGCCTCTCTTCTTAATAACATTTAGAATCGGCTGGTAGTTTAAAAAAAAAACACCCGTACATACCATTTTCGGCATGTAGTCTCACCGCCGCTTCCGGGTCTGACAGCCGGGGACAGGCATCCGATCGACGCATACAGCGCGTCACGAGATGCCGAAAGAAGCCGAACGTTGGTGCGGCTCTATACGGCGCATGCGCACCAACGTTCGGCTTCTTTCGGCATCTCGTGACGCGCTGTATGCGTCGATCGGATGCCTGTCAATGAAGTAGGCCCTCCCATCCCCGGCCGCCAGACCCGGAAGCGGCGGTGAGACTACATGCCGAAAATGGTATGTACGGGTGGTTTTTTTTTAAACTACCAGCCGATTCTAAATGTTATAAGGAAGAGACAGGCAATGTTAAAAGTTTCTTTTTAGGGGAACCTCCCCTTTAAAGCAGTATTAAACCCAAACAAAACATTTATTGTATTCCATCTTACCAATTCTTAGATGTGATGTCTGTATTTTCATTCTTCTGTGTTCATCTGGTGATCCAGAAAGTTTGCTGTTATTCACAAGCTCAAGCTCTCCAGTAAAATGTATTGGTTTCCCCCCCCTATTTTCACATGGATGAGATTTAATTTTCTATTTTATTTTATTTTGTTTTTATTTTTCTTTAAGTGTGGGCTGGAGTTTGGATTCAATTTGTTAGTGTATTTAAATTTGCAAATACATCTAACAGTACCCTTACTCCTTACCGCTACCCCCCACCCCCCCAGACTGACAATGGTGCTGACTCTTGTGCCTCTTGTGCTCATTCCTCCAGAGTTGTGTCACACTAATACAGTGTATTTCAGATCACCAGCTGAAAATAAAAGTAAAAAAACAAAGAAAAGAAAACTGATGCAGCCACCACATCTAATGATTGGTAAGCTGCAATATATAAACATTTTGGTTTTGGGTTTACTACCGCTTAAGTTCTTGTATTAAAACCCCAGCCTGTGCTCTTTGTCCCTAATACATTTGGGCCTAGCCTTGCTATTCAAAATTGCCCTGCTGGCTGGTGCTAGCTAATTTTACACTGCTGTGTAATCTGCAATCTTTCTAAGCAAAGCTTGGTAGAAAATGGCCAGCAACAGTACAATTTTGCTTTAAAAAGAACAAAACCAGCCACAGAGAGCTACTGGACAATTTCTGCCTGCTAGTTAAAATCAGCTTATCACTATTTGATAAAAATGTAGGTCTGTTACAAGGTTCTGGTTCTGGGTCTGAATCCATGAAAAGTATGTGAATGAGCTCTTAAGCTCTGTACATGCGATCGGTCCATCCGATGAGAACGGTCCGACGGACCGTTTTCATCGGTTCACCGATGAAGTTGACTGATGGAAATCAGTGCCTACACACCATCAGTTCAAAAACCGATCGAGTCCAACGCGGTGACGTAAAACACAATGACGTGCAGTGAAAATTAAGTTCAATGCTTCCAAGCATGCGTCGACTTAATTCTGAGCATGCGCGGGCTTGGAACCAATGCTTTTGCGTACTAACCATCGGTTTTGACCGATCGGTCAGGCGTCCATCGGTCCGATTTTAAAGCAAGTTCTAAATTTTTGTACTGAAGGACAGCAGACTGATGGGGCCTACACACGGTCGGTTTGGACCGATGAAACTGAACTTCAGTCCGTTTTCATCGGTTTTGACCGATCGTGTGTACGCGGCCTTAGACATTTTATGACTACGCAGTCAAGGAAGAAAAAAAATGCAGTTCACATCATTCATTAGCTTTGTAGTGTTTGAGGCTTGGTTTACATTTGTGCGTCCTTATTTTCATGCATTTTTCCTGTGCTGTCATTGAATTCTTTGTGGCCAAAAACATGCACCATCGAACGAAAAAGCACCTTTACTTTTTTCCAAGATCCACAGAAGAGATTTATATGAGTGTAAAAGGACTCAGTCAGCCAATGACCATAAAATCACACAGGTGTGAACGAGGATTTAATATCATTTATATGATACCAGACATTTCTGGCAAGTAATGTTAGATGTGGTGTACGCAATCGCCAGTTACTCTTCACCTTGTAAAACCTATTGAACAATGGCAGACTGTAAAACAGGCTGCATTGTGTGCGGAGTATAACATCTAACAACGTTCTTCGCTAGTCCTACCTTGTTTGATACAGGATCATCTACAGAAAAAGACTAAGTGACTGTTTCAGGAAGGAATGCACATCAAACATCAAAGAGAATCAATTAACGGCCACAGTGTGTTTGCAGTCATTGCTTATTTTAACCCACTGTCTACTACAATGTCAGCTCACCAAATGAGCAATAGAAACGGAGGAAATTGTGTCTTCTGCATCCTGTTACAAATAGCCATGAAAACATCTGTGTGAATATTGGCTTATTAAAGGGAAGACAAAGGCAGGACACAAAACACTTTGACAACCCGCGTGTCTTCCTGCAGGCTGCCTCTAGGGGGTCCTGTTAGACTGCAGGAATACAGAGACTAAGCTGCATGGGATAACATAGAATATTGGGGACGTGTTTACAAACTACAAAACACTTTAGTTGTTGTGGAGTGTAAATGAAGGAAAGTAAGGCTGCATTCACACCTGAGCGTCGGTATTCAAGCTTATTTGCGCGTTTGCATACAGCGTCGTCCGACGTTTTTGTACTTCAACGTTTTTTATTTTAGCCAATAGGAGAAATTATCATCTTTTCATCACTTGTTGCTATGTTGGTAGATCTTCTGCCTGGGTGAAAAGTTCTATTGATTAGAGCGACAAAACGCCCGTAGCAAACGCTCATTGTCGCGCAAGTCACTTGAATCGAGCGTTTCCATTACTTTCTATGGAAAATGGAAGCGCTCAAATACGCCCAAACCGCCTGATACGCGCGCAGACTGCTGAGCTCTGATGAAGAGGCCCCAGACGCCTCGAAACGCGTCAGCCAGCAGTAACATACTTCCAGTCCCCCCATTGTGGAGTGCGGTCTGAGGGGAATATACCTCATTGCCTGTTGACAAGCCTGTTTTGTTACGTCTTTTGTGAGTAGTTTTTAACACATTTTTTTATTATTCAATAAATTGTTAAGCGGTAATACACCAGGCTGGTGCGCCTTTCTTTTCTTTCTCTATTTTCTGCCAGGATTTCCCCATCCACGAAGGGCAGCAAGGCCTTTGCTATTACCATTTTTGACAATTGCATGACTTTTTATGAAGATCTTCGAATAATTGTTGGACAATCCACCCGTGCGCAGGAGTTTGCTTGTTTCTTTTGTACTTTAACCACTTCAGGCCCGCGCTACCGTCGGATGACGGCAACAGCGCGGGCCTGAATATCCAAAATGCCGTCATTTGACGGCATGTCATTCTGGCGTTCCCAGCGCGCGCTGTAGAGCGCGCTGCGGGGAAGCCCTGTGTTGTCCGTGTCCCTTGGACACGGCCAATCACAGATCGCGGCGAACGGCCAATCAGAGTGGCCGTTTGCGATGCGATCTGTGGGCCAATGAGAGATGATCTCTCATAGATCATCTCTCATTGCCATGTTACACAGAGACAGCGTCCTGTCTCTGGAGAGGAGGAGCCCGATCTGTGTTCCTTCTTACATAGGGACACAGATCGGTCACCCCCCCCCCTCCCTCCACAGTTAGAACACACCTAGCATACACATTTAACCCCTTCCTCACCCCCTAGTGTTAACCCCTTCAATGCCAGTCACATTTATACTGTAATTAGTGCATATTTATAGCACTGATCGCAGTATAAATGTGAATGGCGCCAAAAATGTGTCAAAAGTGTCCGATGTGTCCGCCATAACGTCGCAGTACCAATAAAAATCGCAGATCGCTGCCATTTCTAGTAAAAAAAAAATAATAAAAAATAATAATTCTCTCCCCTATTTTGTAAGCGCTATAACTTTTGCACAAACCAGTCGCTTATTGCGATTTTTTTTTTTTTACCAAAAATATGTAGAAGAATACGCATCGCCCTAAACTGAGAAAATTTTTTTTTTTTTTTTTTTTTTAATTGGGATATTTATTACAGCAACAAGTAAAAAATATTGTATTTTTCTTCAAAATTGTCGCTCTTTTTTGTTTATAGCGCAAAAAATAAAAATCGCACAGGCGATCAAATACCACCAAAAGAAAGCTCTACTTGTGGGGAAAAAAGGACGTAAATTTTGTTTGGGAGCCAGGCCGCACGACCGCGCAATTGTCAGTTAAAGCGACGCAGTGCCGCAAGCTGAAATTTTACCTGGGCAGGAGGGGGGTGTAAGTGCCCAGTATGCAAGTGGTTAAGGAATGGACCTACCTGGCTGGATAAGGAATGCATTCGTGCAGTAATGAGATTCTAAAACCTGGTTCACATTGATGCTATTTGGCATGCCAAATTGGCGGCTATTGCCTGCAATGAAATGGACCCGTCCGAATCTGTGCAGCGCTGACTTGCGGCGCCGCACCAATTCCCAAAAGTCATTTTTGTACTACTTTTGTCAATTTCAGGTGTGATTTTAATAGGAAACTGCACAGATGTCTTTGAAATCGTCGGACTGACATGCTGGAATAAAATCGCACGAACCTGGGCTTAACCTGTTGACTAGTGTGTAGGGCATTAAAGGGGTTGTAAACCCTCGTGTTTTTTCACCTTAATGCATCGTATGCATTAAGGTGAAAAAACACCTTGCAGTGTCCAGCCCCCGCGAGCCCCCGTTTTATTTACCTGAGCCTCGAATTTCCGAGGGCGCAATCCCGCGTCGTTCTCACCATGGCTGATCAGCTTTTCATTGGATAGATTGCACAGTCATTGGCTTACGCTGCTGTCAATCAAATCCAATGACGCGGCCTCCACCGGGCGGGGATGAGTCATACACTCGACATCTATGGATGCCGATTGTATGAGACCGAAGAGTGCCCGCAAGATAACACCCTTCCCAGAGGGGGTTAGCTCTTGCGGGGAGGAGCTGTGAGAGCCGCAGTGGGACCCCAGAAGAGCACATTTAGGGCCACTCTGTGCAAAACGAACTGAACAGTGGAGGTAAGTATGACATGTTTGTTATTTAAAAAAAAGAACCTTTCATATTTTCATATCACTTTAAGTTAAGAGGTCCAGCATTAAACATGTCATTGCATGTTTCTTTTTACATATATCCTTTTAGAAAACTCCCAACAGCAACAAGAAATAAGGGCTCCTTCACAGTGGTTGAGAAATCGTAAAACCGCCTGGACCCCCCCCCCCCCCCCGGTGAACCGCAATGAACCACTTCAGCTGCAGAGGAAGTGGCCAGGGATGCACTTTGCTTTGCCACCATGGCAGGAATTGTACTCTCTGTAGCTTTCTGTAAGCAGTTCTACAAGTAACTGTAACTGGTGTGGTGGTGATCAGGGACTAGGGATGAGCCGAACAGCAGTTCTACAAGTAACTGTAACTGGTGTGGTGGTGATCAGGGACTAGGGATGAGCCGAACAGCAGTTCTACAAGTAACTGTAACTGGTGTGGTGGTGATCAGGGACTAGGGATGAGCCGAACATACCCACGTTCGGTTCGCACCAGAACCGTCGAACAGACCGCAGGTTCGCGCAAACATTTAGAACCCCATTGAAGTCTATGGGACTCGAACGTTCAAATTCAAAAACGCTAATTTTAAAGACCAATATTCAGGTTATTATTGGAAAACGTCTTTGAGAACCTGGGTCTTGTCCCAGGGAACATGTATCAATGGATTTTTTTTTTTTAAAACTGTATTTTTTTCTGGAGCAGCGATTTTAATGATGCTTAAAGTGAAAAAAGACAGCAAACGTGCAGTATGATCGACTGTGTTTATGGGCAAAAACACAGCAAACGTATAGTAAGATCGACTGAGTTTATGGGCAAAAACACAGCAAACTTATAGTAAGATCGACTGCGTTTATGGGCAAACACAGCAAACGTGCAGTATGATCGACTGCGTTTATGGGCAAACACAGCAAACGTGCAGTATGATCGACTGCGTTTATGGGCAAAAACACAGCAAACGTATAGTAAGATCGACTGAGTTTATGACCAAAAACACAGCAAACGTGCAGTATGAACGACTGCGTTTATGAGCAAAAACACAGCAAACGTACAGTATGATCGACTGCATTTATGGGCAAAAATACAGCAAACGTGCAGTAAGATCGACTGCGTTTATGGGCAAAAACACAGCAAACGTATAGTAAGATCGACTGAGTTTATGGGCAAAAACAGCAAATGTGCAGTATGATCGACTGCGTTTAAGGGCAAAAACACAGCAAATGTGCAGTATGATCGACTGCGTTTATGGGCGAAAACAGCAAACGTGCATTATGATCGACTGCGTTTATGGGTAAAAACACAGCAAACGTATAGTAAGATCGACTGAGTTTATGGGCAAAAACACAGAAAACGTATAGTAAGATCGACTGCGTTTATGGACAAAAACACAGCAAACGTGCAGTATGATCGACTGAGTTTATGGGCAAACACACCAAAACGTGCAGTATGATCGACTGTGTTTATGGGCAATAACACAGCAAACGTATAGTAAGATCGACTGAGTTTATGGGCAAAAACACAGCAAACGTGCAGTATGATCGACTGCGTTTATGGGCAAAAACACAGCAAACATGCAGTATGATCGACTGCGTTTATGGGCAAAAACACAGCAAATGTATAGTAAGATCGACTGAGTTTATGGGCAAAAACAGCAAATGTGAAGTATGATCGACTGCGTTTATGGGCAAAAACACAGCAAATGTGCAGTATGATCGACTGCGTTTATAGGCAAGAACACAGCAAACGTATAGTAAGATCGACTGAGTTTATGGCCAAAAACAGCAAACGTGCAGTATGATCGACTGAGTTTATGGGCAAAAATACAGCAAGCTTATAGTAAGATCGACTGAGTTTATGACCAAAAACACAGCAAACGTGCAGTATGAACGACTGCGTTTATGAGCAAAAACACAGCAAACGTACAGTATGATCGACTGCATTTATGGGCAAAAATACAGCAAACGTGCAGTAAGATCGACTGCGTTTATGGGCAAAAACACAGCAAACGTATAGTAAGATCGACTGAGTTTATGGGCAAAAACAGCAAATGTGCAGTATGATCGACTGCGTTTATGGGCAAAAACACAGCAAATGTGCAGTATGATCGACTGCGTTTATAGGCAAAAACACAGCAAACATGCATTATGATCGACTGCGTTTATGGGTAAAAACACAGCAAACGTATAGTAAGATCGACTGAGTTTATGGGCAAAAACACAGAAAACTTATAGTAAGATCGACTGCGTTTATAGGCAAAAACACAGCAAACGTGCAGTATGATCGACTGAGTTTATGGGCAAACACACCAAAACGTGCAGTATGATCGACAGAGTTTATGGGCAATAACACAGCAAACGTATAGTAAGATCGACTGAGTTTATGGGCAAAAACACAGCAAACGTGCAGTATGATCGACTGCGTTTATGGGCAAAAACACAGCAAACATGCAGTATGATCGACTGCGTTTATGGGCAAAAACACAGCAAATGTATAGTAAGATCGACTGAGTTTATGGGCAAAAACAGCAAATGTGAAGTATGATCGACTGCGTTTATGGGCAAAAACACAGCAAATGTGCAGTATGATCGACTGCGTTTATAGGCAAAAACACAGCAAACGTATAGTAAGATCGACTGAGTTTATGGCCAAAAACAGCAAACGTGCAGTATGATCGACTGAGTTTATGGGCAAAAATACAGCAAGCTTATAGTAAGATCGACTGAGTTTATGGGCAAAAACACAGCAAACGTGCAACGTGCAGTATGATCGACTGCGTTTATTGGCAAAAACACAGCAAACTTATAGTAAGATTGACTGAGTTTATGGGCAAAAACAGCAAATCTGCAGTATGATCGACTGCGTTTATGGGCAAAAACACAGCAAACTTATAGTAAGATCGACTGAGTTTATGGGCAAAAACACAGCAAACGTGCAACATGCAGTATGATCGACTGCGTTTATGGGCAAAAACACAGCAAACGTATAGTAAGATCGACTGAGTTTATGGCCAAAAACAGCAAACGTGCAGTATGATTGACTGAGTTTATGGGCAAAAACACAGCAAACGTGCAACGTGCAGTATAATTGACTGGGTTTATGGGCAAAAACACAGCAAACTTATAGTAAGATCGACTGAGTTTGTGGGCAAAAACACAGCAAACGTGCAGTATGAGCGGCTGCGTTTATGGGCAAAAACACAGCAAACGTATAGTACAGTACAATCTCCTGCCTGACAAATACTAATAGCAGATCTAGTTAGCTATACAGTGTATAAATATATGTACAACTCCTAAGGATGTATATATATTCTCTACACACTGTAAATTTAACTATACTGACTACTAGCCTTCCTGCTCTATCTATCTATCTATCTATCTGGTAGAAAAGACACTGTGTCTCTATCTATCTCTCTCTCTCTCTCTCTCTCTCTAACTGACTGTCTGTCTGACTTCTCTGTAACAAAGCCGGAACACACTATACGAGGCCGCCCGGAAGGCGGCCTTTTATAGTGTGGGGCGTGTGCTAAAGCCCTGAGCCATAATTGGCCAAAGCACCCAGGCTTTGGCCAATTATGGCTCTTCGTTTTTTGGGCGCTGTCATTGGCCAAGCATGCGGGGTCATGGTGCATGCTTGGCCAATCATCAGCGCGTAAGGCCGCAGTGAATTATGGACCTTGCGCGTCATTCCAATTTGGCGCGAACGAGCCGTTTTGTTCGTTTTTCGACGAACGATCGAACAGGCAATGTTGGAGTCGAACATGCGTTGGAGTCGAACGCGTAGCTCATCCCTATCAGGGACATTGTAACTGGTGTGGTGCTGATCAAGGACACTGTAACTGCTGTGGTGATGATCAGGGACTCTGTAACTGGCGTGGTGGTGATCAAGGACTCTGTAACTGGTGTGGTGGTGATCAGGGACACTGAAACTGCTGTGGTGGTGATCGGGGACACTGTAACTGGTGTGGTGGTGATCAGGGACACTGAAACTGGTGTGGTGGTGATTGGGGACACTGTAACTGGTGTGGTGGTGATCAGGGACACTGAAACGGGTGGTGATGGTGATCAGGGGCTCTGTAACTGGTGTGGTGGTGATCAAGGACACTGAAACTGGTGTGGTGGTAATCAAGGACACTGAAACTGGTGTGGTGGTGATCAGGGACACTGTAACTGGTGTGTTAGTGATCAGAGACTCTGTAACTGGTGTGGTGGTGATCAAGGACACTGTAACTGGTGTGGTAGTGATCAGGGACTCTGTAACTGGTGTGGTGGTGATCAGGGACTCTGTAACTGGTGTGGTGGTGATCAGGGACTCTGTAACTGGTGTGGTGGTGATCAGGGACTCTGTAACTGGTGTGGTGGTAATCAATGGAGCCCCATATAGTAAAAATCCAACAAGGGTTCTATCCCTTCCCCACACTATCCAAAACTAAAATCAAACACTTTGGATGGACTTGCACTTTAATTTTCTGATCTGGAGATAAAGGTATTGACCTTGCCCATGTAATAAATTTTGCTGTTGAAGAAATAATTACAAACAATAAACAGCGCTAATCATTTCTGAATGTCCTTTTTGCACAAGGTTAAATTCTTTCCTTCATACTCCAATTAAAAACTAAACATAAACCAACTTTTAACTGCTTGTATGTTAGAACATCATGGTAATGTTTATTGTAATGGACTCTTATAATAGCCTTGTGTCATCCCCGTTAGACTGTTGTTCACTATTAAAATGGAAGACTAATCCGGTATAATTTCAATTTTATAGATCCTAGAAGAACTCCAGCCAAAAATTACAAGATACAAAAAAATAGCCTGGTCAAATATAAAAACACTAAATTAGCTCTTGTTGCAATATTTACCTTTAATCCAGAGGTTTCCTCTACAGTACATGTTTTCAGCCACTGGATTTCTGATGGCCAACATCATTCAACCAACTTCCTCTGAGCCCAGGTCGCCCCTGACCTGCCCCCAGTCTCTTACTGGAAAATGAAAGGGACGTTTCACATTGAATGTAAGTACTGTCCTTGTGCTGAGTTTGGACTAAACATAAGCTGGCCATGTTTAGTAGTATGTTGTTTGAATATTTGTTTTAATTTTAGAAACATTTGTTCTATTTTCTAATTACTAGAGAGGTCAAATCGACATTCATTTTCAACCACAGTGTCAAGAAAATTCGAAAAGGGCGAGATGGAAGGTTTTACTTAAAGGGGTTGTAAAAAAATTTTTTTTTCATAATAAGCATCCTTTACCTGCAGACATTCCTCTTTTCACGTCCTCATTGTTCGTTTTTTGCTCAGAAGTTGCTCTATTTCTTCTCTGTTCTGTTCACTTCCTGCTTGTCTGATTGTTACTCACCACCGTGAAGGGAGGCTTTACTGCGGTGATCAGTAACGTGCTCGCCCCCTCCTGGGAACTACATCTGTGCGGCAGGGCGCTCTCTACGTGTTAGAGACTTCAAGGTGGTGTGAATTATTGGGTGTGCCGCAATGCATACTGGGAAATGTAGTTCTTACATGAACGAGCGTCACAAACCAGGCAGTGAATGAGAGAACAGAAACTAGAACGCCGGAGGTGATATAGATGAAGAAATTTAATAGGTATTTACTTGTTTTTTAACAGAACATTACACTATTCTGTCTGTCTACCTTGCAGACATTCATTTTAGGCAAAAAAATGTTTTCCTTTACAACTCCTTTAAATCAACACATTTCTGTGGTTTTTATTTTGTCCATTCATTCCAAAACTGATTGATAAAATATGAACAGTTGAAGTACTTTTCGAACGACATTCCTCAAGTCATGGAATGTACTGAGCATATTGTTATTAGGCGTGATTCACACCGGGGTTGATTTCCTAAAGGCAAATAGACTGAGTACTTTGCAAAGTGCAGTTCCTCCAGAGCTTAGTAAATGAAGTAAAGCTTCACTTTGCAAAGAATACCCAATTATGTGCAATAAAAATACCAAAAATTGCATTTTGCAAGTCAGCAGAGCTTCTGCTCATTTACTGCACTGCAGTAGTTATTAGTAATTTGGAACCACTAATCAATATGAGGATAAGAGTTGTCTATCTATAAAATGTCCATGTCAGGGAGCTGTGGTGGCTCAACGTGATTGGCACTGCGCTGATAAGCTGTTCACCTCTGCAGCCAAGGGTTCGGATCCCAGTCTCGGCTACATGTGAATTGAGTTTGGTGGTCTCAGCCCGGCTCCCGGTGGGTGTGCTATGCAAGGTACGCCTGTGCTTAGTACGCCCACCCCCCCCCCCCCCCACAAAAACCACCACACTTGCACGCACACAAAATTGGTTTAAAAACACATGCACTTTGGCCATGCGGTCTCTTATAATAAAGAGAGGAGAAGGACCTACGGGGCTGGCTGGGTGGGCTAGGCCCCCTCACTCCCTCATAGGGGGAGTCCCTCTGCCCCATTGGGGGTCCCGTTGGGCCCCAGTTGGGCTCCCAAGAGAAGCAGGTAGGGCGGGGTGAGTGGGAGGCCCCCCTTCACACCCGCCATTGCCACCAGGGGCATGGAGAAGGATGGCGATTGCCTCCGGGGGGAGGGTCTGCCTACTCCCAACTCCTGCAGTCCGGCTCCTCTCTCTCGAGTTCACGCACAAAAAATACACTTTAAAAAAAAAAAAAAAAATGTCCATGTCACTAAGCTTTGTCTATTTGCCTTTAGTAAATTAACCTCGCTGTGCAGTTTGATAGCGAGTGCAGGAATCGCATCTGTTCCCACAACCACCCGCAGCCAAATTTCATTGCTCTTAGGAGACGCGAGGGGACATTTATTCCGATTGGCACCCTCATGCAAACTTAAACCGCAGCAGGTTTGCAGGTGCGGGAACCGCAATTAAATCTCATGGTCAAAAGGAACATGCGGTTTCCTGCGGCTGGATTTTTAAAAAGGTGCATGCAACGTTTTTTTGCGGGAAACACAGGCACGGCAGCTCATTTAAATAAATAGCCTGCTGTGTCTGTGCAAATGCAAACACAAGTGTGAACCAAGTATTCATGTTCATATACATTGTTCTATGAATGTTTGTTTGAAAACCTACTAGTGCATGGCCAATCTTGGACTTTAATTTGTGTCTTTAATATCTGTCTAGAGTTTAGCTTTAAATCAATAATTTTTTATATCTCTTTGGGTGAGATAGCTGGGTTTGAGTTCCTAGGTTTGCACACCTACTGTGGTTGTCATTGTTTGGTCCCATGCTTCCTCTTGGATATTTTTTTTTTTTTACTACATTATGGAGGATGCACTAGAACAGTGATGGCGAACCTTGGCACCCTAGATGTTTTGGAACTACATTTCCCATGATGCTCCACTACACTGCAGAGTGCAAGAGCATCATGGGAAATGTAGTTCCAAAACATCTGGAGTGCCAAGGTTCGCCATCACTGCACTAGAAGCTCAGTAGGACAGGGACAGGAACAGGGTCAGGGACAGGAACGGGGTCAGGGACAGGAACGGGGTCAGGGACAGGAACAGGGTCAGGGACAGGAACAGGGTCAGGGACAGGGTCAGGGTCAGGGACAGGAACGGGGTCAGGGACAGAAACAGGGTCAGGGACAGGAACAGGGTCAGGGAGGGTGAAATGATAAAATATCTCTCTGCAGAAGACATATTAGAAGCCAGTGGCTGACTTTTGGGTGCACTTGCCCTTTAACCATATTTAATTATTTTATTTTTTTATTTATAGTATGTGTTGTTTTAAAATGCAAAAATAATTTACTAAGAAGTATTTTAACCACTTCAGCACCAGACCATTTTGCTGGTCAATGACCCGGCCACTTTTTGCAATTCGGCACTGCGTTGCTTTAACTGATAATTTGTGCGACGTGGCTCCCAAACAAAATTGGCGTCCTTTTTTTCCCACAGCTTTCTTTGTTGGTATTTGATCACCTCTGCGGTTTTTATTTTTGTGCTATAAACAAAAATAGAGTGACAATTTTGAAAAAACAAAAATTTTTAACTTTTTGCTTTTTGCTGTAATAAATATCTCCCAAAAATATATATAAAAAAAACATTTTCAGTTTAGGCCGATATGTATTCTCCTACATATTTTTCGTAAAAAAAATTACAATAAGAGTTTATTGATTGGTTTGCGCAAAAGTTATAGCGTCTACGAAATAGGGGATAGTTTTATGGCATTTTTATTAATATTTTGATTTAAGGCTCTTGCTCTAACGATCGCGGCGATACCCTCACATGTGTGGTTTGAACATCGTTTTCAAATGCGGGTGCTACTCACGTATGCGTTCACTATGCGTTCACTTCTGCACATGAGCTTGGCAGGACAGGGCGCTTTAAAAAAAAATGTTTTTCTTATTTATTTTACATGTTATCTTTTATTTTGACACTGTCCTTTTTTAAAAAAAATTGTGTTATTTTTATTCCTATTACAAGGAATGTAAATATCCCTTGTAATAGAAAAAAGCGTGACAGGACCTCTTAAATATGAGATCTGGGGTCAAAAAGACCCCAGATCTCATATTTACACAAAAATGCAATACATTTTATTTTTTTATAAAAAAAAAAAATCTCCTTTAATTCTCCTTTAACCACGGCTGGGCACATCAACGTATATATACGTTGGTTTTAGTACCCAGCCGTGGGTCACGGGCGCGCGCCCACGGCGCGCTCCCGTGACCCGGTCCAAAGCTCCAGGACCGGGACCGCGGGACTCGTGGACCCGATCGCCGCTGCAGTCCGGCGATCCGTCCCTGGAGCTGAAGAACGGGGAGAGCCGTGTGCAAACACGGCTTCCCCATGCTTCTCTGTGGCCGCAGCATCGATCGCGTCATCCCTGTTATAGGGGGACGCGATCGATGACGTCACACCTACAGCCACACCCCCCTACAGTTGTAAACACACACACAGGGAACACTCAAAGTCACAGCGCCCCCTGTGGTTAACTCCCAAACTGCAACTGTCATTTCCACAGTAAACAATGCAATTTAAATGCATTTTTTTGCTGTGAAAATGACAATTGTCCCAAAAATGTGTCAAAATTTTCCGAAGTGTCCGCCATAATGTCGCAGTCACGAAAAAAATTGCTGATCGCCGCTATTAGTAGTAAAAAAAAAAAAAATAATAAAAATGCAATAAAACTATGCCTTATTTTGTAAACGCTATAAATTTTGCGAAAACCAACCGATAAACGCTTATTGCGATTTTTTTACCAAAAATATGTAGAAGAATATGTATCGGCCTAAACTGAGGAAAAAAAATGTTTTTTTATATATTTTTGGGGGATATTTATTATAGCAAAAAGTAAAAAAAAAATTTTTTAAATTGTCGCTCTATTTTTGTTTACAGGGAGTGCAGAATTATTAGGCAAGTTGTATTTTTGAGGATTCATTTTATTATTGAACAACAACCATATTCTCAATGAACCCAAAAAACTCATTAATATCAAAGCTGAATATTTTTGGAAGTAGTTTTTAGTTTGTTTTTAGTTTTAGCTATTTTAGGGGGACATCTGTGTGTGCAGGTGACTATTACTGTGCTGAATTATTAGGCAACTTAACAAAAAACAAATATATACCCATTTCAATTATTTATTTTTACCAGTGAAACCAATATAACATCTCAACATTCACAAATATACATTTCTGACATTCAAAAACAAATCAGTGACCAATATAGCCACCTTTCTTTGCAAGGACACTCATGCAGCCTGCCATCCATGGATTCTGTCAGTGTTTTGATCTGTTCACCATCAACATTGCGTGCAGCAGCAACCACAGCCTCCCAGACACTGTTCAGAGAGGTGTACTGTTTTCCCTCCTTGTAAATCTCACATTTGATGATGGACCACAGGTTCTCAATGGGGTTCAGATCAGGTGAACAAGGAGGCCATGTCATTAGTTTTTCTTCTTTTATACCCTTTCTTGCCAGCCACGCTGTGGAGTACTTGGACGCGTGTGATGGAGCATTGTCCTGCATGAAAATCATGTTTTTCTTGAAGGATGCAGACTTCTTCCTGTACCACTGCTTGAAGAAGGTGTCTTCCAGAAACTGGCAGTAGGACTGGGAGTTGAGCTTGACTCCATCCTCAACCCGAAAAGGCCCCACAAGCTCATCTTTGATGATACCAGCCCAAACCAGTACTCCACCTCCACCTTGCTGGCGTCTGAGTCGGACTGGAGCTCTCTGCCCTTTACCAATCCAGCCACAGGCACATTCAACTGGCCCATCAAGACTCACTCTCATTTCATCAGTCCATAAAACCTTAGAAAAATCAGTCTTGAGATATTTCTTGGCCCAGTCTTGACGTTTCAGCTTGTGTGTCTTGTTCAGTGGTGGTCGTCTTTCAGCCTTTCTTACCTTGGCCATGTCTCTGAGTATTGCACACCTTGTGCTTTTGGGCACTCCAGTGATGTTGCAGCTCTGAAATATGGCCAAACTGGTGGCATGTGGCATCTTGGCAGCTGCACGCTTGACTTTTCTCAGTTCATGGGCAGTTATTTTGCGCCTTGGTTTTTCCACACGCTCCTTGCGACCCTGTTGACTATTTTGAATGAAACGCTTGATTGTTCGATGATCACGCTTCAGAAGCTTTGCAATTTTAAGAGTGCTGCATCCCTCTGCAAGATATCTCACTATTTTTGACTTTTCAGAGACTGTCAAGTCCTTCTTTTGACCCATTTTGCCAAAGGAAAGGAAGTTGCCCAATAATTATGCACACCTGATATAGGGTGTTGATGTCATTAGACCACACCCCTTCTCATTACAGAGATGCACATCACCTAATATGCTTAATTGGTAGTAGGCTTTCGAGCCTATACAGCTTGGAGTAAGACAACATGCATAAAGAGGATGATGTGTTCAAAATACTAATTTGCCTAATAATTCTGCACTCCCTGTATAGCGCAAAAAATAAAAACCGCAGAGGTGATCAAATACCACCAAAAGAAAGCTCTATTTGCGGGGAAAAAAGGACGCCAATTTTGTTTAGGAGCCACGTCACACGACCACGCAATTGTCAGTTAAAGCGACGCAGTGCCGAATCGCAAAAAGGGGCAAGGTCCTTTACCTGCATTTTGGTCCGGGTCTTAAGTGGTTAACTGGGCGGAAGTGACATTTGACATCGCTTGGAGCTGAGTGGGGGCCATCTTCACCTGACTCGGCAGCCAGCCAAGAAGGAGAGGAGAGGAAAAAGCTGCCTGTTGTTTGCAAAGTTAATCTAAATAGGAGTATTTTTCATTATCAATGAGCTGATGAACTTGCAGTGAAGATATTTGCAGGGACTGCATACAATGTGATACCTCCCAACATTTTGAGATGGGAATGAGGGACACCTACTAACAAACGTATGTAGGCATAGGGCACGCCCCTGCCACACCCCCTTAAAGGAGACTTAACCAAAAAAAAGGCTAATTAAATACACAAGGAATTTTTTTACCACTACTTTCCCTTTTTATAGGCTTTTAAATGTACAAATGCAACAATTTAGAGATTGGAGGAAAGGTTTAGCACTGGGAAACACTTTTTGATAAAAAATGGATCAGACCAAAATTAGGGACAAATGAGGGGGAAAGAGGGTCAGGGGAACATTGCTCCAAATCAGGGACAGTCCCTCGAAATCAGGGACATGCAGTCTAAATTTCTCTTTCCTTGCAGAAAAATAAAAGTGTTTTGATTTTTTTTAATTACTAAATAATAATAATAAAAAAAAAAGAAAATACCCAGATCAAGGTTTGATCAAGGTCAGAGCCAGGGTTAGTGTTTGGGTCAAGTAAGGGTCAAAGGTTAGGGTCAGTATGTTTTGGACAGGAATTTGTTTTAATTAGCATCAGTGTCAGTTAGTGTTAGTGTATTTTAGGGAGGACAAAAAAAAATATTTGGGTTGTTATTTGGTGGTAGGTTATAGTAGTAAAAAGAAATATACAGCTACATTTAAAATTTTTTTTTTTTTTTTTTACTATTTAGGGCCAGTCTTACTATAATAATAATAAAAAAAATCAGGAGATATCCATAACTATTTAGTACCAAATAAATGCCCAGTTTGTCATGAAAAAAAAAAAACGGTATAATCCACCTGGATGCACAAAGTAGTTGTATGGGAATGTTTTTCATTATAAATGAGCTGATGAACTTGTAATCTTCTAATGAAGAAAATTTCAGGGACTACCTTCCTTAAAGATGGATATACAGTATTTTTTTTTTTTTTTTTCGTTCAACAAAAGCAAATTAATTTAAATAAATGACTCACTCAATGTGGATAGGGGAATCACTCTTGCTGTGTTATTACTCCTGCTGAGCTATTGTGTGCTGCCGGTGGGGAGGCTTCCCTGCTGTCAGAATACAATGATCAGTGTGGCTGGCTATAGCTGGCTGATCGTTTTGGGAAAAAGCCAAGAGGCTGGTTGTACAGGAATTGATTGGTAGATTGACTTCTGTACAACCAGCCTGCCCATACATGGATTACAATTCAACTGGTCCCTGATGAACCAGCTACATTTCAATCCATGTATGGCCGTCCTTAGAAGTGATTAACCCTTAAGGAACATCTCACCCAAAAATGTAATTTTAGTCTGACTTTAGTGCCGACTTCTGAGAAAATCAGCGAGCCAAGCAGGAAGTGATATTTATGGGGAAGTTCTGTATACCAACTGTGTACAGAACGCCTCCAGGCATATATTGAATTTTACAGAAAATGACAGCACTTCAGATTGAGAGGGAATGGTAATTTTTAACAACATTCCACCACAATATGCTTTGTGCAGCAATTGTATAGGCTATTTATTTGTTTATTTTGATTTTTTTCCTCAGGAAAGTGGAGTTACCCTTTAAAGAGTTAGAAAATCAATGCACATTTTCCTGTCTAGTTTGCCATTTTACTTTCATAATTATGGAAGTAACCAGCTGTCTATCCACAGGGGCAATGTGTGGATGATTATTGGTTGTTAGGACCGCCAGTGTTCTGCTAACCAATGACACACCCCACAGCAGGATGGAACTTCCTTAGTCCCGAACCGTTCTGCCCCAAGCTCCACCCCAGCTTCAGGGGGACTCTGATCTAAGGGGGGGGGGGGTAATCTAAGGGGGACTGCTGATCTAAGGAAGGGGGGGCTCTTATCTAGGGGAGTATGGGATCTATGAGGTACTCTGATCTAAAGAAGGATTTCAGTCCAAGGGGTCTTCTGATCTAAGGGGTTACACTGATCTAAGAGGGACTTCTTATCTAGGGGGGACTCCTGATCTAGGCAGGGGGGCTTTAATCTAGGGGGACTGCCAGGGGCGGACTGACAACTTATGGGGCCCCAGGGCAATAGGAGATTATGGGGCCCCAGGCAAAAGATTATGGGGCCACACAGTATACTCACACACACATACAGTATACATACACAGTACACACACAGAGACACACAATATACACACACAGTATACATACACACAGAATACACATACACACACTGAAAAGGGGGCAGCTATAATCTTGGGATTTTTAAAAAAACACAGATTTTTACATACTGTTCCTGGTTTTACTGAGGCTGGCAACCCTGATGGGGCCCCTTAGTTGCATGGGGCCCTCGGGCAGTGCCCGAATGGTCAGTCCGCCCCTGGGGACTGCTGATCTGAGGAAGGTGGGCTCTTATCTAAGGGAGATTGGGATCTATGAGGGTCTCTGACCTAAGGAAGGACTTCAATCCAAGAGGTCTAATGATCTAAGGGGTTACACTGATCTAAGGGGGGACTCTAAACTAAGGAGGACACATGATCCAGGCGGGGCTCTGATCTAAGGGAGGATTCTGATCTGATGGAATATTATGATCTAAGGGAAGACTCCTGATCTGGGAGGGGGTGATTTTCTCCTGATGTAGGGGGGGGGGCTATGATCTATGGGGCAACCTCATCCAATATGGACCCCTTCAGAAATCTCTCCAAAATGCATTGTACAATGCATTGGAGCCCAACACACAATGCGCCATGCATTGTTGTAATGCGCGTTCATGCATGCATTTTAATGCACGTTGTCACAATGAATAAGTAAGTACTGTGCCTGCGTGTTATACGCAGGGGGCCGTGGAAAGTTTTTTACCTGAAACTTATATTCCTGTGCGTGTTATACGCCGATAAATACGGTAAGTACATTCTGAATATATTACTGACAAGAATGTATTTTCAGAATATGGCAAAGAAAATCTTTGTAAGCTCGGTGCTGGAACCATTTACAGGAGGAGCAGTAAAAAGAAACATCAAGAAGCCATTACCAAGATCTGTAAAAAGAGTGAAGCTCACCAGACAAAAATCTGACAGTTCTACTGTTCCTCAGATCTTCACGTAAAAAATGCTTCTTTTCTAAAGCTGTGACAGCTGTTGGCTCTGAATAAAAGAAACTATCTATGAGGATGGAGATTATCAGAATAATCCATTATAAAACATATAAAAAGAATATGCAGATTATATAAATATGTCAATGAAGAGAGCATATATCTTATTGATGACAAATCATGGTGCTTTATTATGTGTAATCTATGGTTTATAGTAGGGCATGTATACTACATCCTACATATCCTAACAAAACCATTATAATACTAAATACAGACGGTCACGTGGACATTTTGGACCCAGTGATGTAATCACTTGGTCTCTGTTCCTTTCTATGTGATGCAAGTATAAAATGGCTAGTGGGAGGGTGGGTGTAAACAGCCCAGTGCGCTGCTTCAGTACTCCCCTCAAACACCTTCAGCCCTGATTTAAACAGTGGCATGAATTATACAAATATCAGATTTCCATAATAGATGTCATTTTGGATGAGGGGGTATGCCTAGGCAGGCTGTATTTGCATGCAGACAGCCAAACATGTGATGCTGAACCACCATGCCTGAAAGAAAATACTGTGTTTAACCACTTAAGACCCGGACCATTATGCAGGTTAACCACTTGCTTACTGGGCACATATACCCCCTTCCTGCCCAGACGAAATTTCAGCTTTCAGCACTACGACGCTTTAAATTAAAATTGCGTGGTCGTGCGACGTGCCTCCCAAACAAAATTGACCTTTTTTCCCACAAATAGAGCTTTCTTTTGGTGGTATTTGATCACTTCCACGGTTTTTATTTTTTGCGCTATAAACAAAAAAAGAGCGAAAATTTAGAAAAAAAAAACACAATATTTTTTACTTTTTGCTTGAATAAATATCCCATAAAAAAAAAAAATTCTCAGTTTAGGCCGATATGTATTCTACATATTTTTGGTAAAAAAAAAAAATCGCAATAAGCGTATAGTGATTGGTTTGCGCAAAAGTTATAGTGACTACAAAATAGGGGATAGAATTCTGAATTTTTTTTTATTATTTTTTTTTTTTACTAGTAATACGGCGATCTGCAAATTTTGTCAGGACTGCGATATTGCGGCGGACACAATCGGACACTATTGACACATTTTTGGGACCATTCACATTAATACAGCGATTAGTGCTATAAAAAAATGCATTGATTACTGTATAAATGTGACTGACAGGGAATGGGTTAACACTAGGAATGCATGGAAGGGGTTAAATGTGTATCCTGGGTGTGTTCTAACTGTGGGGGAAGGGGACTGACTGGGGGAGGTGACCGATGCTGTGTCCCTATGTACAAGGGACACAGCATCTGTCACCTCTCCCTGACAGGACGTGGAGCTCTGTGTTTACACACAGAGCTCCACGTCCCTGCTCTAAAACTACCGATCACGGGCACCTGGCGGCCATCGCGGCCGCCAGGCACGCGCATCGGCATCTCGGGGACGCGCCTGCGTGCGCGCCCCCCTAGTGGCCCGAGGACTGGAAGACATCATATGAAGTCCTCCTGAATTTACAGAGCCACCGTGAGGCTGTCATTTGACAATGGCCCGGGGCTCAAGAAGTTAAGGACCTTGCCCCTTTTTGCGATTCGCCACTGCCTCGCTTTAACTGACAATTGCGCGGTCGTGCGACGTGGCTCCCAAACAAAATTGGTGTCCTTTTTTTCCCCACAAATAGAGCTTTCTTTTGGTGGTATTTCATATGTGGTTTTTATTTTTTGCGCTATAAACAAAAATAGAGTGACAATTTGGAAAACAAATCAATATTTTTTACATTTTGCTATAATAAATATCCCCAAAAAAGATACAAAAAAATGTTTCCTCAGTTTAGGACGATACGTATTCTTCTACCTATTTTTGTTAAAAAAAATCGCAATAAGCGCTGATCAATTGGTTTGTGCAAAATGTATAGCGTTTACAAAATAGGGGATAGTTTTATGGCATTTTTATTAAAAAAAATATTTTTTACTAGTAATGGCGGCGATCAGCGATTTTTGTCGTGACTGACATTATGGCGGACACATCGGACAATTTTGACACATTTTTGCACACTGTAAGAGGCTCTAGGACAGGAGTGTCAAACTCAATTTCATTGTAGGCCGTATCAGCATTACGATTGCCCTCAAAAGGGCCCGTTGTATCTGTAAGATTATATTTCTAGCGCATCCCCTCCCCTTACATTAGATGTCAAGAGCCACCCCACCATCAGAAGTTGAGTACCCCACTCTCCCTTTCCTTAAGCTGCTGCTGGGAAGAAGCTGGATGCGTTGCTTGAAAGCAGAAAGTAAGGGTCTGGAGGAGGACCAGAGGAGGGCTGGAGCTGCACGAGAGGTGCGAGGGCCACATGAAATCGCCTGGAGGGCCGGATTCGGCCCGCGGGCCTTGTGTTTGCCACCTATGCTCTAGGAGATCAGTCTGAGCTTCAAATACTGACAGTAGGAGACAAGTCTGATATTATCTTCTAGAGTTAGGAAATTAGTCTGACACTAGCTTACAAGAGTGGGAAGATCAATCTGATGCTAGCTTACTAGTGTTAGGAGACTGGTCTGATACTAGCTTACTGGAGACAGGAGGTCAGTCTGACACTTTTTTAGGTTGAACGAAAAATTAATTAACCGATTCCCCCATGCACATATTTGATGTGGATGGGGAAATCACTCCTGAAGAACTATTGTATTCTGCCAGCGGGGAGCCTTCTCTACCAGCAGAATACAATTAGCAGCGTTGCAGTCTATAGACGGCAGAACTGATTGTTCAGGAAAAAACAGACAGAATGGTTGTACAACCAGTCAGCCCATACATGGATCAAAATGTGTCCGGTTCCTGCTGAACCAGCTGAATTTCAATCCATATATGGCTGGCTTTACTAGTGTTAGTAGATCAGTCTGATGCTGTTTAACCAGAATGTAGAGATCAGCCTGATGCTATCCCATTTGTGTTGAACTGCCCATAGAATGAAATGTGTCTGCTTCATCAGGGACCGGCTGAATTTCAATCCAGGTATGGGCACTGGAGTTGTACATCAGTTCATCTACTGATCAACTGCTTTTCAACCATCCTGCTGGAAAATTTCTTCCTGTTCTGTGCTGCAGCGCTGATCAGTGCATTCTGATGGCAGGTAATCTATAGTGATACAGCGGGAGGCTTCCACCTTGAATGTGTAGAATTGGTTGACCAAAAAAACTGACTCATTTATGACCAGCTTTGGGAGATCGATCTGATATTACTTACTAGGATTAGTAGATCAGTCTGATGCTATCTTACTAGTGCTAGGAGATCAGTCTGATGCTATCTTAAGGTGTGTATTAGGGTTGTCCCAATACCACTTTTTTAGGACCGAGTACATGTACCGATACTTTTTTTCATGTACTCGCCGATACCGAATACAGATACTTTTTTTAAAATGTGTCCCCAAATGCAGCCATGTCCCCCCACATATTGCAGCCATGTCCCCCCACATATTGCAGCCATGTCCCCCCACATATATTGCAGCCATGTCCCCCCACATATATTGCAGCCATGTCCCCCTCATATATTGCAGCCATGTCCCCCCACATATATTGCAGCCATGTCCCCCCACATATATTGCAGCCATGTCCCCCCACATATATTGCAGCCATGTCCCCCCACATATATTGCAGCCATGCATGTCCCCCCACATATATTGCAGCATGCATGTCCCCCACAGATGCAGCCATGCATGTCCCCCACAGATGCAGCCATGCATGTCCCCCACAGATGCAGCCATTCATGTCCCCCACAGATGCAGCCATGTCCCCCACATATGCAGCCATGTCCTGTCCCCCATTTTGCAGCCATGTCCCCCATACCTAGTAGTAGATCTGTCCAATCCCTAGCAAGGGGGAGTGTCTATTCACGGATCCGTGCGGCGGGTGGGGGGGGAGTATTCTATTTAGGTATCGGTATCGGGACAACCCTAGTGTGTATACACTAAAAGAAAAGCAGGAGAATCATCGTCCATTTTTTTTTTTGATGTTTCACGGCAAGTCGAAACCTAAAATGGAATTAATGTACAAAAATTCTCAAACAACAAAGGCTTCTTTTTGTTGTTTTTTTGTTTCTGATCATGCACGGTCTTTCCTATCTGATTTTTCTTGTGCGAAAACTGTACAAAAACAGTACACATTAGGGGTGCAACGGATCAAAAAACTCACGGATCGGATCGATCCTCGGATCAGGAGTCACAGGATCGGATCGTTTTTCGGATCATTTATGACCAGCTTTGGGAGATCGATCTGATATTACTTACTAGGATTAGTAGATTAGTCTGATGCTATCTTACTAGTGCTAGGAGATCAGTCTGATGCTATCTTAAGGTGTGTATTAGGGTTGTCCTGATACCACTTTTTTAGGACCGAGTACAAGTACCGATACTTTTTTTCATGTACTCGCCGATACCGAATACAGATACTTTTTTTAAAATGTGTCCCCAAATGCAGCCATGTCCCCCCACATATTGCAGCCATGTCCCCCCACATATATTGCAGCCATGTCCCCCCACATATATTGCAGCCATGTCCCCCTCATATATTGCAGCCATGTCCCCCCACATATATTGCAGCCATGTCCCCCCACATATATTGCAGCCATGCATGTCCACCCACATATATTGCAGCCATGCATGTCCCCCACAGATGCAGCCATGCATGTCCCCCACAGATGCAGCCATGCATGTCCCCCACAGATGCAGCCATGCATGTCCCCCACAGATGCAGCCATGCATGTCCCCCACAGATGCAGCCATGCATGTCCCCCACAGATGCAGCCATGCATGTCCCCCACAGATGCAGCCATGCATGTCCCCCACAGATGCAGCCATGTCCCCCAAATATGCAGCCATGTCCTGTCCCCCATTTTGCAGCCATGTCCCCCATACCTAGTAGTAGATATGATGCCGCCGTGTTAATCCCCCTGCATTACAGCGCGCATTACAAGCTTTTGTTTAAATACTTGTAATGCCCGCTGCGCCATGTATAGACACTCCCCTTCTCGGGATTGGACGGATCCGTCCAATCCCGAGCAAGGGGGAGTGTCTATACACGGATTCGTGCGGCGGGTGGGGGGGGAGTATTCTATTTAGGTATCGGGGGTATTTGCGGGAGTACAAGTACTCCCACAAATACTCGGTATCGGTCCCGATACCGATACTGGTATCGGTATCGGGACAACCCTAGTGTGTATACACTAAAAGAAAAGCAGGAGAATCATCGTCCATTTTTTTTTTTTTGATGTTTCACGGCAAGTCGAAACCTAAAATGGAATTAATGTACAAAAATTCTCAAACAACAAAGGCTTCTTTTTGTTGTTTTTTTTGTTTCTGATCATGCACGGTCTTTCCTATCTGATTTTTCTTGTGCGAAAACTGTACAAAAACAGTACACATTAGGGGTGCAACGGATCAAAAAACTCACGGATCGGATCGATCCTCGGATCAGGAGTCACGGATCGGATCGTTTTTCGGATCAGCAATAAAGAAAGATTTTCAAATGTACAGATAAAAAAAGTAATCTCCTTAAAATGACCACACCGTATAAGCTTTGATCTCCATAAATGGTACAACATTTCGTGCACTTATTGCCAAAAACGGTGGCAAATTACATAAAAGGATATTAAAAAAAAAGTTTGCCTACAAAAAATTAGAGGAAAGGTGCACTATTATCTTCCAAAATTATACCATTTGTTGATCTAGTGCAAGCCTGTGGAAGAAAGCCAGGGATGTGCTTTGAATTATGTGCTTGTATTTACCTAAATGATCATGACACTGTGCTAAGTGTTGCCAACTTACTGCCTTTTTATAATTAGAATGTAGTCGAGTCCCATCTTGCTCCACCCAGTGTGCTTGCCAGAGCACAGCGTGACACGGCTCCCTACCTCAGCGCGCTGACTACAGAAGTCAATGCGCTGAGGCGGGGAGGAGTGTCACGCTGTGCACTGGGCTCTGGCAAGCACACTGGGTGGAGCAAGATGGCCGCCGCTCTGGAGCTAGGCCGAAGCCAGGGACTTTCCTAGGCTGAGGCTCCGTAGCGCTCCGCGGATCGCGGGGTGTGCCGATCCGAACGTGGTGACCCGTTTGGATCATGGATCGGTGACGATCCGTTGCACCCCTAGTACACATAAATGAAAATCATTATTTCTGAACATGTACGAGAAAATATTAGCAGTTTGTCCCCTCGGAAATTTGTTTGTAAAGTTGGATGTCAAAAGTTGTGTACACACCGAATGAATGAATGAATGAGGAACTTATATAGCGCAGCACATGCAAAGTAAATCGCCTCTGGGCGCTTGTTGTTCCTGTCTCCTTTGAGATCAAAAGAGATGAGTCTTAATCTTTCTCCTGAAGACTAAGTAGTTCTCCTCCAGCCGAATGCTGGCTGGTAAGGCGTTCCATAGTCTGGGACCTTGGACAGCGAATCTCCTGTCTCCTTTGGACTTGTATCTGGCTTTCGGTATCTGAAGCCGATTTTGATTGGTGGATCGTAGAATACGATTGGGATTGTGAATTTTTAATTTTTCGCATAGATAATGGGGAGCATTCCCATGGATACATCTATGCGTTAGACAGAGAGCTTTAAAGGTGATTCTGTCTTTAACTGGTAGCCAGTGAAGGGATCTCAGTGAAGGTGAGATTGATTCCCAGGGTTTTTTCCCAGTCACAAGTCTGGCAGCCGTATTTTGAACGACTTGAAGACGAGCGATTTGGTACTTGGGGAGTCCGAGGTAAAGGGCATTTGCATAGTCCAGTCTGGAGTTTACAATAGCTCCTACCACGACTGCTATGTCATTCTTGGGAATAAAAGGCGTGAGTCTGCGTAGTAGGCGCAGCAGATGGTGAGATCCGCTGACTACTGCCCCTATTTGTGCGTTCATTGTCATGTCGGAGTCAAAGATGACCCCAAGACTTTTGACTTTGGCGCTAGGGGTAATGATTTTGCCCAGAATGGGCGGGGGGATCCAGGTTGTTGTCGATAGATTCCTACGCTTGGCGTGAAACAGAAGAAGTTCTGTTTTAGCTCCGTTGAGTTTGAGATAACTCTTTGTCATCCAGTCCTCTATCAAAGAGAGGCATGTCTCTAGGTTGAGGTGGTGATCCTTTTTATTGCAAATGCGGAAGTACAGTTGCGTGTCGTCTGCATAAGAGTGATATAGCAGTTTTTGGCTGCTGATGATTTCGAAAAGAGGACGCACATAGATGTTGAATAACATCGGCGACAGGGGAGATCCTTGAGGGACCCCGCACGATAATGTGCGTTGTTCAGAAGTGAAGGGTCCTAGCTTCACTATTTGCGAACGGTTTTCCAAAAAAGAGGAGAACCAGGATAGATCGCTTTCTGCGACTTTGGCTATTTTAGCCAGCCGAGTCAATAGCAGCTTGTGATCAACTGTATCAAAGGCTGCGCTTAAGTCCAGCAGAACCAGAAGAGAAGATTCTCCTTCGCCTGCGGCCTCGAGAACGTCGTCCCATATCTTAAGCAATGCTGATTCTGTCCCGTGTCCGGGACAGAATCCTGATTGAAGTGGGTCGAGTAAGTTGTGGGTATCTAGATGCTGTTGCAGCTGCTGTACCACAGCTTTCTCCATTACCTTGGAGAGAACATTTAGGCATGTTATGGGGCGCCAGTTGAGTGGATCCTTAGGATCCAGGGTGGCTTTCTTCAAGATGGGTTGAATGAAGCCCTCCTTCAACTGGGAGGGCATTATGCCCTCCCTGAAGGATTGGTTGATAAGCTGCGTGACAGGAGGTGCCAGGATGTCGGCGCATTCCTTCAGCAGTTTGGTGGGGATAATATCGTTTGGCGCAGTGCTGTTGCGCAGAGCGCCGATGATATTTTTAGTGGTCTGAATAGAGATGGGTTCCAGCATGAACTCACCTAACTGTGGTGAATTGCTGCCGGTGCTGTGTAAATGACTATGGGGGGGGCTGGGAGAGCAATTGTTCTGCTAAATGCTTTGCCGGATTGCCTCAATTTTGTTAATGAAGCAATCCGACAACTCATCGCAAAATTCTTGTGTATCCAAGTTGGGGGCTTCAAGACATCCTGGATTCATGGTCTGAGTGACCAGCTTGAAGAGTTCGCGGGGGCGATTTAGGGCACCGTTGATAGCCTCAGAAAAATAGTTTTTCTTGGCTTCGAAGATTTGCTTGTAGTATTTTCTGGTTATTGCCTTGTAAATCGAGAGGTTCTCATCTGAAGAGCTTCTTTTCCAGGCTGCTTCTGCCCTTCTGCGCTCTTGCTTCAGTAACGCCAGCTGGTTGTTAAACCAGCCGGAGTTATTTTTCCTGATCTGGGTCTTTCGTTTCGGCGCTATCAAGTCAGCTGACTGTAATAGTGCTGTGTTTATGGCCTCTAGTGTTTCTTCCGCTGTTTGGTGCGGCTGAATTGTGTTTATTTTTTCCCCTAACGTGGCTTTGAAGAGTTCCGAGTGGAGCTTCTTCTGACATCTGGTCCAGTGTGTTGTCACTGGATTTGATGTTTTTGTTAAGGGGGGGAATTCGGAAATAATGAATTTAATTGCATGGTGATCTGTCCATGGCAATGGTTCATTATCCAAAATTTTTATTTCCAGATCTTGTCTGAAAATAAGATCGAGCGTATGACCTGAAGCATGTGTGGGCCCACATACTAGTTGCTGAAGCCCTAATCCTTCCAGGTGGTCGATGCAGGCGTCAGCAATGGGGTCTTGCGGGGAGTTGGCCCAGAGGTTGAAGTCCCCGAGCAGCAAAAGGTGTTTGCTATTCAGGGTATAGGTGGAGACAAAGTCCGTCAAAGATGGGAGCAGCTGCGACTTGGGGCCGGGTGGCCTATAGCAGAGTAGAATCCGGACGGTCTCCTGGCAGTTTACTTGCAGTTGAAGAGTAAGGGTTTCCATAAATGGAAGAGGGTTTTGGAGGCTTGGTTTTGTGATCGCAAGACGCGTCTTATGGATCACCGCCAGTCCTCCTCCTCTTTGCCCTATTCTGTTTTCCGTTATAATACGGTAGTTTTCTGGCACCAATTCTCCTAGAATGGTGTTACAGTCGGCTGTGAGCCAGCTCTCTGTAATAAAGAGGCAGTCTAAGTCATGTTGCAATAAGAAATCATGGATTTCTAATCGGTGTTTTACTGCCGATCTAGTGTTGATCAAAGCACATGATATGTGCTTAGGCTGGGGTAAATGGCTGCGATTTCTGGCAGTCGATCGTCGATCGATCCTCAAAAGTCGCAGATTTCTTAGGGCTTTTTTGGTGGCGGCCGGCAGAATTGCAGCAAATCGACCCAGATCCCAAATGATCTCCGCCGAGTATTGCCGATTAACCATGGCCGCCGTGGAACCAAGGGCGGGGGGGGGTGGATTCACAAGGATAACTGAATCCTCTGATCCTAGGCTTGGTCCAGAGGAAGGCAAAAAAAACCTAACCACGCTGCGCCAATATGCTGCGGTAGGGGAAAAAATTCCTTGCTGACCCCTAAAGAGGCGATCGGGTTTAGCCCTGGATCAAGTTATGGTGAATTTGAGAGTGATAGGGCTGGGTGGAGGAAGATGGCCGCCGACCTGGCAGCAGGATCCAGGCTGGGGGGTACCAGGCTGAGTGGTGCCTGGGGGGCTAAGGGAAATGATCAGAGGGCAAGGGGTCTAGGGGTAGGGGGGGGCTTTGTGGCCCGATTGATTAGGTGGTGCCGGCTGATTGGGGGGTGAAGATCGAACAATCGTGCCTTGAACTGAAATTATTTTCCAATTTTCTTATAATGTGTACCCTACTTAAGGGCCCTTTTACATGGGCTGTCAGATCAGATCCGCCTGTCAATTTTTCAGGCAGACCTGATCGGACTGGGCAATCTCACATATGGAGCGGCAGATGTCAACACTGACATCCGCCGCTATCCGATGCGATATTGTCCACAAAATCCAGGAGGATGGTGGTCCTATTTTCCATCAGGTGGATAGGATAGCATTAGATGAAAATAGACAGGTGGTCCGTTTCCATCTGATTTCCCCATACAGGAGAGCAGGATTGTGTCTGTGTCTGCTCTGCACAGCGGACAGGACCTGTAATCCGCCTGCTCAGTGGGGATTAGCGGAGCGATCACCCGCTGAGCAGGCGGAATCCATTCCATGGAGGCGCACATGTGAAAGGAGCCTTAATCTGCCCATAGATGAAGCGAAAGGGGACTGATGGACCAGTCGAATTTCGATCCATGTATGGCCGGCTATACTATTCTTGTGTTGCTTTTTCAACAATAACAAGCATTGCATTTCAAAGTTGATTGGATTGGAAAGACCCCCCATCCACACAAGGGCTAAAGACAAGATACTTACAAGCTGATTGGTTTCTATGCAGAGCTGGACTAGATTTTGCACGTTCCAAGTTTGGTAAAACTTCCCCATTATCTCTGTAATAAAACCTAAACCAAAGTTCTATAATAGTGGAAGTCTTGAAGGATATTATCACCATAAACTGCAAAACAATGCTGTCCAAAAACAATGGCAATGCTATAAAAACTTCTAAACTATCTTTGCCATAACCAAGACACTGAAAGAATCACACGCAGACCTGTAGAAGAACACCTTATGTATTTGGATTATCTTGATGACATATAATCTTCTCAGCCATGTCATGGTCCTATAATCAATCAATCTGCAAACAAAAGGAAAACATTATGCTATGAAAGAAGACTAAGAAAAAAGAGATGAAGATGGAATGCACACTGGAGAAGATGAATGAAGTTAAATGAAAGCCTAATAAAAGAGGAGGCATACATTAGAAGATATGAAGAACACCCAGGCTGAATTAATCAATGGACACATTGTATAATGAGCATAAGAAACATGGCAGTGCATACATTACTGTGAATTTCATGATTAACCTACAGTGAAAAATTATGTTAATGATGGGTTTTTTTTTTTTAAATTAAAATGATAGGTACTCAACTAAATTATATAGATTATAACTTGTTAAGTGGCCCATGTTTAATGATGGCTGGATAGATAGTTGCCATGACTGGTCGATTAAGTTTCCCAATTTTTTACCCACAATGCCTTAAAGCGGGGGTTCCGGGCATCATTTTTATTTATTTTTTAAAGCTAAAATGAATCACATTAAATAGTCCCTAAAACATATTAATATCTCCCCAATCGTTCCAGAAATCATTGCAAACACTTGCCTTATATCCTCCAGCTCAGGTTGTGGCCGTATCCATCATATGTGTGGGCATGTGAAGCCCAGTTCCTTTTTCTTCCTGGTTTTCAGGGAGAGGTGCATGCTGGGCGATTTTTAGCCACAGTAATGCACAAAGACTCCTGGGAAATTAGTGTCATCATTTCCCAGGAGGCAATGGGGTCTTAGGACAGGAAGTTGAACCACCTAGGACCAGGAACTAGGCAGATTACGAAATCTGCCTAGCAACAGCCAGATAGAAGTGAGTAAAAAAATTAAAATTGCTTTATATAAGTAAACTAGCTAATAAAGCTTTTTTGTCACATCTTACAAAGTTAAGAAGTATGTAGAATAATTGTGAGGTAGATCTTGAAGGCGGTGGGTAGATCTGTGACAGCTTGAATTACGGAGGGACCTCTAAGTGAAATCCTTGCACACATGTGACTGTGGCAGTTTTTGAAGAGCGTTGTGCATGAATGGAAAGTCTTGGAAGCTCTAATGCCACATACACACACTCGGAATTTCCGACAACAAATGTTTGATGGGAGCTTGTCGGAAATTCCAACTCGGATTAAAGCTGAAGAGCCGCACTGGCTATCGAACTTAGTTTTTCTCGTCTCGTAGTACGCAGTGTTGTAAGTAACTTTAGAATCATGTGACCGCTGTGATGGCCTGTCACAGCGGTCTGAAAACTCCCAATCGCAAGGAGCCCTGGATACAATGAGCTCTACCCGCCTCACACTGACCTATCACCGGGGGAACATCACACACACTGTGTGCGCAACCTGATCAATGAACTGGGGAACACATGGCCGGAACAAAATGTTCCACAGAACAAACGTTCCATATACAACACAGTGTACACAGCGACATCTAGTGGTCAACATGGTAAGTGCAGGACACCTATACAAACCAATGATCAGCAGGTTATTTTTTTGTCAGTGATTTCATCTCTTCATCAGACAACAAAGAAAAATCTGACATCCCCATTCCAGATCCCTTGCATCCAATAAAGCTTATATAAGATAAATAAAATAATAAACAATAAACTATAGAAAATTCTAATAAAGCCTAATATAAGATTTTAAATTACAGACTCTGTAAACGTCAAGGGAATGTATATTATAAACATACATTTTAATCCAGCTTATAATTTGGATGTAATATGTAGCAGATGGATACGAGTTTAAAGTCCTATTAGCTGCACATACATGGTGGGACGGATGCACCTAGGCTGAGATATACACGAGATCACCATTTGTTTCCGGTTTTCTTCTTTTAAGAATCTGGCATTCTTTTGTCTTGGAGTATTAACTCACTGCTCCCTGGCAAGTGCTCGTCATCTGCTTCTCAACAAAGCATTGTAGAATATTAAAAAAAAATCAGTTACTTTGCTGAGTAACTAATTACTTTTTCAATGTAGTTACTGAGTCACTAACGCAATTACTTTTTTGGAGAAGTAATTTGTAACTGTAACTAATTACTTTTTTTAAGTAAGATGAGCAACACTGGTTGTACGTCACCGCGTTCTTGACGTTCGGAATTTCTGACAACATTTATACTGTGTGTATGCAAGACAAGTTTGAGCCAACATCCGTCGAAAAAAAATCCACGGTTCTGTTGTCGGAATGTCCGATTGTGTGTACTCGGCATAACAGGTTTCAGCTGTCAGAATACAATAGCCAGGATGAGCTGGGGGGCGATGAACTGGATTTAGATCCCCTTCCAAAAAAAGTCCTTAGACGAGTCTACTGGCTTGGGTTTGGTATTTTTCCAGAAAGTAGGGGCCACCAGAAAATAGGGGTCCAACAAAGTAGTCTTTATATGGTTGCACCAGAAAGAGCACCAAAGAAATGATCCAAGTGTCCAACAATGATTTATTGTTTCAGTAAATGACAATGGAAAGGACAACAAACAGCCAACGTGTTTCTGTTGTCATTTACAGAACAAAATAATTGTTGTTGGAGTCTTTGATTGTTAGTTTGGTGCTCTTTCTGGTGCAATTGTATATATAATAAAATAGCTGGAACATGAGATTCCTCCATCTACGCTATTTAAAGTGGTTGGAAGAATTAATAGATTTCTTTTGTTCAACTGTAAATGGAGGAATTGATAGATTTCTTTTATTCAGCCATGGATGGGGGAACTGATAGATATTCTGGTATTTTCCATGTTGCTTTAATAAACCTTGGATTGTGAAAAAAAAAAAAAAAAAGGATATTCTGTCCTAGCGTGGATGGGGGAATCAATGGATTTCTTTCATAGCATGGACGGAAGAATTAGTAGGATTTATTTTGTTCAGCCATGGATGGGGTAATCAATAGATTTATTGCATAATATAAATTTAAACAGAATCAATAACAATCCTCAATGCAGCTCTTCACCTCAATATTTTAAAGCGGATCTCCACCCTAAAGTGAAGATCCGCTGATCGGAACCCTCCCCCCCTCCGGTGTCACATTTGACACCTTTCAGGGGGAGGGGGGTGCAGATACCTGTCTAAAGACAGGTGTCCGCACCCACTTCCGGCCCGCAGTCTCGGGCAAAAGACGGGCTTTTCCCGTTGTGTGCTGGGAACTCTCAGCTCCCAGCACACAGCGGGAGCCAATCGCGGGCGCAGCGCGACTCGCGCATGCGCCGTAGGGAACCGGGCAGTGAAGCCGGAGCGCTTCACTTCCGGGTTCCCTCGCCGTGGATGGAAGGGGGAGCAGCAGGGTGACGAGCGATCGCTCATCCTCTGCTGCGGACGCCGCTGGACTCCAGGACAGGTAAGTGTCCTAATATTAAAAGTCAGCAGCTGCAGTATTTGTTGCTGCTGGCTTTCAATATTTATTTATGGTGAACCATCCGCTTTAAAGATCTGTACAAATTGCTGATGGGATTAGATACTGACGTATTATTAAAGAAAAGTTCCCATACACAATACTCCCAATTAAAACATTATACAGTAAAACCTTGGATTGAGAGTAACTTGGTTTGAGAGCGTTTTGCAAGACAAGCAACATTTTTTTATAAATTTTGACTTGATATACAAGCGATGTCTTGATATACAAGTAGCGTCATGTCACAACTAAGTATAAAAGAGAAGAGAGGAGCCTCCAAGTGTAGAAATATGGTTACATTTAATGAAGGTACAACATTTAGCAACATATTGCTACACTGAGGCCTCGTACACACGGGCAAGAATCTCGTCAGGAAAAAAACGTTTGTTTTTCCTGATGAGATTCTTGGCAAGAATCTCTTGTCGCCCGAGTGTACACACAGTCCTTTCAAAAGAACCGCGGTTCTTTTGAAAGGCAAGAACGCGACATCGCCATCGCATACGACGAGCATGCGCTCGTCACATTCAATGCCGTCGCCGCCATCTTGCCTCACTCTACCTATGCCGTGGAAGCTACCGCGTATGCGTCAAAGTCATTTCGAGCTTGTGCGGGTTTCCACGGCGATAGGTAAGTATACACACTCTCAGGCGGCGTACACACGACCGAGGTTCTCGCTGGAAACCAGCGAGGACCTCGCTGGAAGCTGCATTCCTGCGAGGACCTCGGCCGTGTGTACGCTCTCGGCGAGCTTCACGCTCTCTATTTGCTCGACGGCCCGCCTGGATGAATGGCTGGTTGCCATTCCCGACGGGCGGGTCGCCGATTTTGACGGCCGGCAGAGAACCTCGACGGGCGGAACGATGTGTTCTGCCCGTCGAGGTTCTCTGCCGTGTGTACACGGCCTCAGGTTTCTTGTCGAGAAACAGGCCAACAAGAATCTCAACGAGAAAAAAGAGAGCAGGATCTCTATTTTTCTCGTTGAGATTCTGGCCAGATTTCCAGACGAGAAACCTGAAAGCCTCGTACACACGCTCGGCTTACTTTGGAGCTGCCTCTCTTCTCTTTTATACACTGTAGCTCCTGCTGGATTTTGCTTCTAATCTCCCTGTGGAGGCTTCCATTTGTGGAAGGACATTTTATGGTTACACAACCATATTGCTGTAATCTTTTTATATAGACTATAAACTGAAGGACTTATGAATAAATGGTTGTGGAACAAATCATCTGAGTTTCCATTATTTCTTATGGGGGAATTTGCTTTGATATAAGAGTGCTTTGGATTAAAGCATGTTTCTGGAACAAATTATGCTCGCAATCCAAGGTTTTGGATTAAAACCATCCAACATATCTAATCAGGGTTTTCTCCAATCTCATCCAGTTTCTGAGAATATTTTGTTTATCTTATATGAGCCCAAACACATTCAGGATTGCTATATAATTATATTGGAATTAAATAGATCATACAATCCAAATGTGTGCCAAAATATTTTGTTTTCCAGTTTTATTAAAGCCTATTTCCGGGCTAATTTGTTACCAGCTCAAGCTGCAATACTCACCTTAAATCTGGAACTGCTGACTTAAAGTGATACTAAAGACCAAATTAAACTGTTGATTTAAAGTAATACTAAGGGCTTAAGCCCCATACACACGATCAGGACCTTTGTCCGACCAAAATCACATCGGAATTCCGGCAGAATTCCATCAGAGTAAAAGAGAAAATGTTCTCTATCTAAACTCCGACGGAATTCCTCTGAATTTCCGATGAAAATAATCCAATGGGGCATAACACAGAATGATGTTATGCCCCTGATGAAAGCAGGAGCCTAGGTCTCTGCTGCCCTCTGTGTCTCCTGTGAATGCAGGAAACAAAGGGATCAGTTCTAGAGCTGGAGACAGGGCTGGAGTAATGACATGGAACCAGGTAGGGGCAGACTGACCATTCGGGCACTCGGGCACTGCCCGAGGGTCCCATGACACTAGGGGGCCCTATTAGAGTTGCCAGCCTCAGTAAAACCAGGGACAGTATGTAAAAATCTGTGTTTTAAAAAAAATCCCAAGATTATAGCTGCCCCGCCTCTCCAGTACCTTTTGAGTGTGTGTATTCTGTGTGTGTGTATGTATGCAGTGTGTGTATATTGTGTGTCTGTGTGTGTATACTGTGTATGTATAATCTGTGTGTGTTCGTGTGTGTATACTGTGTGGCACCATAATCTATTGCCTAGGGGCCCCATAATCTCCTATTGCCCGGGGGCCCCATGAGTTGTTCAATCTGCCCCTGGAACCAGGTAAGTGTTTAGAAACAGAGGAAGGTAGAAAATATGTTTTTTTTTTTTTTTTTTTTATAAAGTGTATTTTTGTGCGTGAACTCGAGAGAGAGGAGCCGGACTGTAGGAGTTGGGAGTAGGCAGACCCTCCCCCCGGAGGCAATCGCCATCCTTCTCCATGCCCCTGGTGGCAATGGCGGGTGTGAAGGGGGGCCTCCCACTCACCCCGCCCTACCTGCTCCTCTTGGGAGCCCAACTGGGGCCCAACGGGACCCCAATGGGGCAGAGGGACTCCCCCTATGAGGGAGTGAGGGGGCCTAGCCCACCCAGCCAGCCCCGTAGGTCCTTCGCCTCTCTTTATTTTAAGAGACCGCATGGCCAAAGTGCATGTGTTTTTTTTAAACCAAAAATATGTTTTTAACTTAAAGGAGAGAATGCAATAACGGGAAGAAAAACATTTAGGGGTCGATTTACTAAAGGCAAACTCTGCAAGGGCAGTTGCTCCAGAGCTTAGTAAGTGAGCAGAAGCTCTGCTGACTTCCATCATCCAATCATGTGCAGGCAATAATGCTGTTTTTTTTTTATTTCCCTTGCACGTGATTGGGTACTCTTTGCAAAGTGAAAGTTTACCTAATTTACTAAGCTCTAGAGCAGCGATGGCAAACCTTGGCACCCCAGATGCTTTGGAACTACATTTCCCATGATGCTCATCTACACTTCAGAATGCATGAGCATCATGGGAAATGTAGTTCTGAGGTGCCAAGATTTGCCATCACTGCTCTAGAGCAACTGTACTTGTAGAATGCAACTGGACTTTGCTAAGTGCACAGTCTATTTGCCTTTAGTAAATCAACACCATAGACATAAGTATCACTTTAAGGGTCTTCATTTTTGGTCCCTGAAAAGGTGGCGTTTAGTGGAAATATCTTTGATTAGGTCATTATGTCCCAGTTTTGGTTTCAATGATATTCAAGTGTGTGCTAATAACTAGAAGATAAATAAAATAAATTTTTTTTTTCAATATTGTGATCTTTGTGCTTTAAAAGATTAAGCAAAGACACATTAATGTCAGCGCTAAACAAATAATTGATATTCCACACAACACAGTTAATGCATTTTTATGTGTTTACATAATGTCAGTATTAAATAATGTTAAAAAGTCTGCCTTATGTTTTGCGGGATTACACTGTATCTGTCTTATCTTTGATTCATCAGAGGCATACAGTGAAAGAGATAAAGACTTGTGCGCTTCATAAATCACCTGCAGCAGAACAAGATTCGTTATTGTGAAGTATGGGAGCATTATACATTGCACACAAGATTCTGCTGCGCAGGGATGTTACTTCTAGGAATTAACATCGGTTTCCGAAATCTTATGCTCCGTACACGATCAGAATTTCCGATGGACTTTTTCCATTGGATATTCCGAGTGTGTGTAGTTTTTTTCATCTGAATTTTTTTTTTTCATCGAAAATAAGATGAATTCCATCGGAGTTTAGATATAGAACATGTTCTATTTTTTTCCGATGGAATTCCTATGTAATTTGGCCGGGCAAAAGCCTGATCGTGTGTACGCAGCATTAGGCTGCATTCACACCTGAGCGTCAGTCGTTCGGTCGTTTTTCCAGCGTTTTTTTCCGGCGTTTTGTCGCGCGTATTCATGCTTATTTGCGCGTTTGCATACAGCGTCGTCCGACGTTTTTGTACTTTGACGTTTTTTATTTTAGCCAATAGGAAAAATTATCATCTTTTCATCACTTGTTGCTATGTTGGTAGAATTTTTTTATCTTCTGCCTGGGTGAAAAGTTCTATTGATTAAAGCGACGAAACGCCTGTAGCAAACGCTCGTTGTCGCGCTAGTCGCTTGAATCGAGCGTTTCCATTACTTTCTATGGGAAATGGAGACGCTCAAATACGCCCAAACCGCCGGATACGCGCGACAAAAAAGGGTCCGGAACTTTTTTTAGTTACAGGCGATGGGCGTCAGGCGCATCAGCGTTCAGATGTGAACCATCTCCATAGGCTTTCATGTATTTTTCTCCCTCTGGCGGAGCGTCGCGATACAGGCGACAAAACGCCTAGGTGTGAATGGAGCCATAGTGTATGAGAACCCCCAAAAAAGGAAAAAATGAGGGTGGCCATATTTCTAAAACACTGTTGCCATTTCCTTTAAACACAATGAAAACTTAGTGTCAACCTAACCAAACACAAATAGCCAGATTCGGGTACCTTTACCTTTTCTCCAGATACGTCGTCGTAAGTACAAATGTGCGCTGTCGTACTTTTACGCCGATTCACGAAGCTAGATACGCTGTAAAACAAGGCTTCATCTGCATGTTAAATATGCAAATGAGCAAGATATGCCAATTCACAAACCTACGTACGCCCGACGCAGTAATCCATGCCGTTTACGTAAGGCGTTTTTCCGGCGTAAAGATAAACCACCAAAAAGGTGGCGCATCCCATGCAAAGGTATGGATGTTGGAACAGCCGTCGTTTTTACGTCGATTACGTGAATGGGGCCAGGGGCGTAAGTTACGTTCACCTCGTAGGCAGTGTTCTATCCGACGTGATTCTGAGCATGCGCACTGGGATACGTCCACGGACGGTGCATGCGCCGTTCGTTCGGCCCATCATTTGCATGGGGTCAAGGTTCATTAACATGTATCACGCCCACCTTCCACCTACTTTGAATTAGGCGTGTTTACGCCTGCCCATTTACGCTATGCCGCCGTAACTTAGGGAGCAAGTGCTTTGTGAATACAGCACTTGCCTCTCTAAGTTGCGGCGGCGTAGCGTATATTCGATACGCTACGCCCGCCTAACGATACGCCGCCCTACCAGAATCTGCCCCAAAAAGATTTTTATTAAAGCTGAACTCCAGCCCTCCCTTTATCTTGCACATTTGTACAAGTTCCTCTTCTATACTGAAATAGCTTACTCTCACAGTGTGCATTAGAAGCTGCAGCAAGTCAGATAAAGCCTGCCTCATTTCCTGGATGGAGACTCTCCAGCCTTACTTTCATTTATTGGATTTCAGTTCTTTCAATCATGGAGGCTCAGCATCACATGTGGGCATCACCACAGCAGGAAGATATGTACAGCACCCTCTCAGGCCCTGTCACCACCCATCATCTGGCTGTCTTTCATAAAAAAGTACAGAAACCCAGTGATGGTGATACAG
This sequence comes from Rana kukunoris, assembly GCA_029574335.1. Taxonomy (NCBI): domain Eukaryota; kingdom Metazoa; phylum Chordata; class Amphibia; order Anura; family Ranidae; genus Rana; species Rana kukunoris. The sequence goes on from CM056054.1 coordinate 179,246,109, forward strand.
GGTCTAAAATATGTTTATAAAAATGAAAAACGTTTAATAAACCATTTCATTCGATGACGGGAAGAAAGGTGTAACCAGGGAAGGCAAAATATAAGCAGCCTTAACGTCAGCTGAAGCCTAGTGCCCACATAACACATATGTGTATTGACAAAGAGGGTGGGATTTACCACCCACTCTCCCTACATTTGTGTCCATTGCCAGCTGACGTTTCTGTGCTGCGAGCGGCTTCATAGCCTGAAAAATGAAAACAAATGCAGCCACGGACCAATGGACTGGTAAGTTGCCATTTTTCTGGGCTTAAGATACACTATAAATATCATGTTGCCCATTGGATTTAGAATAATTTTTAGCAAACCTAAAGTATAACTAAAGACAAAATGTATTTCTCTAGTTTTGGATAGAGTGGAGAAGGATTAGAGCAGTTGCCATGTTTTTGTTGCTGTTTGCATCTCTATTTGTCTCAGTGATTGTTATCAAGAGTGAACGTGAAAGAAAATCCAACATTTTGAGTGATCACCAGAACAGGAATAGAGGGGGAGTTTTTAATAAGGACTATAGTTATTGACCCTGAAGACTACCTTCATTTTAGAGGAATTTCCTCACACTGTTTTGGCTAGGCCTCCCCAATGAGGCACAAATGGCAAAAAAAAAAAAAAAAACTGAAAAGAGTAATAAGGCCTCAAACACACGACCGAGAAACTCGACAGAATCCATCAAGAAACTTGGTGGCAGAGCTTTTATGCCGAGGAAAACGGTTGTGTGTATGGCCGCGTACACACGGCAGAGAACCTCGACGGGCAGAACACATCGTTCCGCCCGTCGAGGCTCTCTGCCGGCCGTCAAAATCGGCGACCCGCCCGTCGGGAATGGCAACCAGCCATTCATCCAGGCGGGCCGTCGAGGAAATAGAGAGCATGCTCTCTATTTCTGCTCGACGGGCTTCCCGACGGGAAGCTCGCCGAGACCGTACACACGGCCGAGGTCCTCGCTGGAATGCACATTCCAGCGAGGTTCTCGCTGGTTTCCAGCGAGAACCTCGGTCGTGTGTACACGGCCTATGCTTTTCATCAAGAAAACTGTTGAGGAACTCGACGAGGAAAAAAGAGAACAAGTTCTATTTTTCCTTGACGGGAGTCTCAATTTCAAGTAGCGTTTGTAATGGAGATAGCACATTTGTCACGCTGTAACAGACTGAAAAGTGCAAATGTCTCTTACCAAACTTTTACCTAACACGCAGAGATTAGCAAAAGCAACCCCAAGTGTTGTGCCAGTGGAATTCAACTTCCCCTGCCGTCGTATGTGTTGAAGTCACCGCGTTTGAGAACAAAGAGATTTGGTCTTGACTCTGTGTACGCAAAGACAGCTTGTCAAATTTCTTGACAAGCCTAACAAGGAACTCGTTGAGGAAAACAATCTGTCTTTTCCGACGAGATCCTCGGTTGTGTGTACGAGGCCCAACCATTTTTTACTCTATCCAAAATGAAAACTCAGAAAATGTTGCCAAATACTTACCATAACTTTTATTTCCAGGCTCCAATCCATGGCAGCAAATATGTGGTAATGTCCTACTTCCACCCACAGGAACAGTGCATAGCTATAAAGTATTGACACCCAACCAAAAGCCCAATCCCTGTACCACGCTAGGAATAAACTGATGAATTGAGGGGATTAGTATGCTGCCATGAATTGACACCAGGAAAGGAAAATTATGGTAAGGTTTGGTACATTTTTCCTTTTCTTGGCACCAACATGGCAGCTTACACGTGTTAGACAAATAACCCTCTCCCGGGATGGGAAACTTAGGTAAATCCTATTTTATAAGAAAATGGGCTGCTGTGTCAACACTTTGTAGCTATGCATTGGTCCTGTGGGTGGAAATAGGTGGGACTCCTACACAGGGCTTTTTTTCTGGCGGAATGCACCAGAACGCCGTTCCGCCACCTATGCCAGGCGTTCCTCCTAATCCTAACTGTATAGTCTGCGCCCTGCCTCCCGTGGAGGGATCAAACAAAACCACCGTATCTGTATAGTTCCGCCCAGCTCCTTCTCCACCTCCTTTGCTGTCTGCTGCGCAATGCACCGAGGGATCTAATGGAGCATGTGACAGCAGAAGGCGGAGTGATCTGTACTCCGCGGCTCTGCCCCACCCCTCAGTGCTGTGCAGGAGATCGGTTTGGTGTCGTGTGTCGAATGTGATGGATCGTGGATAGTGGTAGGTTACAGTAGCCTGTCAGGCAGTCTTCCTCCTCCTCACTAGCCTCAGGTCTGTGTGGTGTGTGGTGTAAAAAAAAATGCTGTTGAATGGGGTTGTGCTGTGGTGTACTTGATTAGGTGGTCTGTGGGATGGGTGGTCTCCTGACTGGGTTGGGCACTCTTTTTGCTGGGCAGTCTCTTTGCTGGGCAGTCTTTTTTGTGGATTAATCTGGACGGTCTCTTTGCTAGGCTGGGCGGTCTCTTTGCTAGACTAAGCTGGGCGGTCTTTTTGTTGACAGTCACTTTGAACACTCAGTTCTAACAATTTTCCCTGTCATTGTCCTTATTTAGGAGCAAAGTTCACATCTGCAATTTATCCCAATAATTTCAGTATTGTTTCTATACACGATCTCAAATAAAATAAAAAAGTTGTACTCTGTTAAGGCAGGAAAACCAAGAGGTGGGGATGTGGGGTCATGGGGTTTAAAGACCACAAGGAATCTGTTGTCTAAAATTACTGAGCGTTATGGTATACAGGAAAAGGAAAAGAAAGTGAAGTCCAAAAATCAAAAAAAAAAATCATGAACTGTGAAAACAACACATTATTATTATTATTACTATAAAGTATTTATATAGCGCTGACAGTTTACGCAGTGCTTTACAACTTTAGAGTAGACAGCACAGTTACAATACATTTTAAAACAGTAGGAATCAGAAAGCCCTGCTCGTTGGAGCGTAAATTACAAGAGGTAATAACAGTGGGGGAAGTGCTGATGGAGAAAATAAATGTACAGTTGTTAGGTGGGGGCCAGATAGGCTTCTCTGAAGAGATGAGTTTTCAGGAATCGTCTGAAAGTGGACAAAGTAGGAGATAGTCGGACAGATTGGGGTAGAGCATTCCAGAGCATGGGAGAGGCTCAGGAGAAGTCCTGGAGGCGGGTGTAAGATGAGGTGACAAGGTAGCTAGAGAGCAGGAGGTCTAGGTAGGAACGAAGAGAACTATTTGGTTGGTATTTTGAGACCAGGTTAATGATGTAGTTGGGGGATTTGTGAGTTATGGTTAGTGTCTTGGATTTAATTAGTTGGTTGAATTTTATTAACGGCTAAAACCAACATACACTATTCTGTACTACTCCTCCTGGACCTCTCTGATGCCTTTGACACAGGAGGGATTGGAAAAGAGGGGTAGCAGACGCTGAGCAGTTTGTAAGGTGGCTGAGCCTGGCAGCAGCGTTCATGATGAACTGAAGGGGGGATAGCCTATTTAAAGTTAAGCCAATGCAGATGGAGTTGCAGTATTCAAGATGAGAGATGACCAGAAAGTGGATTAAAAGCTTTGTGGTGCCGTTGGTTAGGAAGGGGTATATCTTGGAGATGTTGCGAAGGGTTGATAGTTGAGCCGTTGATTTTAACAGAGAAATCAAGTGAAGATGCGCAGGGGGGGGGGGGGGATATTATGAGCTTGGTTTTGGATAGGTTGAGTTTGAGGAAGTGATGTGACATCCAGGCTGATATGTCTTAGTAGGTTGGTGATGCGAGAGGAGACTGATGGAGTGATCTGAGGGGTGGAGAGATAGATTTGATTGTCGTCAGCATAGAGATGAAAGCCATGGGAGGCAATCAACTGACCCAGGTGTAGATTGAGAAAAGGAGAGGACAGAACCTTGGGGAACCTGACCGAGAATAGAAGAGGATAGTAGGAAGTAGAGTTGTAAGTGACACTGAAGGTGCGATGGGATAGGTAGGATGAGAACCAGTGAAGAGTGCAGTCATGGAGACCAAAGGAGTGGAGTTTTTTGAGGAGGAGGAGTCATCCACTGTGTCAAAGGCAGCAGAGAGGTCCAGGAGGAGTAGTACAGAATAGTGCAGGGATGGGCAATTAGCGGACCTCCAGCTGTTGCAAAACTACAAGTCCCATCATGCCTCTGCCTCTTGGTGTCATACTTGTTGCTGTCAGAGTCTTTCTATGCCTCATGGGACTTGTAGTTCTGCAACAGCTGGAGGTCCGCTAATTGCATATCCCTGGAATAGTGTATGTTGGTTTTAGCTGTTACTAGGTTGTTTGTGAATTTGAGGAGAGCAGTTTCTGTGAAGAGTGTTGAGGGTGAAATCCGGACTGAAGGGGACCGAGAAGTTTGTTCTTAGGCCGCGTACACACGACCGGTTTTCTCGGCAGAATCCATCAAGAAACTTGATGGGAGACGTATTCTGCCGAGAAAACCGGTCGGGTGTACACTTTTCGCAGAGAAAACTGTCGAGGAACTCGTCAAGCCAAAAAGAGAGCATCTCTTCATTTTCCCCCGACGGGAATGGGAAAATTTGGCTCGACGAGTTCCTCGACAGCCGAACAAGGAACTCGACAGGAAAAAAGATGTGTTTCACCCGTCGAGTTCCTCAGTCGTGTGTACGCGGCCTTAGTTAGGTGGTCGTTAAGTTGGTTGTATACCAGTCATTGGGGTTTGGAGGAGAAGGGGAGTAAGGAGATGGGGCATAGGTAGTGCCATAGGTTGAGTCCAACTAGGGATTTTTAAGGATGGGGTGACTAGTGCATGTTTTAGAGAGCTGGGGAAGATGACAAAAGAGAGAGAGAGAGGTTGAAGATGTGAGTTAGAGAGTGTAGAATGGAGTCAGGGGGTGAGTGTAGTATGTTAGTAATGTTTTTTTACAAATGTCAAGACTATCCTAAAGAACCATTCACCCTCTATATCAGGGGTCTCAAAACTTTCTAAAAAAAAAATGCCAGTTCATTGTCCTTCAGATTTGGGGGGGTAGACTGGCTATTGGGAGTAGAACATGACCTGCTGTCAGTTGGAGTAAACAATATTTCTGGCTAAGTGATCAGTGGGACTAAAATAATTACATACTGTGATCAGTAGGAGGAGCAGTAGTGTAATAGTGTTATTATTAGTGGAAAGAATAGTGCCCCATTGGTGCTGTCAGTGGGAGGAATAGCGCCCCATCATTGGTGTCAGTGGGAGGAATCGTGCCTCGTCATTGATGTCAATGGAAGAAATAGCGCGCCATTATTGGTATCAGTCGGAGGAATAGTGTCCCATCATTGATGTGACTGGCAGAAATTATGTCCCATTGCTGGTGTTAGTGGAAGGAATGGAACCTCATAGTTGGTGTCAGGAGGAGGAATATTGCCTCTTATCAGTGGGAGGAATGGTGTCCATAAGACTGGATAAAGGCAAATAAAAGGCTGCAGTTTAGAGGCCTCTGCTCTATATCAAAGAAGATTACATATACCATGAAGTCCTGAAATTATGAAAGACATACAGATTGATGGCGTGTATTTGGCTAATAGCTGCGGCAGAGAGTTAACATATTAATGAAGTCAGGTTAGTGTGTTTATTTTGGAAACATTAAAATGAATCTTTCCATGCAGCCCATTGTAGAATGATCAATGTAAGTGACATTAGCAAGATGCAGTACCAGAGGCTGTTGTTCTTGTACGTGTCCTTCGTATACATCAGTTTATGCCAGTTGGCTTTTACAGTACAACAGATAAACCTGTCATCCCTGAATCTCTACACAAGTATCTAGTGATAGATTTATTTAAAGAAAAATAGCTTTATATCACATGAATGAAATAAACGGCTTTAATGGCTTTCACAATATATGTTTTATACAAGCGGCTACTGTCTCATAGCTGGTGCCAGGGGTGACTGAAGGGGCGAGCAGTAGGCAGTATTTTTCTTCCTACAGGGGACTTTCCGCTTTTTACTAATTCAGAATCCTGTGGGTAGCAACATGGAGGAACAGTGGAAAAGCTTAATACGCCACCCCTTTCACCTGTTCTTGTGTTTACCTTGTCTCCAGATTTTAAATTTACCTTCCAAAGCATCTTCATTTCTTCCATGTCAATGCAGTCAGAGGGGTTATTTACTAAAGGGAAAAAGGCTGTTCACCTTGCAAGGGAAGTTGCACTTTGCAAGGGAATTTGCACAAAGCTTAGTGATTGAGGTGCAGCTCTGTTTTTTTTATTTTCCTGATTGGGTATTCTTTGCAGGGATGGACTGGCCATTGGGACTACAGGGAGTTTCCTGGTGGGCCGATGGCTCAGTGGGCCGGCTTCAGTGACAGTGGACTGCCGCCCCCTCCGCTCCTCTGTCTCTCCCTTCCCGCAGCGCTCACCTCCTCTCCCTCCCCGAAGTGCTCATCTGGGGGGAACAAAGAAGCAGGGGGAGGACCAGAGGAGCAGGGACGACGACATAGGAGCATAGGGGAGGGGACAGACAGCTGACTCAACAGCTATGGTCTGGGAGTTTCTCCCTTCTGCCTAATCTTGTCCAAAAAGGGGGGTAACCAAACTGATTCTTTGCCCCGGGTGAAATAATGTCTAGCTTCCCCACTGGTACTGCCTATAAGAGTAGAACGGCTAATTACTAGTGAAGGGGGAGAGGGGGCTTGGGTGGCCAGGGGGGGTGGGGCAGTTGTCCGGCCGCCATGGGAGAGACCTATCAAAGTGGGCCAGTCTGGATGAAGTCCAGGGCCAAATTTCTGTCCCGGTCCAGCCCTGATTCTTTGCAAAGTGAAACTTCACCGCTTTTGCTGGGACAAATCTCCTTCTTCCACAATGCTTCACTTCCTGGTTCCCTCCTTGAGGATGGCGGTGGGGGCAGCAGAGTGACGAGCGATCGCTCATCCTCTGCTGCCTACGGCGCTGGACTCCAGGACAGGTAAGTGTCCTAATATTAAAAGTCAGCACCTGCAGTATTTGAAGCTGCTGGCTTTTAATATTTTTTTTTCCGGCAGAGATCCACTTTAACCACTTAAGGACCGCCTACTGCACATTTACGTCGGCAGAATGGCACGGCTGGGCACATCAACGTATATATACGTTGGTTTTAGTACCCAGCCGTGGGTCGCGGGCGCACGCCCGCGGGCGCGCGCCCGCGACCCGGTCCGAAGCTCCAGGACCGGGACCGCGGGATTCGCGGACCCGATCGCCGCTGCAGTGCGGCGATCCGTCCCTGGAGCGGAAGAACGGGGAGAGCCGTGTGTACACACGGCTTCCCCGTGCTTCTCTGTGGCCGGAGCATCGATCGCGTCATCCCTGTAATAGGGGGACGCGATCGATGACGTCACACCTACAGCCACACCCCCCTACAGTTGTAAACACACACATTAGGGCACACATTCCCTACAGCGCCACCTGTGGTTAACTCCCAAACTGCAACTGTCATTTCCACAGTAAACAATGCAATTTAAATGCATTTTTTGCTGTGAAAATGACAATTGTCCCAAAAATGTGTCAAAATTGTCCGAAGTGTCCGCCATATTGTCGCAGTCACGAAAAAAATCGCTGATCGCCGCTATTAGTAGTAAAAAAAAAAATAATTAATAAAAATGCAATAAAACTATCCCTTATTTTGTAAACGCTATAAATTTTGCGAAAACCAACCGATAAACGCTTATTGCGATTTTTTTTTACCAAAAATATGTAGAAGAATACGTATCGGCCTAAACTGAGGAAAAAAAATGTTTTTTTATATATTTTTGGGGGATATTTATTATAGCAAAAAGTAAAAAATATTGAATTTTTTTTTAAATTGTCGCTCTATTTTTGTTTATAGCGCAAAAAATAAAAACCGCAGAGGTGATCAAATACCACCAAAAGAAAGCTCTATTTGTGGGGAAAAAAGGACGCAAATTTTGTTTGGGAGCCACGTCGCACGACCGCGCAATTGTCTGTTAAAGCGACGCAGTGCCGAATCGCAAAAAACCCTTGGGTCATTTGCCAGCGTATTGGTCCGGGTCTTAAGTGTTTTTTTTATTTTCCTGATTGGGTATTCTTTGCAGGGATGGACTGGCCATTGGGACTACAGGGAGTTTCCTGGTGGTCCCCGTGCTTCTCTGTGGCCGGAGCATCGATCGCGTCATCCCTGTAATAGGGGGACGCGATCGATGACGTCACACCTACAGCCACACCCCCCTACAGTTGTAAACACACACATTAGGGCACACATTCCCTACAGCGCCACCTGTGGTTAACTCCCAAACTGCAACTGTCATTTCCACAGTAAACAATGCAATTTAAATGCATTTTTTGCTGTGAAAATGACAATTGTCCCAAAAATGTGTCAAAATTGTCCGAAGTGTCCGCCATATTGTCGCAGTCACGAAAAAAATCGCTGATCGCCGCTATTAGTAGTAAAAAAAAAATAATTAATAAAAATGCAATAAAACTATCCCTTATTTTGTAAACGCTATAAATTTTGCGAAAACCAACCGATAAACGCTTATTGCGATTTTTTTTACCAAAAATATGTAGAAGAATACGTATCGGCCTAAACTGAGGAAAAAAAATGTTTTTTTATATATTTTTGGGGGATATTTATTATAGCAAAAAGTAAAAAATATTGAATTTTTTTTTAAATTGTCGCTCTATTTTTGTTTATAGCGCAAAAAATAAAAACCGCAGAGGTGATCAAATACCACCAAAAGAAAGCTCTATTTGTGGGGAAAAAAGGACGCAAATTTTGTTTGGGAGCCACGTCGCACGACCGCGCAATTGTCTGTTAAAGCGACGCAGTGCCGAATCGCAAAAAACCCTTGGGTCATTTGCCAGCGTATTGGTCCGGGTCTTAAGTGGTTAAAGTGATGTTAAAGACTGTTTTTTATGTTTTTGTTTAACCGCTTGGTGTAGATATACGTCGCCAGAATGGCACAGGCAGGCAAAGCAACGTATATATACGTTGCTTTAAACCTGCCCCCTAGTCTCCGTGACCATGCCTCCGGGACCCGCAGACTCGATGTCCGCCAGTGTCCCGCGATCGGGTCACGGAACGACAGAACTGGGGGGATGACTTTGTAAACAAGACATCTCCCTGATCTGCCTGGTGACATGTTACTGATCGTCTGCTTCCTCTTATCGGAAGCAGCGATCAGTGATGTGTCACAGTAAGCCACGCCCCCTGACAGTTAGAATCACTCCCTAGGACACACCTAACCCCTTTCCTGCCCCTAGTGGTTAACCCCTTCACTGCCAGTCACATTTATACAGTAGTCGGTGCATTTTTATAACACTGATCACTGTATAAATGTTAATGGTCCCAAAATAGTGTTAAAAGTGTCCGATGTGTCCACCATAATGTCGTCGTCGAGAAAAAAATCACAGATCCCCGCCATAACAAGTAAAAAATTAATAATAATAAAAATGCCATAAAACTACCGCCTATTTTGTAGATGCTATAACTTTTGCGCAAACCAATCAATATACGCTTATTGCCAAAAATATGCAGAAGAATACATATCGGCCTAAACTGAGAAAAAAAATAGCCTTTTTTAAAAAAAATATGAGGATATTTATTATAGCAAAATGTACAAAATATTGCTTTTTTTTTTAAATTGTTGCTCTATTTTTGATTATAGCGCAAAAAGTAAAAACCTTAGAGGTGATCAAATACCACCAAAAGAAAGCTCTATTGGTGGGAAAAAAATTACATACATTTTGTTCGGGAGCCACATCGCACGACCACCCAATTGTCAGTTAAACCGACAGTGCCGAAACGCAAAAAGTGCTGTGGTCTTGGCCAGCCAAATGGTCCGGGGCTGAAGTGGTTAAGAAATAACAAACATGTCATGCAGTGGTTTTGCACAGAGCAGCCCTGATCCTCCCCTTCCCGGGATGCTCACCGGCTCTCCTGGCCCCTCTCTGCTGCCAAGTGCCCCTCACAGCTGGTGTTCTCTCAAGACTTTTTATGTGGATCTTATACTCCGGGTCCATTTGCTAGTGGGTACCTTGTTTCTAATGAGAGCTACTTCAGCAGAGTTGTTGTGCTCCATGAGAACTTGTTTGACATTCTATAACAAATGAACTACCAATAATTTGTATCCAGCTCCTCTGATATACACGCTCCAGGTTGTTTATTGGGACACTGTTGTTTATTGCTCTTCTCATTATTGTAGTGAGAAGCACATGTGCCACAGGTCCCTGCAGTTTGGAAATACACACATTCTTATGTACAGCACAGTTGTGAATAAAGTTAATTTGCCTTCACTTTATGTCACAATGGGAAATGATGGAAAATCTCTCCAAGAGGATCACAGACATTTTTGGTATGAGGTAGGGAGGGTTATTATTACTTTTTGTCCATGCCTTCCTATTCAGAAGCACATCCATCAGCCCCATATCCTGGCACCACAGGAACAGGACAGGAAGTGTAGAAAAATGCCAACCAGAGGGTCACAGACAGAAAATAGATTGGAAAATTTCCAATGGGGACACTTGTGATACAGCTGTGTAAGAGCGGATTTCCCTCACTCTCAAGATATTTCAGCTACTTCCTGTTGTGTCTATGGAACAAGAAAAAAAAAGAATCTTCTCAATGAGTATCAGACTTCTAAAAACCTTAAAGGGGTTGTAAAGGTAAAAATAAAAATAAATCCCTAAATAGCTTCCTTTACCTTAGTGCAGTCCTCCTTCACTTACCTCATCCTTCCATTTTGCTTTTAAATGTCCTTATTTCTTCTGAGAAATCCTCACTTCCTGTTTTTCTGTCTGTAAATCCACACAGTAATGCAAGGATTTCTTCCTGGTGTGGAGAAAGTCTCTTGAGGGAGGAGGTGGCGAGCAGGAGAGTCAGGACTCCCACCAACACACAGCTCCTTTCTCTATCTGCAAAGTAGAGAGTGTCCTGACTTGCCTATTTGCCCCCTCCCACCTCAAGAGGCTTTCTCCACACCAGGGAGAAAGCCTTGCATTACTGTGTGTAGTTACAGACAGAAGAACAGGAAGTGAGGATTTCTCCAGAAGAAATAAGGACATTTAAAAGCAAAATCGAAGGATAAGGTAAGTGGAGGACTGCACTAATGAATGAATGAATGAATGAAAACTTATATACCGCAGCTCATGCGAACTTAATCGCCTCTGGGCGCTTGTTGTTCCTGTCTCCTTTGGTATCAAAAGAGATGAGTCTTGATCTTTCTCCTGAACGCTAAGTGATTCTCCTCCAACCGAATATTGGTTGGTAAAGCGTTCCATAGTCTGGGACCTTGGACCGCGAATCTTCTTTCTCCCTTGGACTTGTAATTGGCTTTCGGTATCTGTAGCAGATTTTGATTGGTGGATCGCAGAACGCGATTGGGGTTATGAGCTTTTATTTTTTCGCATAGATAATGGGGGGCATTCCCATGGATACATCTATGCGTTAGACAGAGTGCTTTAAAAGTGACCCTGTCTTTTACTGGCAGCCAATGAAGGGCTCTCAGTGAAAATGAGATTGATTCCCAAGGTTTTTTTCCAGTCACAAGTCTGGCGGCCGTATTTTGAACGACTTGTAGACGAGCGATTTGGAACTTGGGGAGTCCAAGGTAAAGGGCATTTGCATAAGCCAATCTTGAGTTTACAATTGCTCCCACCACGATGCCAAGTCTTCCTTGGGAATAAAAGGAGTAAGCCGTAGGCGCAGCAGATGGTGAGATCCGCTGACTACTGACCCTATTTGTGCGTCCATTGTCATGTAGGAGTCAAAGATGACCCCAAGACTTTTGACTTTGGCGCTAGGGGTAATGATTTTGCCCAGAATGGGCGGGGGTGTCCAGGTTGTTGCAGGTTGATTCATACTCTTGGCCAGAGCTTTTTTTCTCAGAAAATAGGTGCAGGAACTCAACCACGACCTGTTCAGATTTCACAAACAGTAGAAGGGTCTTAAAGGGACATTAAATACCAGAATTGCATTACATACAGAGTGCAGAATCCAGGGGGTTACAAAGGTGTCACTTGTAAACACAGAAACCAGACTTCTGTGTTTACAAGTGATTGTAGTGAGCAGGCACCAAAGGGTCTGAGCCAAAGGTGGTGGAACTCAGTTCCCCCAAGTTCCCCCTGAAAAAAAGCCCTGCTCTCGGCGTGAAACAGGAGAAGTTCTGTTTTCGCTCCGTTGAGTTTAAGATAACTCTTTGTCATCCAGTCCTCTATCAAAGAGAGGCATGTCTCTAGATTGAGGTGATGACCCTTTTTCTTGCAAATGCGGAAATACAGTTGCGTGTCGTCTGCATATGAGTGGTAAAGCAGTTTTTGGCTGCTAATAATCTCAAAAAGAGGGCGAAGATAGATGTTGAATAACACCGGCGACAAAGGGGATCCTTGAGGGACTCTGCACGATAATGTGCGTTTCTCAGAAGTGAAGGGTCCCAGCTTCACTATTTGCGAACGGTTTTCCAAAAAAGAGGAGAACCAAGATAAATCGCCTTCTGCGACTCTGGCTACTTCAGATAGCCGAGTCAATAAAAGCTTGTGGTCTACTGTGTCGAAGGCTGCGCTTAGGTCTACTAAGGTTACTAAGGTAAAGTAAGCTAGTTAGGGGAACAAAAATTTACCTTTACAACCCCTTTAAGCATTTTAACCCTTCCTCCCAGCGCCCAGAGGCGATTTAGTTTGCATGTGCTGCGCTATATAAGTTTTTCATTCATTCATAATGTAGCACCCTCCAGTGTGCTAAAAAATGTACATAGATTTTTCTGTAGTGTAGGTAAATTGTTAGACTTGGCTGGAAGCCAAGCCTATGTTTAATCTGGGTCAGGGTGAGTCACTCAGGGAGGCTGGATAACTCACCAGGCAGCATCTTTGTTACCCCCCCCCCCCCCCAACTTGCTGGAACCTTGGAAACATTTCCAGAAGAATAGGAGGGAGGTTAGGAGGGGCTACCTGGAGTATTGAGGAGGGCCCAGCCAGTTCCCAGAAAATGGTCTGGTAGGGGGTAGGCCCCTCTTAAATACTCAGGGTCATGCCAGCAAGGGAGTGTACAGTTCAGGGGGAAGCTGAAGTTGAATTGCTGAGAAAGCTGTTGGAGGCCCTTGAGGGTAGCTCCCTAGTCTGGGGGGGGGGGGGTTACTTCGGGCCTGGGGTTCGGGTGTCGGAGGGAATATCTAACAATGCAAGGAGGAGTCCTGTCCAAAAGCACTGGAGCCAGAGTGAGGCAGCAGGAGCCAGCTAGCATGTCCGGGAGATCTCCAGGGATAAGACAGCCGGGTGGCTGGCGAGTGTGCGAAGTAGCCAGGATGGCTAGTGAAAGGGGCAGCCAGGCAGGCTAGAAGTGCCTGAAGAGCTGATGCTGGGATTAGCAGCCTCAGTAATGTAGCTGGACATTGGATGTTTTTTCTCTACACACCAAAGGGGCCTGAGGACCCTGCCTGTAAAGGGCTGTTGCTTAAAGGAACACTAAAGGTTCATTTTTTATTAGATCAATTGATTGCTGTAAGCTAGAGCATTTAAATATCACTTACCTCGTTTTTCCTTTTGACCTCCAAAATACAGTATTCCAGGTTTGAAAATGCCATTTCCTGTCTCTTCTCTTCTTGCTTTCCACCAGCATCTGAGCTGTTTGGCATGGTGGAAAGTAGAATGTGCTCACCCCCTCCCTATGACTACAGCCCTGCGTGAACATGCTCTCTTATCCCTCACAGGCATGGAGGCTAAGCCTAATAGGAACTGTAGTTCCCATTAGGCCATGATGTAGTAAGAATTAACACGCATCGCAAACCAGGAAGTCAGTGAGAATAACGATTCAGGAGTGCTGGAGGTGAATAAAACAGCTCGATTACAACAGGTATCAAACTAGTTATAATGCAAAACATTACTTTTTACTTTATCAGCTACTGTCAGACTTTCATTTAAGAGGAAAATATTTGTGTCTTTACAACCCCTTTAATCTTACCAGATTTACTAAACAGTGTTCCAGCTGGGTCTGAGTGTATACAGAGAGTGTATATAGTTAGAGTGTCCCTGAAGAGACTTTATTCCAGTCAAGTGGGCATCCCATAATACCCCTATCCCCATCCAAGTTTATTAACCCCTAAATAAAAAAGTTGCTGGACTGTTTTCCTGTCTCAAACGAGCCTGTGGAAATTCAATGTGCCTGGCTGTATAGGGTAGGGGGATCCCTATTCACCAGTGGCTCCTATGGGCAATGCACTACACTTACTCTATACAAAGCATTTTTGGCTTTGAATATACTTGTAAGCATTGACTTACATAATTGAGGTGAACCCTGACCATGTATAGAAGAGGCTTTTCTGGACGCGGAAAGTGACAGTTTCCATTTTATGCTTTTCAGTCTACATTTTAATCATACGGCCTTATTCCTGCAACAATATATGAAATGTTCCATTTTTAATGACAGGCCTAGGTGGAACAATACGTTATAGATGTCAAAAGCGTGCTTTTCCAACTTGTGTCAAACTATGCTGAATGATCCCCTGAGAACACCCCAGACCTGACAGAACATTATATGGAGGAGTTTATATATCAAGGTGGGCCCTGTCAGCATCATCCTTTAATCTGTTACTATGTCCAGAAAATCTAAACTATCCATTTGTTCTTAGGTGGGAGGAACAATGATGATCAGAACCAGCAGTGGCGACATCTTTAATCAGTCAATGATTTATACAGCAGTTTGTTTGTAGTATTGTGTTCATACAACCAACACATCAATCAAAACTGCAGTTTGCCTTTCCTTATTCCAGCCACACTCAGCTTCAAAGAAAACATATAAAACTGCATTGTTGTCTATTACCAGGGCCACGTGTCACATATAACTGAATAAGATCACTATGCATGTATTATTATTATTATAAATAATCGTAATATTAATAAATTATATGATGATGATTTTGCTAAACAAGGAAGTGAACGTATCAACTATTTAAAGTGTTACTAAACCCAGGACCCTGCATTCACTATATCTGGTCCCCCACAGTACACAGAACATGGAAATGCAAATATTTTATTAAATATAAACTGCTAAATACCTTTTCTCATCAGTAGTATATAGCAGTCTTGTGACTTCTATCAGTGTCTGGCCAAGCACTGGTTACAGCCTGTAGGAGGAGTTTGTTATCCTCCTCTGACTGTCCTATGAGTCTGCATGATCCCTGACTGGACAGGGCTGAGTGACCATGTGCTGATCACATGCACCCTTCCAAGAGAAAAAAACTCTCTAGCAATACACACCAAACAGAGCATGTGCAGAGTGTTGAGGACAGACTCTGCCTGCAGCAAGACGTGCAGGACGTGCACTCTCCCGCTCTCGGTGCTGTTCTCACGTTCAGGTGTCTATTGCTGGACGTGTCAGCTCTCTCTCTCCTAGGGCTAGAACCAGGAGAAAGCAGCTACAGGCGCACGTTTCCTAGGAGTAGGACATGTGGCCCATATCTCCTGGATAGGTAGGGATTTTTCCTGCTCCCTGCTCCAGCTCCAGCTTTTACCATCTGCCTCCCCCTGGATTCCTCTTTCACCCCCTCTCCTAGGGAACCAGCAGGTAAGTCCGTTTCGGAGGCTGCAGACGGCCGTCCTATTCAGGACTAGCCGCTGCAGCTCACTCAAAGCCTTGGCTCTCCCCCTCTCCATACCTCCCTTCCTATATCCCCACACTACCACTTATCAAGCCACCTATCCGCCACCAGTTGGCCACAATTTCGGTCGTTTTGGGCATCTTTCTATCACCTTTGTGCCGGCCGGTGAACAATCGCGGCAGCCGCGATCTAGGAAAGGCCGCGGCTTCAATTTTTTTCCCTACCATAGCATATTGGCGTAGCTCGGTCAGGGTTTTTTTTGCCTTCCTCTGGACCAACTCAGGATAGAGGATTAAGTTAATCCTTGTTGCCCCCCCCCCCCGGTGTTTGGCGACTATGGTTAATCTGCAATACTCGGCAGAGACCATTTGGGAGTTGAGGCGATTTGCCGCTATACTACCAGCCATCACTAAAAAAGCCCTTCGAACTGAGAGACTTCTGAGAATCGATCGACGATCGACTATCAAAAATCTCAGCCGTTTGCCCCAGCCTAAGCACATATCATGTGCTCTGATCAATACAAGATCGGCAGTAAAACACCGACTAGAAATCCATGATTTCATTCTACAATACGATTTAGACTGCCTCTTTATTACAGAGAGCTGGCTCACAGCCGACTGTAACACCAGAAAACTACCGTATTATAACGGAAAACAGAATAGGGCAAAGAGGAGGAGGACTGGCGGTGATCCATAAGACTCATCTTGCGATCACTAAACCAGTCCGTCAAAACCCTCTTCCATTCATGGAAACCCTTACTCTACAACTGCAAGCAAACTCCCATGAGACCGTCCGGATTCTACTCTGCTATAGGCCACCCGGCCCTAAATTGCAGCTTCTCCCGTCATTGACGGACTTTATCTCCACCTATACCCTTAACAGCAAACACCTTTTGCTGCTCGGGGATTTCAACCTCTGGGCCAACTCCCCACAAGACCCCGTTGCCGACGCCTGCATTGACCACCTGGAAGGATTAGGGCTACAACAACTAGTATGTGGGCCCACACATGCCTCAGGTCACATGCTCGATCTTATTTTCAGACAAGATCTGGAAATAAAAATCTTGAAAAATGAATCATTGCCATGGACAGATCACCATGCAATTAAATTCATTATTTCCGAATTCCCCTCCTTAACAAAAACATCAAATCCAGTAACAACACACTGGACTAGATGCCAGAAGAAGCTCCACTGGGAATTCTTCAAAGCCACGTTAAGGAAAAAAATAATAACAATTCAGCCGCATCAAACGGCTGAAGAAACACTGGATGACATAAATACAGCCCTATTACAGTCAGCTGACATAATAGCGCCGAAACGTAAAACCTATACCCGGAAAAATAACTCCAGCTGGTTCAACAACCAGCTGGCGGTACTGAAGCAAGAGCGCAGAAGGGCGGAAGCAGCCTGGAAAAGAAGCTCTTCAGATGAGAACCTTTCCAAATACAAGGCAATAACAAGAGAATATCACAAAGAAATCTTCGAAGCCAAGAAACATTTTTTTTCTCAGGCTATCAACAGCGCCCTCAACCGCCCCCGCAAACTCTTCAAGCTGGTCACTCAGACCATGAATCCAGGATGTCTTGAAGCCCCCAACTCCGACACTCAAGAATTTTGCAATGAATTATCGGATTACTTCATTAATAAAATCGAGGGAATCCGGCAAAGCATTCAGCAAAACAATTCCCCCCGTAGCAACCCCCCATAATTATTTATACTACACCTGCAGTAATTCACCACAACCAGGTAAGTTCATGCTGGAACCCATCTCTATCGATGGCACTAAAAAGATCATCGGAACTCTGCGTAACAGCACTGCGCCGAATGATAAACCTTTCATCTAATTTCTAGGGCTGTGCAAATTAACTTTTAATTAATCGATTAATCTTTAATTTTTTTGATCGATCAAATTCTTTTTGATCGATTAATATTCTTTTGATGGGTACTCACCTCTCCGCCGGGTTCTGGCCCTTCAGGGAGTTCCGTCGGAGATCGGGTGACATCACGGACACCGGCGGGGCTTGCCGTGTCCATCTGAAAGACTCCTTTGCTGTGCCTTCATATCTGCATGCTGGCAGGACCTTACTATCTGCCACACGCAAGGGCTGTTACACTCACCTCTTTCACTTCTCTCTATCAACCTGGGATTCTACAACCATCCATTGGGAGTTGTGATAGTTCCCTTCACGGGACATCTACATGCCGACGGACTGATGTTAACCTCTCCTCATCTGGATTCAGCAGTGGTATCGTTGTACACATTTTTATACCAGTACCATACTTAGCTACATGTTTTTATGACTGCTTTTGGTACCATTTGGTATTACTCGCACCATTTTTACGGGTTTATGTAGCTACATCGATTTTATCTCCAGTGAAATATTTATTTTTTTACCTACTTGAAGACTATAAGTTTTAATGCTATTCCCATCTAGCACGCCCTTTGTGTGTTTTTTGTATCCTGCGATCCATTTTGTCCAGTGGTTGGTAGCTGCACTGGGAATCAGCATGCAAGGAGATCAGCTAAAAGTAGTTGTATCTGTATTTGCATTATAATTAATCGAAATTAGTCGATTAATCGATAAAAAAAAAAAAAACGATTAATTGAACACAAAAATTTGGATCAGTAACAGCCCTACTAATTTCTAAATTGCTGCATTTGTCCATTTTAAAAGCCAATATAAAGTAATAGCAGTGGTAAAAAAAAGTCCTTATGGATTTAAATAACCTTTTTTTTTGTTAATTCTCCTTTAAGTGGGTGTGCTAGGGGGGCGTGTCCTATGCCTATATATGTTTGAAAGTAGGTGTCCCTCATTCCCATCTCAAAATGTTAGGAGGTATGGTAACACTTTAAAGTTGTATATCCAATTCCATACCCAAATATTGCTCCCTGGCAACATCAGTCACCCTCACTAGGAAGCTTTGTTTTTTTCCGGCATGGAATTTTTTTTTTTATACTGTTGAGTGATTATTTGTTTATGTATAACATATAATTTGGTGGATGCCCCAGCTTGCCAATGTCACCATTTGTAATATATGGTATGTTTTCTAGTCATGTGTTTTTCATATTTTGGTTATGGTTTTTCTTTTCTATCTTTCACTATCTAGAACACCCTCCCTAAGTAAGTAAGATATTAGGGGTCTGTTTAGACCTCTGATATCTCACCAAAACCCCCAATGGAGCTCCTAAAAAATTGTATGTATAAAAATAATAATAATAATAATAATATCATATTAAATACAATTTTTTAAAAATAAAAAAATTGTAAAAAAAAAAAAAAGTTATGATAAAAAAATTTATAAAAAAAAACTACTGACAGCAATCTCTTCCCTACTGACCCCGTCCACTGCTCTACTGATATATAAATATATATATTTATTTATATATACACACACTTTGGGTGCACACCCTAATGCCACGGTCTGCGCACACCTATGGCAGGGACTGATGTGAATGTACTATATACACTATATTGCCAAAAGTATTGGGACGTAAATGGAGATTTTTGAATTGCTATGCCCTTAGGTGGCAATTAACACCTTTGATAACTATAGTGCCACGTCCTAAAGCATGATGTTTGTGTACTTATGCATTTTCTATACTCATTTATACTTTGTATTATAGTATAAAGCTCCTGACGAAGCGGCCAAGTTCCGCGAAACATGTTGAGCACCCTAAGAACGATCTCCTAACACCCAAGACCTCGGAAGTGACAGCCCGGAGGATACCTGTCAGCAATGAAATCTATCATTATTATAGTTTGGAGACACATTGTTTGATATAGGCCGCGTACACACGGCAGGGAATCTCGACGGGCAGAACACATCGTTCCGCCCGTCAAGGTTCCCTGCCAGCCGTCGAAATCGGCGACCCGCCCGTCGGGAATGGCAACCAGCCATTCTTCCAGGCGGGCCGTCGAGGGAATAGAGAGCGTGCTCTCTATTTCTGCTCGACGGGCTTCCCGACGGGAAGCTCGCCGAGACCGTACACACGGCCGAGGTCCTCGCTGGAATGTGCATGAACCTCGGCCGTGTGTACGCCGCCTTAGAGTTTTCATTATTACGGCCATACACTTGGTCTTGTGGTGTTTTGTGTAGTTTGGTTCTTATAGCATTTTATATGTATAAGATAACAGTACTCTTGTATATGAATTTTATTATCAATATTTATGTTAAAAATTAATTTTATTGAATCTTTAGTGGTGCCTAAAAAGTCAATTTTTCCCCTCTTCCTATATTTCTCAAAAGTATTGGGACATCTGCCTTTACACACACATGAACTTAAATGGCATCCCAGTCTTAGTCTGTAGGGTTCAGTATTGAGTTGGCCCATCCTTTATAACAATTTCAACTCTTCTGTGAAGGCTGTCCACAAGGTTTAGGAGTGTCTATGGGAATGTTTAACCGTTCTTTCAGAAGTGCATTTGTGAGGTCAGGCACTGTTGGACAAGAAGGCCCCAGCTCCAATTCACCCCAAAGGTGTTCTATTGAGTCAGGAATCTGTGCAGGCCAGTCAAGTTCCTCCCCCCAAACTCACTCATCCATGTCTTTATGGACCTTGCTTTGTGCACTGGTCCAAATCATTTGGTGGAAGGGGGATTATGGTGTGGAGTTGTTATTTAGGGGGTTGGGCTTGGCCCCTTAGTTCCAGTGAAGGGAACTCTTAAAGCGACAGCATACTAAGACATTTTGTATAATTTCATGCTTCCAACTTTGTGGGAACAGTTTGGGGATGGCCACTTCCTGTTACAACATGACTGCGCACAAAGCAAGTTCCATCAAGACATGGATATGCGAGTTTGTCATGAAGGAACTAGACTGGCCTGCACAGAGTCCTGGACTCAACCCGATAGAACACCATCGGGATGAGTTAGAGCAGAGACTACGAGCCAAGCCTTCTCGTCCACATCAGAGCCTGACCTCAGAAATGCGCATCTGAACGCGCATTGAACCCTACGGACTAAGATGGGGATACCACTAAAGTTAAAGCAGAGTTCCACACAATTTTTCAACATTAACAGCTTGTTAGCAATCCAATCACTGTCCAATAATTTATTTTTTATTTTTTTCCTAAGGGTTACCTGTATAGGAGAGTTTTCAGTGGAGTTTCCAGTCTCTGCCACCCGGGGATATGGCCATCATATTCGGTGGCTCACTGTCAGTGGGGATGGCCGCTGCTCATTCTCGCGATATTGCGAAACCCTAAGTGACGCGATGACGCCAGTTTATCTTTGTTGCCATTACAACGGGGCGGGCATGTAAGAGAACTGTAACCGCCTGTCCTAGGCGCCCTCTTAGGCGCACCAATGCACATGTGCACACACACACGGCATGCCATTGCACGCACGCGACGGACGCCGTGTGCGCCCCTAGCGCCAATTGGCACTCACTGCCTATTTAAGGAAGTGCTCTGACCTAGACCCATTGCTGACTGATCTTCAGCGTGTACCTTGTTACTGGAATCGTGCTCTTGTCTTGCTGATCTCCTGTTGCTGAACCCGGCTTGGTCTGACCCCGCTACTGACTCTGTTGTACTCTGACTACTGGTTCCTGACCCTGGCTCCCCACCCGAGGCTGCTACTGCCTGCTGCCTGGTACCTCGCTGCCCGCCTTCTTCTTGACCCGGCTACCCGCACGACCCGCATTGGCTTCCAGTGCCTGCGATCCAGCAACCCTGAATGCCTGCGACTTGCTCCTGCGACTTCCTGCAAACTTCCTGCTGCAAGGCCCTCAGGAATTACATCTCGTTGGATCTTCAGCACCCTGCTGTCAGAGTCCTCACCCACAGGCACTCGTGTTCCTCCAGTCCCTTGGTGTCCTCTGTTCCATCTCCGGCGGTGCCAGGGCTGGAGATACAAGAGAGGCCGACCTCGTCATCTCAGTCTCCCATCAGGTACGTGACAGGGCACTTCGTACAACAACGCCCATTGTGATGGCAGAGTTGGAAGTTTACGACACTGAGCGCCGTATATACTGCGCATGCGCGAGAACAGGCTACATGCTGGTAGCTCAGCAGCATCGTATCCCGGAACTGTATGCTTGTGGGCTTCATATGCTCACAAGCAAGATAAAAACGGCCAGGAACAAATTTTATAACTTCATTTTTTATATGAAACCGGACATCGGGGGTGAATTTAACAAAATAAGTGAGTGTTACATTGCAATGTTATAAAATAAAAAAAAATTCATTGTCGTTGGAACTTCGCTTTAACCCCCCTGGCGGTATTCCCGAGAGACAAAGTTACTTACCTTTTCCCTGGATCCTGCGATGCCTCCTGCTGTGTGACCGAGCGACGTTACGACGCACGGGGGGGCGGAGAACGGCGCCAAATTCAAAAAAGTAAATAAACACAATACATACAGTATACTGTAATCTTATACTGTATCACTTGTAAAATTGAGCGATATCGATTTGTGAGGAAATTCGTCATAAAAAATAAAAGTAATGACAGTGACAATTCTGCAACTGAGCAAATTTCAGTGTTTTTTGATTTGATTACATTATTGAATAATTTGTATTATAATTACATTATTATTTCTTATAATTATTTATAGTTATTTATTATATTATAATTTTATGATTTTGTTTTTCAAACGTTATCATACCCGGGATGTCTACTAGACTCTTGTTTGGACAGATTTAAGTGAGTTATTCCTAAGAATTATAAAAAGAATTACAGTATAAAACACCAAATTTCCATGCAAAATAATGGTACTGCTTTCAGCACCTAAAATCTTAAATAATCATACCGCCAGGGAGCTTAAAGGGGTTGTAAAGGCAAAAATATTTTCCTCTTAAATTAAAGTCTGACAGTAGCTGATAAAGTAAAACGTAATGTTTTGCATTATAACTAGTTTGATACCTGTTGAAATCGAGCTGTTTTAGTCACCTCCGTCACTCCGGAATCGTTATTCTCACTGACTTCCTGGTTTGTGGTGCGCATTCATTCTTGCTACATCACAGCCTAATGGGAACTACAGTTCCCATTAGGCTTAGCCTCTATGCCTGTGAGGGATAAGAGAGCACCTTCATGCAGGGCTGTAGTCATAGGGAGGGGGTGAGCACATTCTGCTTTACACCATGCAAAACGGCTCAGATGCTGGTGGAAAGCAAGAAGAGGAGAGACAGGAAATGGCATTTTCAAACCTGGATTTCTGTATTTTGGAGGTCAAAAGGAAAAACGAGGTAAGTGATATTTAAATGCTCTAGCTTACAGCAATCAATTGATCTAATAAAAAACAAACCTTTAGGCCGCCTACACACGAGGACACATGTCTGATGAAAACGGTCCGCAGACCGTTTTCATCGGACATGTCTCCTGAGATATTTTGGTCTGATGTGTGTACACACGATCAGACCAAAATCCCCGCGGACAGACAACGCGGTGACGTGGCGGTGAGGTTGACGCCGCAACGTCCGCCAACAAGGAAGTACAATGCTTCCACGCATGCATCGAATCAATTTGACGCATGCGGGGGATTTCGGTCCGCTGGTTAGGCGTACTAACCAGCGGACATGTCCGACGGACAGGTTTCCAGCGGACAAGTTTTTTAAGCATGCTTAGAAACTTTTGTCCACTGGAAACCTGTCCGCTAGGCCGTACACACGATTGGACATTTCTGCGGAAACTGGTCTGCGGACCAGTTTCAGCGGACATGTCCGATCGTGTGTACGCGGCCTTATGGCCCATACACACGATCCGAATATCGGACGAAAACGATCGTCCGATGATGGATCGTACGATTTTCGGATCGTGTGTACACTACTTTCGACAGCCGATCACGACCGTTCATCCGATTAAATTCGATCGGACAAGCCGAAAAATTTTCTCGTCCGATGTCCGATCGTCCGATTTTCGTTTAGTCAGTACAGCCGTCGTCCGATAATACAATACAAATACATTTCAACACGTGACATCACTTCCGATCGTTTTTTCTATCGTACGATAATTTTCGTGAGTTTAAAAACCTATTTTATTTTACTCGCGATTATTAAGCGAAAAAAGTCGTACGATCCGTCGGCCGATATTCGGATCGTGTGTATGGGCCATTAGGGCCCTTTCACACGTGCGGACCGTTTTTTAGGTCCGTTTTTTATCATCAGTTGATCAGTTTTTCATCAGTTTTTCATCAGTTTTTCATCCGTTTTTTATCCGTTTTTCATCCGTTTTTCATCCGTTTTTTTTTTGGTTAGAACTTTTTTTTATTACATATTTTGATGAAAAACGGACGTTAGCGGATCGGATGTTAAACGGATCGTCCGCTAACGTCCGTTTTTCCTCCGTTCCGTTTTTTTTGACGGAAGAAAAATAGGGTTTTCTTCCGTTCAAGAAAATGGAGCTTAACGGAGACGGACGTTAGCGGATGCGTGTGAAAGGTCCCATAGGAAAGCATTGCGGTCAAAGAACGGATGTCTAAAAACGGACGAACGGTCCGCACGTGTGAAAGGACCCTTAGTGTTCCTTTAATGTGCATGGAAAGGCAGGTGTCCCAATACTTTTGGTAATATAGTGTATATGTAAATCGCTGCATAAATTGAAAGTGCTATATAAATACCTGTAACAAATAAATAAATTATACTAAATATCTCAAAATCAAATAAACTAGAAAAATGTTGGTGTTGCTGATTATAGCCAATTAAATGTGAACTATAATTTCCCTGCTGCAGTTGAGAAGATTGAGCAAAACACCTGATTGGTTTTATGGTCAACACCTGAAATTTTTCTTGAATCCAGTTTTTATATGAGGCAAAACATAATTTCATTTAACAGCTTTTGCTTTATGTGACACCCAGATACTCACACTCACTCGACTCTGATATATTTTAAACCCTTCCTCCTCTGTGTAAAATGCTAAACATGCACAGCTTGCAATATATGTTCTGGCATTTATAAAACATAATTAACCCAGAACCTACTTATTGAATGTGATGTAGAATGTGCCGTAATAATAAAATATTGCAATAAGGGCTAATTTTTCTCCTGAAAAACAACAGCGTTGATTATCTCCGCACAAATGGGTCTCCGTAGTCTCTTTATATATCCGCAGAGACAACTTGTCTTCCAATTGAAAAATATTTCTGCAAGTAAATGTTTGAAGGGTCACAGCAAAGGTTCTTCCAATACCACCAGGATTCATTTAAATGTCTTTTCAACTTGGAAAATGTTCAAATAAAAAAGTTTAACTTTTTTAAATGAGCAAAACTGAAAGTGAAAAGGTGTTTTGAAACACTGCCTTGTGTTTTTTACTATATTTTATGCCAAAATTGATTGTAATTTTTAAAGCAATTGGACTATGAGGAATAGATTTTTTTGGAGCTATTGAAAAATAATTATATGTTACGCTTATAATACATGGTATGAGGAAAGGGAGGCAAATGACAGTAATGCATTTCACTGCATAGGGGGCATTAATATTTTTACAGCTAAATTTCTACATGGAACTAACACAAGTGTTTCAATAGTCTAGATGATTTGCAACCTATCTTTAAGTAAATATATTTATGCAGGGCTATTTTTTAGCAGGAACGCGGGGGAACGCAGTCCCAGCACCACCAGAACTGAATGTATGTAATAGGAAGGGGTGCAGGGGTGTACTGGAGGGTCTATTGATGCTGGCTGCTTGGAAATCTATTGTTGCTGCAGTGGATCTATTTTTGCAGAGGAAGGGGGTCTTTTGTTGCTGGGGAGGTCTTCTGTTGGGCATGGGGTATCTATTGTTGCTGGGTCAGAACTTATTTTGCTGGGGGTCAGTTGTTTATGGGAGGGATTTACTGTTGAGGAAGAGGTCTTTGTTGCTGGCTGCTGTAATGTCTATTGATGTTGGCTACTGAGGAATCTGTTGTTGCTTGAGAGGATCTATTCTTGCAGGGGAGGTCTATTGTTTTTGGGGAGGTCTATTGTTGCTGGCAGGGGATCTATTGTTGCTGGGTAGGTCTTATGTTGCAAGGGGGTCAGTCCTTGCTGGGAGGGATCTACTGTTGAGGGAGGGGTGTATTGTTGCTGGCTGCTGGAGGGTCTATTGATGCTGGCTGTTGGGAGTCCTTTGTTGCCGCACTGGATCTATTGTCACTGGGTGTCCATTGTTGCTAGATCTATTTTTGTTATCATTACCAAGTCCCATACAAAATACTTGGCACTACAAATTGGTTCTGTATTCTTTAAAAGGGGTGGTACCGGGAGGTGGGTACGGGGTGGAGCCAAGGAACAGTGCTCAGAGGTGGGTTGGGGGCGGAGACAAGAGGTGACTCAGAAGGGCGGAGTTCCTGAACCTATTCCCTGAGAAAAAAGGCCTGTATTTATGTATTGTATTCATTTATATGATGCCAAAAAACACTGCATTGGCTTACAGTGTACATAAAACCACTGACATTAGTCTAGGCTCCAGAGGAGCTTGCAATCTAATGTCCCTTTCATAGTCATATAGATACATTATGACCAGTTACGGAGGATTCATTTTGAGGCCTACTCCATACCATACCTCCCAACTTTTTGAGATGGGAACCTATTAGCAAAAGTATGTAAGCATAGGACACACCTCCTGCCACTCCCCCTTAGAGGAGAATTATACACAAAAAATGATTAGTTAAACCCACACATGTTTTTTTTTTTTTATCCCTACCATTACTTTATACTGGCCTTCGAAATTTACAAATGCAGCCATTTAGAAAATGGATGAGTTCAGCACTGAGAAACATTTTTTGAAAGAGAAAAAGTGCATTTTAGATAAAATGATTAAGATCCGACCAAAATGAGGGACAAATGATGAGGAAAGAGGGACAGAGGGACTTTGTTCCAAATCAGGGACAGCCCCTCGAAATCTGGGACAGTTGGGAGCTATGCCATGCTCACCTTTGCCTCACTCTCAGACCCCTTTCACACTGAGGAGTTTTTCAGGTGGTACAGCGCTAAAAATAGCGCCTAAATACCGCCTGAAAAACTCCTGCCCAGCCTTCTCAATGTGAAAGCCTGAGGGCTTTCACACTGAGGCGATGCGCTGGCAGGAGAGAAAAAAATCTCCTGCACGCAGCAGCTTTGGAGCGGTGAGAGGAGCGGTATGAATACCGCTCCTTCCCATTTAAAACAATGGGAAACCGTGGTAATACCGCCCGCAATGCGCCTCTGCAGAGGTGCATTGCGGGTGGTGTTAACCCTTTATCGGCTGCTAGCGGGGGTTAAAAACCACACCGCTAGCGGCCGAATCCCGGGGCAATTCTGACGGTATATCGCCGCCATATTTAGCGGCGCTTTACCACCACTGCACCTCCCGCCCCAGTGTGAAAGGGGCCTTACATTGAGGCAGTGTTGCCAACCTACCAACTGGAAATTTACTGACACAACACCTGACATTACTTGCACAGTCAAGTTTTTACTGGCATTTCCAAAAGTTCCAAAATTACAGTTTTAGGTGCAGATTTCAGTATTTAGGCTACAAACAAGTACACTATGCAATTAGTAATGTGATTTAAGGTAGATATTAAGGAAAATATTAGGGTTGTGCAAATTAACTTTTAATTAATCGATTAATCTTTAATTTTTTTGATCGATTAAAATTCTTTTGATTGGTACTCACCTCTCCGCCTGCTTCCCGGGCCTTCAGGGAGTTCCGTCGGAGATCCGGTGACGTCACGGACACCGGCGGGGCTTGCCGTGTCCATCTGAAGGGCTCCTTTGCTGTGCCTTAATATCTGCATGCCGGCGGGACCTTACTATCTGCCACACGCAAGGGCTGTTACACTTCCCTCTATCAACCTGGGATTCTACAACCATCCACTGGGAGTTGTGATAGTTCCTTCATGGGATAACTACATACCGACGGACTGATGTTAACCTCTCCTCATCTGGATTCAGCAGTGGCATCGTTGTACACATTTTTATACCAGTATCATACTTAGCTACATGTTTTTATGACTGCTTTTGCTACCGTTTGGTATTACTCGCACCATTTTTACAGTTTATGTAGCTACATCGATTTTATCTGCAGTGCAATATTTATTTTGTTAACCACTTGAAGACTATAAAAGTTGTAATGCTATTCCCATCGAGCGCTGCCTTTGTAAGTAGATCAGAGACAGGACTCAGAACGGCAAGAAATTAAAATAGGCACACAAATATGAAATTGCCCCTAAAGCCTCGTACACACAATTGGATTTCCTTTGGACAAATCTGTGGAATTTTGTGCGAAGGGCGTTGGCCGAACTTGGTATGCATACAGACGACAGAACTTTTTCAGCCAACATACACAAAACAACATGTTTTTCTGCTCTTTAGTGCCATCCTTTGGGCAACTTCTGCCAATGTTGTCTTATGGTTAGCAATGGTTCAGAGCATGCGTGTTTGTACTTTGGATTTTAGTCTGACGGACTTGTGTAATCCGACGGCACACATTTGTTTGTCGGAAGATTTGAGAGCATGCTATCCGACTTTTGTTGTCGGAAATTCCTACAACAATTGTACAAACGATCGGATTATGCGAAAAAACCCTGCCATCACACAATTGTTGTCGGAAAATCTGATCGTGTGAATGGGCCTTTACAGTGACACTGAAAGCAGTGTCCATTAGCACAGATCATCGACACAACATGTTCCCTCCTGAGCCACAGTGACAGTCTCTTTCCAGGCCAGGTGGTCCCCTCACTCCCGTTTTGCCTTGCTACCATCCCGCAGACCCGTACACAAGGGTCCGGACACTCCACTCGGCTCCCTTGCACTATGACATCACAGGACAAGGTCAGACGCCACCTCCACCAGACCCCCTCCCCCTGCTGGCAGCATACAAACACGCTGTAGCAGGCACTCGTATGGTTTTGGGCGGGTCTGGACCAGAACTGCACATTCGCAGTTCCCAGTCAAGCGTCACAACCGTATTTTTTACTGGCAAGTTTGTCCTTTTACTGGCAGGAGAAAAGTGCCCATTTTTTAATGGCTGCCAGTAAAAATAATGACAGTTGGCAACACTGCATTGAGCTGTTGCTCAAATTAGCACAGAATTGGATTTTAATCTTCAAATACAAATATATATACTGTATATACAGTATACATTTAAATATTATATATACGTATATATATATTTTAAAAAGCTATACACGTCCTTTCAAAAATTGTAAAAAAAAAGGTTGGGCAGTTTAGGCTAAAAATACTCCAAATTTTTGTTTAATTTGCTCTCAGATAGATGCATCCTTGCATATCTTACATGGCAGAATGTGACTAGAATAAAAAGACAGCAAGCTGATTAGGTATGACGGCACGGTAAAGTAAAGGTTAGCAGTAACCAAAATTAATGCAGTATTCATTTTTCACAGAAAACTATTGTCAAACAGTTGGAAAGGTAACGGAGAAATGTAATGTAACAGCATTTTATGGTGCCTTTCAAGCAGAAAGCTGGTGTCTGGGCTCCTTTGATATTAGGCCTCAGTGTCCCAGTGTAAAGTGACAAGGGAGATGGACACAGAATTCCATAACAGAGATTTATTAGCTGAAAAATATGGATCACGGTCTGTCAGCTTCAATCTGCTGCCTCATACAGTTCCCCTCTCTATGTGTCTCCAACCAGAGTCTGCTCTTGTACCGCTAGCAGTGAGTGTGCCACATCGGAGGATTAACCTCTGCACAACTGAGACAGGGTTGTACCATGGCCTGATGGATTATGCCACTTATTCTAAATAGAATTTCCATACTAAAGAATAACTGCTTAGCTCAACACATCTAAGCAGCACACACATTAGGCCTTAGTGTTTCATGTTTATTTTACAGTAAATTGTAGCAAGTATGGGTTTCTGCGTGGGGAGTAACTAAACGTAAGATTATTCTAGAATCTGACTATACAGTATACCAACATAATTATTTATATAACAATGACTTTCTACCAATATGTACAGATCACAAAGAACCATTAGGCTGGTTTCAAACATACGCGTTGCAGTAACATGAAGAGAAATAGTGCCTCATTGCTGGTGCCAAAGGGAGGAATAGCGCCTCATCATTGGTGTCAGCGGGAGGAAGAGTGCCCCATCACTAGTGTTAGTGGGAGTAAGCAATTCATCTTTGGTAGTGGCAGGGTTGGACTGGGACAAAAATTTGGCCCTGGACTTCATCCAGACTGGCCCACTTTGACAGGTCTCTCCCATGGTGGCCGGACAACTCCTGCACCCCTCCCCCGGCCTCACAAGCCCCCTCTCCCCCTTCACTAGCCACTATCCATTGTACTTTATTAGAGTAGAACTGCTGGTACTGGTCCTCTTATAGGCA
Organism: Rana kukunoris; assembly: GCA_029574335.1. NCBI lineage: Eukaryota > Metazoa > Chordata > Amphibia > Anura > Ranidae > Rana > Rana kukunoris. Next base: position 179,275,847 of record CM056054.1, read on the forward strand.
GTACCAGTGGGGAAGCTAGACATTATTTCCCCGGGGCAAAGCATCAGTTCGGTGCCCCCCCTTATGGGACAAGATTAGGCAGAAGTGAGAAACTCCCAGGTCATAGCTGTTGAGTCAGCTGTCTGTCCCCTCCCCCATGCTCCTCTGCCACCCCCCTGCTTCTCTGGTCCTCCCCCTGCTTCTCCCCCCCCCCAGGTGAGCGCTGGGGGGAGGGAGAGACAGAGAAGCAGAGGGGGGCGGCGGTCTGCTGTCACTGAAGCTGGCCCACTGAGCCATCGGCCCACCGGGAAACTCCCTGTTGTCCCAATGGCCAGTATATCCCTGGGTAGTGGGGGAGGAATAGTGCCGATGGTGTCAGTGGAAGGAATAGTGGAAACAAAAGAAAAGTGTAGCGCTAAAATTATCTGAAAAATAACCATATAACACTATAAAGCATCATATATACATATTGAGTGAAAAACTATATAACACGTGAAGTATCACATAAACTTGTCACCAAGTGTTCAAAAGTTCATATCTGTGGATACGGTAAATAAGGGATAAATCTCAATAATATTCTTAATCCAAATCGTCCAAATAAACGTGACAATGAGTGTAGGAAGTATCGATAGCAGATCCACCACCAAAAAAATGGGAGGCTTACCGGAAAGCGTGGACTCAACTAAGCATAAACTTAATGAGTCATTAAAGCTTGTGTGTGATGTTATCCAGGCAGCAAACCTTCTATTGGCAAACAGGGATGGAATTCCAGTGCGGATCAAGTCCTCATATGGTAGATGGAAAACCAAACAGTAGTACCAGGACCAACATATGGGGATCGTAGGCTCTTACAGAGGATCCAAAGAGCTCAGAGAGCAGCAGTTAGGAGAAGGAAAACAAATGCGTACATAGTGTAATAACGTTTGAAACCTTTACTGTGACATTCAAGATACAAATCATTACACTCACATTTCAGCAGACATATCAAAGCGTGTAAAAGTCTAGCAGTGGAGTCAGCAAGGGTCCCGATGCGTTTCGATCAAACGATCATAATCTGGGGTGCTGACTGACTGCTATAACGACTCCAAATATATAGCCATACCCCCGTACCTTAATCACGGCTCCAGCTTGAAATAATTCTTAATTAAGGATGATTTCCGGGTGTGAAGGGGCTACATCAACGGCGTGCGTTCCAAGACTCACTTCAAAGAGGCAGATTGAAACGCAACGCCGGACATACAGTGATAGTAGAGTCTCACCGTCTGTCATGGGCACGCGCGCCACGCTGTCATCACAGCGCGCCCGCCCACGTGCTGCATAACAATACGTGCTGCATAACAATGACTTATCACCTGCCCGTGCGGAAAACAGTACATTGGTCTTACCATACGGACCTTTTCCGTACGGGTAGGTGAACATGTTGCCAAAATTTTGGGTGGAAGCACCAAACACACTGTCCCACTACACTACAGGGAATGCCATCAACGTAACCCTAAGGGTACCCAATTCTTGGTAATTGACAAATATGTACCACCTTGGAGGGGAGGAGCCAAAATGAGAGGGGTCTCTCGGCTTGAGGTCTATTGGATATACGAATTGCGTACGTATGTCCCATATGGCCTCAATGTCGAATGGGACATAAATGCTTTCATCAATAAATCTTGATGTTTTTTATGTTATGTGCCCCTGCCCAATCACGGCTCCACATATATATTTTTATACTTTTAACTTTTTAACATATGTAAATTATGCCTTTTTATTAAATATTAGATTTTATATTTTTCATGTTGAGGCACTTGACACACAGTTTAAACTGTTGTTGTCATGTATACACGCATCACACATTTATATCATGTGGCTGTGTGTATCACCATTTTTTACATTTGCAGGTTTATTCTCTTTTTCCTGCCTTATGTGATATTCATTTTAGTGATTGGCGGTCTTTGTTGCCTTACAAGGTTACTTAGAGCTGTTGCCTAACACAGACGTCTGCATTATATACTCAATACCTCCTGAATTGGATATCGCAGGGTTTTTCCCTGTGAATCTAATCATACCCATGGCTGAGAACGACTACAGTTTGCCTGATTGAATACGTAGTATGTGGCTCTGTGAAGATGTTTGGTGATGACAGTCTTCGGCGTTAATGTCATGGACTGGATCACGTGACCTCCATATTCCACTTGTTTTTGTTGCAGACTTGATCCAATTCTGTGGAGTTGGCAGCTAATTTATGTTTAGTTAGGTAGCGCGGTGTTATATGCAATATTGTATATATTTTTTTCAGTGGAAGGAATAGTGCCTCATCATTGGTGTCAGTGGGAGGAAAAGTGCCCCATTACGGTGTCGGTGGAAGTAAACAAAGCATCTTTGGTACTAGGGGGAGGAATAGTGCCCCACTGCTGGTGCCAGTGGGAGGAATATTGCCCTATCATTGGTTTCTTTGAGGAATAGAGGTTGATTTACTTAAAGCAGAGGTCCGGTGTTAAAAATAAAATACAAATTTAAGTCAGCAGCTACAACCACTGTAGCTGCTGACTTTAATAAGGACTCTTACCTGTCCAGGGTGCCTATGATGTCGGCAGCCGAAGCTGAGCAATCGCTCAGGTCTCGGCTGCCCCGCCGCCATCCTCAGTGAGGGAATCAGGAAGTGAAGCATTGGGGCTTCACTTCCCGGTTCCCTACTGCGCATTGCGCAAGTCGTTTTTTTGGTGCTGGTTCTAACAAAAAAACAGCCTCTAAAAGAGTAATCAGCAATTTTATATATTTTTTAGTTACTGTATGTAGTTATAAACTCAGGGTGTACAAAGTAAAGCCTAAAACTATTTTTTTATTTTTACAGGGGTACCTAGTACATCCCGGTCTTCTCCATTTCCAGGGCTGTTCTTTTAGAATAAGTGTGACCCAGCTGTCATTTTGATGGTCAGTTCCCACTCCACTGTGTTTTGAGGAGCAGCTACAACCTGTGAAATTGTATTTTGTAAGTATCCATAAATACTTTGTAACAATATATTGCTACAATTTATTTACACCCCTTTTTTTTTACATGCAGGTCAAAATAGTAGTGCACATAATGTCAGTTTATACCCAGTGAAGTCAACAGCCTCATATGATACACATGGATGAAACAAAATCTCCTTACATAAGTTTTACATGTATATTTGCTGTCTTCAGCTTTATATACTATTTAGAAAGTGTGCATCCTGTTAGAATTTTCACTTCCTCATTCAGAAGTAGCAGTGTATGAATTACACTGGGAGACAGCTGATTGGAGGAAAGGCACACACCCCCCTCCAGATAGGCAGAGACTTTTAGAGCTGTTCTGTAAGTAGAGCAGCGTTTTGCTAATCTATTTATAGCACCCTTCCTGATTCAGAAGTTATGCTGATAACAGAAGAACAGAGCAGAAGTAGGCCACAGAAAATAGTGCTTTGAAGAGAGATAAGAAAACACTGCAGATATATGTGCCCATGCAGCTCAAATTTTATGAATCGGGTTTTTAAATTTTTCTTGTGTTCAAAAATTGTATTTGTTTTAACACCATTACAGGCACTTGGAGTGTGGTGAGCATGGCTGATTAAGCAAGAGCTCAAATAAAAGTAAAAATGTTTATAAAAATTCTATCTCTTTAACACCTTGTTGACCGTAATCTGTAATCTTCTCCTGAATTTGTTATTTTTGGCTGCATTTTTGTTTGTTATTTTTTCCATATTATTCTTTTTTAATTTTGTAAGTATTGTTCTTTTATTGTAGCCTCAGTATAAAAATACCCCAAAATCAAACTTTTTTTACCTTTCTATACAATTTAAAATGTAATGTGCATGTTTTATCTATAGTAAACCTACTGTATTTGCTGGCGTATAAGGCTACCTTTTGTACCTAAAAATTGGGCTAAAAAATCGTGAGTCGTCTTATACGCCGGATGCAGACTGCAGGCATCCAATTTTTTTAAAGCCGCGCCTCCTCCTCATGCTGTTCCGTGATAGGCTCAGTGATCCGCCTATCAGGGACGTTGTCTTGTCCTCAGCCTTGGACGAAAGGAAGTCCGTGATAGGCGGAACACTGAACACAGGCTCTGCTGAGAAACTGAGGACGCCCGCAGTCTGACTCACTCTGCCGGGCAAGTAATGAAAATCTGCAATGTGAGGTGAGGCAATGGCACGGTGAGGCGAGGAAATGGCACAGTGAGGCGAGGCAATGGCACAGTGAGGTGAGGCAATGGCACAGTGAGGTGAGGCAATGGCACAGTGAGGTGAGGCAATAGCACAGTGAGTGGTCGTCTTATACGGTGAGTATATCCCAAAACCAAATTTTTAGTTGGAGAATTAGGGGGTCGTCTTATATGCCCAGTCGCCTTGTACGCCAGAAAATACGGTAAAAAAAATGGCCAAAAAGCAGGGGTCGTCTTATACACCAGGTCAGGTGCTCAGATGCCTGCTGGATGTGCAGTAATACTGTATGTAGCTTCGGCTACATACAGTACATACCGCTTAGCCAATCCCGGCGAGCGATGTATTCAAATGAATACAGTAGCCTGCTCGGATTGGCTTTAAGAGTCAGAGAGGCATGGGCTGATGATGTTACAGCCTCTGCCAATCCAAGCAGGCTTTGTATTTATTAATAGAATACATTGCTCGCCGTGATTGGCTCCAGTGCCATCAAGAAGGAAGAAGAATATGGCTCCAGCTCCAGCAAAAAGGAAGAAGAATATGGCTCCAGAAGGAAGAAATATGAAGCATCGGAAAACTCAGAAGGGGGGTCGTCTTATACGGTGAGTACAGGCAAAAAATCTTAAAAAAAATTAAAATTAGGGGGTCGTCTTATACACCCAGTCGCCTTATACACCGGCAAATACGATAGTAGTTTTAGAACTTTCATTAGTCAAACAAAAATAAAAACTTTTTTCCCTTAAAATAATTTTTGCAAGACAAATATTACCAAACAGCCTCGTCTGTCCAGAATGAAATGTATACCGCATTTATCGACGTATACCGTGCACTTTTTTCCCCTTAAAATAAGGGGAAAATCGTGGGTGCGCGATATACGCCGATACCCACGCTCAGTTTGAACTGAGCCGCCGACATATACCGAGTGCAGTACACATGGGTACATTCGGCCAGGCTCGGGTTTGCTCGTGCTCACGCATGAACGTCACAGAGCGTGAGCACGAGCGAAGCCGAGCCTGGCCGAATGTACCCGTGTGTACTGCACTCGGTATATGTCGGCGGAGGCGTTTAAACTGAGCGCGGGAAGTGGGGATTCGACTCGAGACAGCACTGGAGAAGCCGGGAGGACACCACTGGAGCCGAAGACGGACGCCGGACCGGACGATGGATGCCGATGGACGCCGCGCAAGACACCAAAACTGTAAGTACTAAAAGTACTAAAATGTTTTTTTACAGGTCCACATTAGGGGTGCGCGCTATACGCCGGAGCGCACAATACCCCGATAAATACAGTACTTATTGCTTCTGCACCTTAATCAATAGGCTGAGGCTCATAGTTGAAATAAAAAAAAGGGGTATACAGGCGTTAGAGCTGAAATAGTTAATACAATAAATGTATTCTGCACTGAATGAAATAACATGGGTGTGAGAACCAGGATGATCTTTTTTTCCAAATATTTTCCAGACATTTTCCACTTGCCTGTGCCAAAAACAATTACCTCCCATTAATGACGCGTGCCACACATGCAAACCTATTATCACCTTTGAGTAGACGCTGTGACCACTGGAAATATTCTATTCATGGGGGACTCGATGGCAAATGTACAATAGAAGTCGAGAATTTTGATCTTTTTCCTCTACTTGCCAATGTATTTCCTGCGATTGTGATTGGAAGACAGGGGCCATGATGATGTGTGTGAACCCGCTGAAAGAATACAAGGGTGTTGATTATATGATGGAAGTGTGGAAATCTCTTCATACTTCCGACACACATTATTTCAGAAACTTCAAAGCGTGCTGCTGGTAATACAACATCCTATGCTAAAAAGAAAAATATATCCTCTGTCATTATCCCTAAATTAAATACAGCTTAAATTCGAATTGTTTTTGGTCAGCTGTATTAAAGTTTTATTTAATGAAATTATTTTACAAATAATATTAGTATATATTTGTAATATTTTTAAAATATTAAATAAAGTTTTATTTATTTAATTAAATTATTATACAAATAATATTTGTATATATTTGTAAAATATTAAAAAAAGTTTTATTTATTTAATGAAATTTTTGTATATATTTGTAATATTTGTAATATATTAAATAATGTTTTATTTATTTAATGAAATTATTTTACAAATAATATTAGTTTATATTTGTAATATTTGTAAAATATTAAAGTTTTATTTATTTAATGAAATTATTTTACAAATATTTTTTGTATATATTTGTAATATATTAAATAAAGTTTTATTTATTTAATGAAATTATTTTACAAATAATAGGTTTTCTATTAAGAAAAAGCATTGCTTGCACGCTTCTTGGCAAAACATGTATAAAATATTAAAGTAGGTAAAGTGATTGTAAACAACCCATTCTGTTTAAATGAAAGGCAAACATTTGTGTACAGATATAAAAAACATTATAAATACTCAGAAGTGATCACGATCCCTCTGTTCTCATCTGCAAGAGCTGGGGGAGGAGAAACAGCAGCACACTGAGCTTCCCAGTGAAAGCCTCTGCAGGGGGGAGCATGTCAGGGCAAGTCTGAACAGTGGAGGAGAGTAGCCTGTGTTCCCTGCATAGCTAGAGAACTGACTACTGTGTGCTCTCTTGCTTAGTGTGGTCAGTTTTTAACAGGAAAGCAGAGGGACTGGCAGGATCACCAGGGATTTCACACAAATGAAGCAATACAAAGGGAACAGTATACTTTATCATACAAGTACATGGTACAGCAGGCACATATCAGGAATATGAAATGTTGGGCTAACAAACACGTTAAGTCTAAAGGATTTTTAGAATAATGTCTTTTATGCATTAAAGTCAAACAAAAAACCCAATTGTGGGATTTACTAAAGGCAAATAGGCTATGCAGGTGCAGTTGCTCCAGGGCTTAGTAAATAAGGGGAAGTGCTGCTGACTTCCACCATTTAATCATGTGCAAGCAAAAATGCTGTTTTTAAAAATTGTCCTTACATGTGATTGGGTATTTCTCGCATGGGGATCTCCAAACTACGGCCCTCAAGCTGTTGCGAAACTATACGTCCCATGAGGCATTGCAAACTCTGACATTTACAAACATGACTAGGCATAATGGGAATTGTAGTTCCTGAACAGATGGAGGGCCATAGTTTGGAGAACCCATGCTCTAGAGCGGGAAAATGCAATTAGCAGACCTCCAGCTGTTGCAGAACTACAAGTCACAGGAGGCATAGCAAGACTCTGACAGTCACAAGCATGACACCTAGAGGCAGATGCATGATGGGACTTGTAGTTTTGCAACAGCTGGAGGTCCGCTAATTGCATATCTTTGCTATAGAGCAGCTGCACTTGCAATGGGCACAGTCTATTTTGCCCTATCTGTCCTACACACCCACATCCCTAAACACTTCCCTGACTCCTGTCACCGCTGTATTGGCTGCAGCACCGCTCCTCTCACTTCCCTATTCTCACAGAAGACATTGAGAGCAGCGGGGGCCATAGACTCTTACTGCTGTCTGACAATCTCCTGTGAGTGCGGAGCAGGGGCATGGCTTACCGGCACTGTGTGTGTCTATGGATACATAGCTTGGAAGCTATCCCAGGGACTAGAGCAGAGAGCTGCTCAGCCGCTGCATGCATGAGATTCACAGAGCGCGGCAGAAGGGGGAGGAGCCGGGGAGGGAAATACATACAGCCACCCACTGACCTGGGAATCTCGGAGCAGTTCTTAAGTGGTCAGTCCGCCCACCCACCCACGGCTGGGAAAAGTAGTTGCAGACACCGCAGGCTTTATCCCCCTCCAAACACAACTTAGGCAAATTAGGCAGCCACCGGGCCGCTCAGTTTTCCGCCCTGTTCCCCTGACGGCGCTGGCACCGTAAGGCAAGTGCCCATGTTGCCTTGCGCTAGCGCCGGCCCTGCTTGTGACCTGAAACACATAGATGTGCAAGAGAATTTGAACAGATGCCCCAACCACACAAACTGACGCGTTTCAACTATTTAAGTCTTCTTTAGGGGATTGGCAACCGTTGGGAGTTTCAAAGGGATCTCTGCAATACATATATAAATCAGTACATCAGTCCTAGTAAATAAATCCTTCCCTGATAAAATAGAAAAAGCTTATATAGATCCACAAGGAAGATACATTATTCTACTATACACGATTGGGCAACAAAGATGCATTACAGTGGCAGTATATATTCCACCTCCCTTTTCTGTTGGAATTCTGAATGAGATAATGGAGAAAATTATACAATATCTTCCAGCAAAGTTGCTGCTTTTTGGAGATTTTAATTCAGTCTTATCCCCAGAATTGGACAGACCAAAACCTCCTAAGCAGCACTCAGCTGATTTGTATAACTGGACACAGGCGACAGAGGTAACAGAAATATGGAGATGGAGAAATCCAGAAAAAAAAACTTACTCCTGTTTTTCCACCTCCTATAAAAGGCATCTAGAATAGATCTAGCATTTGTAGACTCTGCAATGTTAGCAGATATTGCAGAAGTCGCATATTTACCGAGTGGCCTTTCAGACCACTAGCCTTTATTTCTGTCAATACGTACTCCCACCCCGAGAAATGCACCACTATGGAGATTAACCCCACAATGTGTGTTATACCCAGAGATAGCAGAACATATGACATCTATAAAAATAGAATACTGGGAAAATAATGTGGGATGGTCCTCAGTGGATATAAAGCATATTTACGAGGGCAATATATCTCAAATATTGCAACGGTCAATAAAAAAACAGAGGGTTAGGATACAGAAGTTACAAACACGGATGGAACTCCAGAAGGAAAAATATGGTCAATATTCTAGTACTACCAACTTCGATCTAATGATGGGCGCACAAAGAGATTACATCTGTACATGGAGGAAATAACAAGGCTGGAATTATACAGAAATATTTGTAAGAGTGGGAGATTCCTGGCTACACTGGCACAACAAGAACATCAAGCTACAACTATATCAGAAATTGAAACACCCGAAGGAAAAAGAGTCAAGGAACCTGAAGAGATTTTGGAGGCCTTTAGAGAGTACGCTGATATGTTATATGCCTTCTCTCTCCCCTCCAACTTCTGCCTGAGGATTATGGCGGACCTATTGGACCGGGTAGCCCTCGGGTAGCTGTCAGATAGGGAGAGAGAGGCATTGGTCGGTCCAATTACAAGCGAAGAGATTATGAAGAATATAAATACACTTCACACCAGGTTCAGATGGAATTCCTGTGGAATTTTATGAAAAATATGGAACATTATTAGCCCCAAAACTTGCAGACGTATTCACAAGTGGGTTATTGAAATGGGCACTCCCAGACTCAATAAGGCGGGCACATATAACTCTGATATATAAAGAAGGGAAATATCCAAAATGATGCTCTTTATATAGGCCGATAGCACTATTAAATATAGATTTTAAAATATTGATGAAAATATTGAAACTACAACCTATATTAAAAACTATCATCGACTCAGAGAATGACGTTTGTCAATTTACGTAGAATATATACAAATATACATGCTCACCATGTCTGTGAAGGATCTAGGACGGTGGCCTCCCTAGGTATAGAGAAGGCATTCGATACAGTCGAATGGTCTTTCCTATGGGAAATATTTAGAAGGATGGGATTACCATTAATATTCATTAATTGAATACAAATAATATACAGAAAACTTATGTCAGCAGTTAAATTGGGAGGAAAACTGTCACCCTTTTTCCAGCTACATAGAGGCACGAGGCAGGGCTGCCCTCTCACTCCAGCACTCTTTGCAATAGCAATAGAGCCAGTGGCAGAGGCTCTTAGGATTTTGCAAAATATTCAGGGGCTCCGTGTGGGAGTGCTGGAAGAGAGGGTAGCTCTGTATGCCGATGATATGTTGTTGTTTTTGAAAGATGCAGGCCCATCATTGGAGGGAGCTCTAGAATTACTTAATACTTTTTCATTATTTACAAGGTTTAAAGTAAATTGGGGTAAATCCCTGTTATTCGCTATTGATCAAGGAGCACAAGAGACAGCTGCCCCAAACCTGCCATTAAAATGGGTAACAGAATTTAAATATCTAGGTATAATGGTATCTCGACAGGCTGAGGATTTTAAAATATTGAATTTAGATCCAGTTATACAGGAGTTTAAGAAAAAAAAAGTTATGGGAAGCGCTGCCTCTATCACTGCTAGGACGCATAAATCTAATAAAAATGAAGATTCTTCCTAAATTTCTACAGTATACTGTACCTGTTCAGAAACTCGCCATAATGGTTGCCTAAGAATTTCTTTATACGGTTACACGGTATGTTAATGAATAAAACTAAGAACACTCATGTGTTTTGTGACCCAGGGGGGGGACAGCCTTCCCAAACCTATATGAATAATATCTAGCTTCTAGACATGTGCACACTGAAATTTTTTGTTTCGGAATTTAGTTTTCGTCCGAAAAATAAATGTATTTAGTTACTCCCGAAATTTGTTTTAGTTATCTTGTTTCATTAAAAAATGCATTAGTCCAAAAATCCCAAATAATTAAGGTCGAATCTGTCAATTGAAGGCTTATGGTGTCTGTACGAATTGTACGTTTCCAGTCGAATGCTCCGCCTACAAGCTATAGTAGAATTCTAATTGTGTATGACTAGTGATAATTATATTTATTAACTAATATTACTAGTCAACCAACATTAGAATTCTTCTATAGCCTGTGGGCGGAGCATTTGACTATAAATGTTCGCTCGCGGCGATTGTAATCTTTTAACTGCTTCGTCGAGGCAGGGCTGCCCTCTCACTCCAGCACTCTTTGCAATAGCAATAGAGCCAGTGGCAGAGGCTCTTAGGATTTTGCAAAATATTCAGGGGCTCCGTGTGGGAGTGCTGGAAGAGAGGGTAGCTCTGTATGCCGATGATATGTTGTTGTTTTTGAAAGATGCAGGCCCATCATTGGAGGGAGCTCTAGAATTACTTAATACTTTTTCATTATTTACAAGGTTTAAAGTAAATTGGGGTAAATCCCTGTTATTCGCTATTGATCAAGGAGCACAAGAGACAGCTGCCCCAAACCTGCCATTAAAATGGGTAACAGAATTTAAATATCTAGGTATAATGGTATCTCGACAGGCTGAGGATTTTAAAATATTGAATTTAGATCCAGTTATACAGGAGTTTAAGAAAAAAAAAGTTATGGGAAGCGCTGCCTCTATCACTGCTAGGACGCATAAATCTAATAAAAATGAAGATTCTTCCTAAATTTCTACAGTATACTGTACCTGTTCAGAAACTCGCCATAATGGTTGCCTAAGAATTTCTTTATACGGTTACACGGTATGTTAATGAATAAAACTAAGAACACTCATGTGTTTGGTGACCCAGGGGGGGACAGCCTTCCCAAACCTATATGAATAATATCTAGCTTCTAGACATGTGCACACTGAAATTTTTTGTTTCGGAATTTAGTTTTCGTCCGAAAAATAAATGTATTTAGTTACTCCCGAAATTTGTTTTAGTTATCTTGTTTCATTAAAAAATGCATTAGTCCAAAAATCAAAAATTAAGGTCGATCTGTCAATTGAAGGCCAAATTCGCCTGTCTAACTGGGGTTAGACAGGAGTAATTTCAAATTTCCCGCGGCGTATCACTAGTTTGAATTCTCAAACCATGAACGCCGGCTCGGGCTTCGATCAAGGCTTACGTCTTCGAAGGCTTATGCGGCCGCTGGGAGGAGTTCGTCGTTTTAATGTACGTGTTTTTAATTGTACGTTTCCAGTCGAATGCTCCGCCTACAAGCTATAGTAGAATTCTAATTGCACGGCGGGAAATGTATGACTAGTGATAATTATATTTATTAACTAATATTACTAATAATCCATTTCTCTGTCAACCAACATTAGAATTCTTCTATAGCCTGTGGGCGGAGCATTTGACTATAAATGTTCGCTCGCGGCGATTGTAATCTTTTAACTGCTTCGTCGAATCTTCATGTCTCTATAATGTGGAATCTTTTCTCTCTATGTCGAATAATCTTGGACTAATAGAGTTAGGTTAGGCACATTCAACCGCAGGTTCGATAGATACAGATCGCTATTGTCACCGTCATGTCGAATCTTCTATTTGTATCAAACTGTTGTCGCAAAGAAACAAAAATAAAGCATTTTTTATGCCAGATCTTTCGGATTTCGGATTCTGCGCGTTCATTTGTTAAAACGAACGCAAAAATACCCAAAATTCTGACAAAAATGCATTCTGGTAAAAACAAATGAACATGTCAACTAGCTACACAGTTGGTGATGATAGGGAGATGGTTGAACCCAAATAAATATGACCCCGCCACGATGTTAGAGGCTGCATTGGTTCAATCGGTGGAGGCATTGCAGGCACTGCCATTTTGTGGGTTAAAATCCAGATGTGACCTAACTCCGTCAATGATAACAACAATAAAAGTATGGAGAGCTGGTGTAGCAAGGGAGGATTGTCTGAAAACAAATGTATCCCCAAACACCCCACTATGGAGAAATCCTGAGCTTCTGCATCTTGATTCTATTCAAGATCCAGGGGTATGGACAATCTAAGATATTTTCCAAAATTAGCAGTAGAGAATTGGTAGGAGATATGGAGATTCCCATTTCAGATTCTGGTATCACTCCGAGATAAATCAATCCAATTTAAAATAACACATAATAGCTATTATACAATAATAAAAACTAAATAAAAAATGTATAAAATATTTCCATCAAACCCTCAAAATTGATATGAATGAAATATAAATAAATAAATATTATATTAGGCAGCGCCCCAAAAGAATATATCTATATATATTCAAATAATCAGTGCAATATAATATGTTTGTTTAAGAGATATATGTATATAAGGCTATCAATCCTAAAGAGAAAATCACACAACAGTCCGTGATCAAAAGCTTGAAGAAAGATCTCAGTTGATTGAGATAATATCCTTTTACCACAAACACCACCACTTGTGAAAGACAGCGGGGGGGGTTGTAAGACCACCCCTGTTGTGATTACTCTTACCAGACAGAGCTGGATCAATAACCTTGAATAACCAAAGAAGGGCTTCTCATCTCTCACACACAGAGGGTAAGTTGAAGCATCAAGCTAATATGCATATGCAGAGGCAAAGGGAATAATAGCCACAATAGTGTAATTCCGTAATGACTCTTTATTTTAAAACCAACCCCCAGTTATAACCGCACTTACAATATAAAAATAAATAAAGGCAATAGATCACATTGGACGAACAACCACTGTCGGAAGCCGTGAGATATCAGAGCGGTGTTTCCTGCTACTGTTCGTAAGACCAGACTCACTGACTTCCGTGAATGACGGTCAGCGTGGTGACGTCACTTTGACTGGCAGTCACTGTATCCAAGCCAGGCGCGTTTCATCGTAAATTGACATCATCTGTGGGCATGGTAAAATGACGATAGCTGCCGTGTTTATATTGAGCCTTGCTCCCAGTTAATTGGTTGAATAGGAGGCGCTGTTAGTGGACAACCTCCCTGGTACCTCCTCCTTAGTTTCTATATAGCTGGACAGCAAAGTAGTCACTTGTTTTAAGCCCCCTATTGCTAGAGATGCACCGATATTCCTGGAAATTGTATCCATATATTTTGGTCCTGTCCAAAGATAGCGGTATTCTGGAGACAGGTCTTGAGAGTAATTGCTATAGTAACATCAGTTTCTCTAGATCAAGAGGCAGAGATCTGCCTATTAGGACTAGTAGGAGGAAATATAGCTTCTACAGAAAGGAGAAAACAGGTGGGCCTGTTGCTCTTCTATGCAAGGATGGCAATAGTGTTACACTGGAAGAAGACTCAAGCCCCCCCGTTGGCATACTGGAAAAACGTAGTGAATAGTAACCTACCATTGTATAGGGTCTGGGAGACATACTGCAATAGAGGAAACGGGGATAAATATGAAAGAGTATGGGCAAATTGGACAGAGAATTCTATGACTACCTCAGGGTAAGGGGGCAAGATAATAGGGCAAACCACACCACTGGAATAAAGGGTAAAGGAAGGGAATAAATGTATACCGTATTTATTGGGGTATTGCTCACTCCAGCGTACTTACAGTTTTGGTGTCTTGCGCGGCGTCCATCAGTGTCCATCGTCCGGTCCGGCGTCCGTCTTTGGCTCCAGTGGTGTCCTCCCAGCTTCTCCAGCGCTGTCTCAAATCGAATCCCCGCTTCACGCGCTCAGTTTGAACGCCTCCGCCGACATATACCGAGTGCAGTACACTCGGGTACATTCGGCCAGGCTCGGCTTCACTCGTGCTCACGCTCTGTGACGTTAATGCGTGAGCACGAGCGAAGTCGAGCCTGGCCGAATGTACCCGAGTGTACTGCACTCGGTATATGTTGGCGGCTCAGTTCAAACTGAGTGCGGGAAGCGGGTATCGGTGTATATCGCGCACCCACGATTTTCCCCTTATTTTAAGGGGAAAAAAGTGCGTGGTATACGCCGATAAATATGGTAAGTATTTTTGTGTTTGTACTAAATTAAAAAAAAAACATAGGACTATGACATGTGCATGGACATTCAAGGAATAACATCACCACAAACGTACATGATCAGGATACACTAGATGTCTCTAGGAGGTCACACCCAATGGGTTCCTTGTACTGCTCCTCCTACTCCCAGAACTGTACAAAGGTTTACAAGAGGCAAATACCAAATCAAAGTCACAAGCTGCATTTAAATATTAAATGAATGTATTCTTAATTAAATTGCATTTATGTGATTTGTTATATTCAAATAGAGTTCACCTTTAAACCAGGCATCCTGGGGTAAATTGCTAAGAATGCCAACCTGGCATCACCAAAAATCTCCTGGTGGGGTAGAGGCAGAGCACGTACTCTGCTGGGACTTAGCATTTCTGAGATGTGGTCACCTCATCAGTATGGAGACAAAACAAGAGAAAAATAATTGTATTTTTACTGTTTCAATTGTACACAATAGTCCTGATTTACTTCAAGTAAGTCTTACATAGCAAAGCTATTTCCTTTTATGCCTTTTGTAGCTGCTGAAAATTGCATTTCAGTTGTTTAATCTGAAGGTGTTTTCCTCCTTTAGGAAAATGAAGTATTAAATCAGGTACGTAATATTAAACACATGTGTGTGAGATCTAAGAGACATGCTCGGGGTGTCAGCTGTGATGTATGAGTAATCTAAATGCAATAAATGTTAACATTATAATCTCTCTTCAAAATTGAATAAACACAAAAGGAATAACTGGTAGTTTTCACAATTTTGCAATATTCCTTTATAAAAATGAAAAAAACATTTTTCTACAGTCTAAACCTTTGCTAAAATAAAATAACAACATGACGTTCTGTTTCTCTGCTTTATTGAGTATGGAGAAATTCCTGATAGTGCTCGAATACAATCCAATGGCCCCACCAAAGTCACACAAACATAGACACTAATGCCAATTTTGGCAGAATACAACTGACCTACGTACAGTGCCTTGCAAAAGTATTCACCCCCCTTAGCATTTTTCGTGTTTTGTTGCCTCACAACCTGGAATTAACATGGAATGTTTGAGGATTTGCATCATTTAATTTACAGAACATGCCCACAACTTTGAAGATGTTATTGTTTAATTATTATTGTGAAGCAAACAACAAAAAGTACAAATAAACAGAAAAAGTCAATGTGCATAACTATTCACCCCCCTAAAGTCAATACTTTCTAGAGCCACCGTTTGCGGCTATCACAGCTTCAGGTCGCTTTGGATAAGTCTCTATGAGCTTACCACATCTTACCACTGGGATGTTTGCCCATTCCTCCTTGCAAAACTGCTCCAGCTCCTTCAAGTTGCATGGTTTGCTCTTGTGAACAGCAATCTTTTAGTCTGATCACAGATTTTCTATTGGATTGAGGTCTGGTCTTTGACTAGGCCATGAACACACATTTACATTTTTCCACTTAAACCACTTAAGTGTTGCTTTAGCAGTGTGTTTGGGGTGATTGTCCTGCTGGAAGGTGAACCTCCGTCCTAGCCTCAAATCACACACAGAGTAGTACAGGTTTTGCTCAAGAATATCCCTGTATTTAGCGGTATCCATCTTTTCCTCAAATCTGACCAGTTTCCCAGTTCCGACTGCTGGGATGGTGTTCTTTGGGTGATGTGATGTGTTGGGTTTACACCATACATAGCATGGCCAAAAAGTTACATTTTAGTCTCATCAGACCAGAGCACCATCCTCCATACATTTTGGGAGTCTCCCACATGCCTTTTTGCAAACTCATAATGTGCCATTTAGCTTTTGCTGAAAGTAATGGCTTTCTTCTGGCCACTCTGCCAACTCTATGGAGTGTACGGCTTATTATCATCCTATGTACAGACAGGGCCGCCATCAGGGGGGTACAGGCATTACACCTGTAAGGGGCCCGGGGGTCCCCAGGGGCCCGGATGGGAACCACCCGAGGAAATAGAGAACCTGCTCTCTATTTTGGCTCGACGCCTTGCTCGGCAGTTTTCTCAGCGAAAACTTACACACCATCGAGCTTCTCGGCAGAATATGAATCCCAGCGAGCTTCTCGCTGGATTCTGTCGAGAAGCTTGGACGTGTGTACGCGGCCTCAGTCTGTGTCTAGTCCCAGGCATTATTGAGCGCACTCTACGCAAGATGTTCCCCCATGTGCGCTTGCACAGATGACCCAGCCCATATACAAACATTGGGGTTGGCGGTAGAAACAGGAGAACCTACGTGCAAATCGCCACACTTAATATATTCTAATTGCACACATTCCTGGTAAAGACCTGTAAGATAAAATATATATATTAAGTTACCTCTGTGTGGTGTCTAGGGGTAGATGTAGTGAGCAGAGCAATAACGAATGTCCAACCTGTAGCTGAAGTTTTCTGAATGCTTTATTTCCCTGGTCCAACACGACCAACTTGAGGTAGATAGGAAAAAGTTTGATGAAAGTAGAGTAACTTCGCAGAGTCAGGCTTGGATAGAGAAAGCAATCCTGCTTTCTGTAATTAAGTCAATCACGTCGTCACTCCAGCCGTAGTGGGTATAATGCACCTGGACAGGCCTCTCACACAGACCTGGCAGCCAGAGTGTCACTGAGAATGCTGAGAAGGAACAAGTTGTTGCCACTGACTTGGCTCTAGAAGATTAGTAGAGGCCTTTGCCACAGGTCCGGTACTTAAGAGCAATAGAGCATATCCTCTCAATCCTGTCCTCTTCAGATGCGGAACCCCAGTAGGTCACTGAGGTCCCTCAGTCACTTCAGTGTCTCTGAGCCATGAGGGCCCAAAGTCAGGAACTTTGCGTGGCACGGGCCCCGGCCAGGTAGGCCATAGTGGTGGGGCCCGAGATGTGCGCACACACTGAAGGTGGGTGCCGCACCTAGAACCAGGAACCCACGAAGAACCCCCGAAATATGGCGTCTGCCACAGATATACCCCTCCCCAGCATGCTTGCTGGGAAAAAGTGTCTCTGCCTGAACCCCTCTGGCGCCACCTGCCGCCCAGAGATGGGGCAACATCTCTGGAGTGCAGAATGACCCACAGGACAATTCAGGGCTGACAGCTGCCGAATTTGAGCAAATTAACTTAAAGGGGTGTTCCACCCAAATGTAATGTTTATTAAAAGTCAGCAGCTACAAAAAGTGTAGCTGCTGGCTTTTCAATAAACAGACACTTACCTTTCCCACGTTCCAGCGACGCGCCGACCGGGGCTCCGCTCCTCTCCCCCCCCCTCCCCGGCCGGCATCCTCATTGCGACTGTGGGCACCCAGCCGTGACAGCCTTTGGCTTCACGGCCGGGCACCCACTGCGCATGCGCGAGCCGCACTGCGCATGCACGCGCGGCGCTGCTCACCGCTGATTGGACGGGCGATCGCCTAGGACCTGTCAGTGTCCTAGACGATCGCCAAAGGGAGGGGCTGCAGTAAGGCGATTAGGCCTAATCGCCTTACCAGCCCCTCGGCGGAAGTCCCACTCATACTGAAGCCCCCACTCCCCCCCCAAAAAATTACATGCCAAATGTGGCATGTAAGGGGAGGGGATTAAGCGGAAGTTCCATTTTTGGGTGGAACTCCGCTTTAAGTGAGAGCAAGTAAGTCTCTCACCCTACTAACTTTAGCGTAGCGCCCTTTCTGAAAGTAAGGGGGCGCTACATATAAAAAAAATAATTTTCCTCAGTTTAGGCCGATACATATTCTTCTACATATTTTTGGTATAAAAAAAATCGCAATAAGCGTGTATTGATTGGTTTGCGCAAAAGTTATAGGCCCAGATTCAGAGAGCGATTACGCCTGTCTAACTGGTGTTAGACAGGAGTAATTTCAAATTTCAAATCCTCAAACCATGAAACGGCGGCTTCGGGCTTCGATCCGAGAGGCTTACGTCTTCGTAAGCCTTCGGATCTACGTTGCGATATTTTTGCGGCCGCTGGGTGGAGTCCGCTTCGTTTTCACCGTCGGGGTATGCAAATGAGCTTTTACGGCGATCCACGAAGGTACGAGTGTCCTTCGCAATCGCCTACGTCATTTTTTGGCTACGTAATGTTAGAGCAGCTTTTTGCTGGTCTAACAGTGCGTAACCCATGTTAAGTATGGCCGTCATTCCCGCGTCGAATTTAATTATTATTTTTTTTTTAACGTAACTCGTTCGGGAATAGGAATGTACATAAACGGCGCTACTACGACGTAACGACGTGATTTCGCGCATTGCACGGCGGGAAATTTGGGAACGGAGCATGCGCAGTTCGATCGCCGCGGGAACGCGCCTATTTTAAATGCTTCACGCCCCCTAATCGCGTAGATGGATTGCGCCGGGAGAAATACACTACGCCGCCGTCGTTTACTGGACAAAATCTACCTGGATTCCACGTAGAGCCAGGTAAAATACGGCGGCGTAGTGTATTTGGGAAACGCTACGATAATCTAATTCTATGTGAATCTGGCCCATAGTGTCTACAGAATAGGGGAAAGTTTTATGGCATTTTTTTATCAAAAAAAATTTTTTTTACTAGTAATGTCGGAGATCTGTGATTTTTATCGTAACTATGACATTATGGCGGACACATCGGACACTTTTGACACTATTTTGGGACCATTGTCATTTATACAGCAATCAGTGCTATAAAAATGCACTAATTACTGTGTAAATGACACTGGCAGTGAAGGGGTTAAGTGTGTCCTAGGGAGTGATTCTAACTGTAAGGCCTCGTACACACGATCAAATCTGTCTGCTGGAAACGGTCTGCTAGACCGTTTCAGCAGACAGATTCGATCACGTGTACGGGCAAACAGACGGATTTGGCCACCCGACAGATTTCAAAGCATGCTTTGAAATCTGTCGGCTGGGAACCCGTCCGCCCGACATGTCTGCTGGCTAGAATGCTAACCAGCAGACATGTCTTCTTGCACACGCGCCGAATGATTTCGACGCATGAGCGGAAGTGTTTTACTTCCTGGTGCGGTGACGTGGCGGCGTCAACGTCACCGACACGTCAGCGCGCTGTCTGCTGGCGTGGATTTTGGTTTGCTCGTGTGTACACGCAAGCAAACCAAAATGCCAGCAGACAGATTTGTTCAAATCGGTCGGTCCGACCGTTTTGAACAAATCGATTGACTCGTGTGTACGAGGCCTAAGGGAGCTGGGCTACGAGTGACACGACAGTGATCACTGCTCCCGATGACAGGGAGCAGTAGATCAGTGTCCTGTCACTAGGCAGAACAGGGAAATGCCTTGTTTACACAGGCATCCCCCTGTTCTGCCGCTCCATGACACGATCGCGGAACACCGGCAGACATCAAGTCCATGGTCACACTCACGCAGCTCGCAGCGGCATGCATGGGCTCGCAATGCTGTGTCTTAAAGGGGATGTACGGGTACGTCCATATGCGAAGCCATGCCATTCTGCCAATGTAAATAGTTGTGCAGCGGTCGGCAATCGGTTAATGGACTGGTGTACTATAGCAGTGCTTGCATGAAAAGCAAGTGCCCAGCAGTTGGGCTGTGCATCCATATGCATCACTTTTGACTGGAGTGTAACTTTAACCACTTCAAAACTGCACGCCGTCATATGACATCCAAAAAGGGGATCTCTTATCCTGGGTAGACCTCATATGACGTCCTGTACTTTGTGCAGTGATATCTGAATGATGCCTGCACCTAGAGGCATATTCAGATATCATTTTGTTCCGGTGGCGATCCTGTGCACCATAAGAGTGATCATAGTGGCGGTTCTGCCGCTTAATCGTTCTTATGAGCGGCGGGAGGGGACATCCCCTCCTCCCGCCGTTATCCGGTGCTTCTCCAGGCTCTCCCATGCCATCGGGGGCCCGGAGAGATTATCACCGTGCGCCAGATGGGAGGCATAGAGATGACTGGTGACCAGATGGTCACCAGTAGAGTTGAGCGGACACCTGGATGTTCGGGTTCGGACCCGAACCCGAACTTTAAAAAAAAAGTTCGGGTTTGGGAATTTGAACCTGAACTCCGAACGCCATTGAAGTGAATGGGACACAGACTTTTAGTAAAAAAAAATGCGCGGAGGTCCCCGCAAATTCAATAACCAGACCCTTTAGGTCTGGTATGGATATTAAGGGGAACCCCCAAATATCCATAACCAGACCATTCAGGTCAGGTGTAGATTTTAAGGGGAACTCCACCCCAAAATTAAAAAAAAATTGGCGTGGAGTTCCCCCTAAAATCCACACCAGACCCCTTATCTGAGCACGTTGACCTGGCCGGCTGCAGAAAAGAGGGGGGACATAGTGCCGTCCCCCCTCTCCTGAACCGCACCAGGCCACATGCCCTCAACATTGGGAGGGTGCTTTGGGGTGCCCCCCAAAGCACCTTGTCCCCATGTTGATGGGGACAAGGGTCTCATCCCCACGACCCTTGCCCGGTGGTTGTGGGGGTATGCGGGCAGGGGGCTTATCAGAATCTGGAAGACCCCTTTAACAAAGGGGACCCCCAGATCCTGGCCCCCCCTGTGTGAAATGATAATGGGGTACACTGTACCCCTACCATTTCACAAAGGAAGTGTAAGTAATAGTTGTCTGAAAAAAAAACCACACACACCGTAGAACAAAATATTTTAATAATTAAACCAAATAAAAATCCAGCGGTGAAAATAGACGATTGATCGATGCTGTTCCCTGGTCCAACGTTGTCTTTTATCCAGCGCCGGGTGAAGTCTCCAGCGACGGGTGTTCTCTCCAATGATGGGTGATTGGTCCAGCGATGAGAACATCCATCCATTCAGAGCACAGCTCCGCGAATGACGCGTCGGAGCTTGACGTTTCTTTTATAGGGGAGGCGGGCCACGCGTCACGTGACCCTGTCCCCCTCTGACGCACACTGTGCTACGTCACTGGGACAGCCCAATCCTTACTAAGGAATAGGGCTATCCCAGTGACGTAGTACAGTGTGCGTCAGAGGGGGACGGGTTCACGTGACGCGTGGCCCGCCTCCCCTATAAAAGAAACGTCAAGCTCCGACGCGTCATTCGCGGAGCTGTGCTCTGAATGGATGGATGTTCTCATCGCTGGACCAATCACCCGCCACTGGAGAGAACACCCGTCGCTGGAGAGAACACCTGTCGCTGGAGACTTCACCCGGCACTGGATAAAAGACAACGTTGGAGCAGGGAACAGCATGGATCGATCGTCTATTTTCACCGCTGGATTTTTATTTGGTTTAATTATTAAAATATTTTGTTCTACAGTGTGTGTGTGTGTGTGTGTTTTTTTTTTTAAAACAACTATTACTTACACTTCCTTTGTGAAATGGTAGGGGTACAGTGTACCCCATTACCATTTCACACAGGAGGGGCCAGGATCTGGGGGTCCCCTTTGTTAAAGGGGTCTTCCAGATTCTGATAAGCCCCCTGCCCGCATACCCCCACAACCACCGGGCAAGGGTTGTGGGGATGAGACCCTTGTCCCCATCAACATGGGGACAAGGTACTTTGGGGGACACCCCAAAGCACCCTCCCAATATTGACGGCATGTGGCCTGGTACGGTTCAGGAGAGGGGGGGCCGCACTCTGTCCCCCCCTCTTTTCTGTGCCTGGCCAGGTCAACGTGCTCGGATAAGGGGTCTGGTGTGGATTTTAGGTGGAACTCCACACCAACCTGAAGGGTCTGGTTATGAATATTTGGGGGGAACCCCACGTCATTTTTTAAAAAAAATTGATGGCAGGGTTCCCCTTAATATCCATACCAGACCTAAAGGGTCTGGTTATTAAATTTGCGGGGACCTCCGCGCATTTTTTTCCCCCGAACTCCGAACCCGGACCCGTACTTTTACCAATTATTCGGGTTCGGGGTCGGGAAAAAACCAAAGTCTGTATCGAACCCGAACTTTACAGTTCGGGTTCGCTCAACCCTAGTCACCAGTCATCTCTATGACTGTCGGAGGACCGGGCGCAATATGATGACATCACGCCCGAGTACCCGTAAATAAACAAAACCGCAATTGCGGCTAGTAAGAATGAGATCTGTGAATCTGTGAACTAACACACAGCTCTTTTCTCTATCTGCAATGTAGAGAGCATCCTGACTCTCCTGTTGTCCAAGGAAGGGGGCGAGCACGACACTCCACACCAGGGAGAAAGCCTTGCATTACTGTGTGCAGTTACAGACAGAAGAACAGGAAGTGAGGATTTCTCAGAAGAAAAAAGGACATTTAAAAGCAAAATGGAAGGATGAAGTAAGTGAAGGAGGACTGCGCTAAGGTAAAGGAAGCTATTTAAGAAAAAACAATTGTACCTTTACAGCCCCTTTAAGTGGTTTCTTGTTGTACTAACTTATGTTTAACATTATTCGTCTCTTGTAAAAACATCATCGTGCAACACTATTAATATTCCGGCTATCACGTTAAACATTAATTACTTTTCAAATGTGTATCTCTTCCAAGCCACCTGTTTTTTGTTGATTTAAGGATACCTCTGCCAAACAGAAAGCAATAAAATGCTGAATGATGTTTTTACCTAATCCTGCAGGTTATTTGAGCCTTTTAATTGCCACCCAGTGCTTGTCTTGGAACGCAGATCTATACCTGCCTAATACAGCTGAAATTTCATAGAGAGACCTCCGCCGTACACATGATATGAGGCAGTTTATTAAAATAAAAAGTGATGTATCATTCCTGACAGATGTTACGCATTGTTTTGATTGCTCAGCTTCATAAATATTATGAATATAATCACAACCGCTAACCGCAGTGATACAAAAAGTAATAATGATGTGTTGTTTGAGATAGCGCCAGTGACTGCTGGATTTCCTTGATGGTGTTACAATGGCTTAATAAATGTGGCATAAATCTTCCTCTGGTGTTCAGCTGTTTCCTTCTACCCATAATGACACTCACTGCTTCCATACAAATGTGAAATATATAGATTTCATTGGAAAAGCAAGCCATACATGTGCGGAGTGTATTAAAGTAATATATAGCATTTTAATACATGTAAAGTCTTGCTGACGACCAATGCTACTGGATTTAAAATGATTCACTTAGGTTTTCCTGTAAAGGCGCACGCCATTGAAATATGAACATGATGGGCCAGATTCACATACCTTGGCGCATCTGTATGCCGGCGTAGCGTATCGAATATACGCTACGCCGACCCAGCGCAGAGCGGCGAGTACAGTATTCACAAAGCACTCGCCCCCAAATCTACGCTGGGTTCCCTCGGCGTAACTCGTCGTTAGTGGAAGTGGGCGTGAGGCATGCTAATGAAAAGGCATGTAAATGAAGGGCCGAGCGCCATCAAGTTACGAATAACGTACGGCGCAAGCGCCGTCCCCCAGTGCACATGCTCAGAATCACGTCCGGAGGAATGCCTAAGATACGTCGAACACTGCCTACGACGTGAACGTAACCTACGCCCAGCCCTACGCCCAGCCCTATTCACGTAGTACTACGTAAACGACGTACAATACGACGGATGTTCCCTCGTCCATACCTTTGCATGACTTACACCTGCTTTATGTGGTGTAAGTTTATGCCGGACGTACAACTTACGTAAACCGCGTATATTAATGTATCTCACTCATTTGCATATTCAAAACGTAAAACAATGGGAGCAGCCAGCGTAAATATGCGACCACGATACGACGACGTAAGAAACTTACGTCAGTCGTAAGAAGGCGATTTTCAGGCGTATCTTGCTTTCAGAGTCAGGTGCATAGATACGACGGCGCATATGTGCACTTACGTGGCGTATCTCGAGATACGTCGGCGTAAGTGCTACGTGAATCCGGGCCGATGAGTTTATTGTTTTACTCCAACTTTTGTGAAAAAGAATTCTAAAAATCAAAACTGGATTATGATCAACTCACCAAATTATTCAAAAATGATTTACCGTATATAATCGAGTATTAGCCGACCCGAATATAAGCCGAGGCACCTAGTTTTACCACAAAAAAATGGAAAAACGTATTGACTCGAGTATAAGCCTAGGGTGCCCATTTGCATGCCTCACTGTGCCTCACTGTGCCTCACTTTGCCTCACTGTGTCCATGCCTCACTGTGTCCATGCCTCACTGTGTCCACGCCTCACTGTGCCCATGCCTCACTGTGTCCATGCCTCACTGTATCCATGCCAAACTGTGTCCATGCCTCACTGTGCCCATGCCTCACTGTGCCCATGCCTTACTGTGCCCATAACCCACTGTGCCCCTGCCTTACTGTGCCCATGACTAGACTGACGTTTAACATGGGAGTCTATGGAAGGGGTGCTCGGGTTTGAAAAATTGGTGCTCCCCAGCCGTATGTCCCCCAGACAACAAACTTTGCACACTTGTAGAGGAGAAATGGGGCTAAGTGTGTGCTAAGTTCCGGGTCCAGGGGACCTATGATTGGCTGGTAGCGGGTCCCCAAAATCACAGGAGAAATTACCGCTTAACATGGGAGTCTATGGAAGCGGTGCCGGGCTTTGAAAAATTGTGCTTCCCGGCCGTAGGTCTCTTGGACAAAAAACTTTGCACACATGTAGAAGAAGTTTGGGGTCCAGGGGACCTACGGCCAGCCGGGACCTGGGCCCCCAAAGTCCAGGAGATCAGGTGCAAAAAGGTGACTCGAGTATAAGCCGAGGGTGGCATTTTCAGCAAAAAATTTGCTAAAAACTTGGCTTATACTCGAGTATATACAGTATGTTCTTTTTTTTGGGGTGTACTTTAGGGCTAAAGTCTAAATAGAAGCTTTAAAGTGGTTGTATACACGAATGGAAATGGAAGTTGTACCTTTAGGTAAACCTATAACAAGTCTTACCTATAGGTACTGTAAATATCTCCTAAACATGTGGCGTTTAGGAGATATTTGCCTTGTGCTGTTACATCACGAGACTCCGGACAGTCACAGAGCTGGAGTCCGCAGCCCCGGAAGGTTCATGGTCTATATATACATCCCCCTTTAGAACCTCTTATAATAAAATACATTTTTAATATGTCAGCTGTGATGTACCACGTGTGAAAGAGAAAAGGAATGAACAGGGGTGAAGAGTAAAATATGAAACTGTTACACAGCCAAGTTAATTTGAAAGACTGGACCACTAAAACCGGAGTTAGTTGGCAGATTGGTGCGCAGTTACAGGCGGGTGATACATTTTATTAATGACTTGTCCTTGTGGCTTTACAAATACTAACAATTACTTGACACACTTCTTAAAAAAGGAATCTTATTTTGACAGAACCAATTGAAAAATAGTCAGTAGGGTACATCACATCATAGTATATACCACAGAGGACTGTTATCAAGAGAAACATCAATAAACGGGGTTGGAATGTTTTCACCGAATGCTATTATTCTTATAGTAAATATAATAGTAGAAGAGAGATTTTCATGGGTTTACACATACATTATTATTATTATAGAGGATTTATATAGTGCCAACAGTTTGTGCCGAGCTCTACAACACGGGGGCAGACAGCACAGTTACAATAGAACTCTATTTAGGAGTCATTGTACCCTGCTTGTTAGAGCTCAAAATCTAAAGCCTCAGACACACAATCTGATTTTCCGCGGACAAATCGTAGGACTTTTGTCCGAAGGCCAGGAATTTGTATTGCATACAAACGGCACGAAACGACATGTTTTTTCATCTCTTTAGCGCCACCCTTTGGGCAACTTCTGCTAATGTTGTGTTATGGTGAGCTTTGCTTCTGAGCATGCGTGTTTGTACTTTGGAGTTTTCTCCAAAGGACTTGTGTACTCACAATCGGATAATTTTAAAGCATGCTCTCCCACATTTGTTGGCGGAAAATCTGACAATTGTCCGATGGAGCATACAAACGGTCAGATTTTCCGACAACAGCCTCCATCACACAATTCCCATTGGAAAATCCTATCTTGTGTATGTGCCTTTAGAGGTGCACACTTGTAGTACAAGATAGCAGCAACTTACAACCAAATGTCTACCCTGTTAAAATACACAGATGGAGATAAGCAAACCATTTAATTTGCAATCGAATTATAGTATAAGGCCCTGTACACACGACCGAGTTTCTCGGCAGAATCCAGTGAGAAGCTCGCTGGGATCCATATTCTGCCGAGAAGCTCGATTGTATGTACACTTTCGTCGAGCGTCCCGTCGGGAAGCTCGTCGAGCCAAAATAGAGAGCAGGTTCTCTATTTGCTCAATGGGCCATCGGGACTAATGGCTCGACGCCTTTTTCGACAGCCTGGTCGACGAACTCGACGGCCGGCCGAGAACCTCGTCGGGCGGAACGATGGGTTTAGCCCGACGAGGTTCTTGGACGTGTGTACGCGGCCAAATTGTTACCTTCCATCTGTAATATCTGATAGACAACACTGTTAGTTCTCCTTAGTGAGCGTCTTTTATTGCCAAAACGTGTCTCTCCTCATGCCTATCCTATCCTACCCCTAAATTAAAGAGGTTGTAAAGTCTTGTTTTTTTTTAAATGTTATAATTACCTCCTCTGATCAAGGGTATTGCACAGAGTGGTCCTGATCCTCATTTTCTGGGGTCCCCCAGTGGTACTCCTGGCTCCTCCACTTCTCGAGTGCCCCGACGGAGAAGAGCTTTCCCTGGGGGCATCCGTGCAGGCACGCTCCCGTATCCTGCATCTGGATCTATTGACTGGAGCTGATGTGCTCGTCCCTGGAAAAACTGGGTTCAGGTAAGGAAAAAGGGGGCTCCTTAGGTTGGTTGTACAGTTCACAAAATCTAAGCCTGCACATTTAGTATTATTCAAGACTGTATATGCAGAATCTTACATAGGCCCTCTCATGGCAGGTTCTCTTTAAACCTATGAAACAAAAGAATCATTTACAGTTTATCTGATCCCTAAAACCTAACCCCACATTATACTACCTAACCCTAAAACCTAACTGCAACCTTAATCTAACTCCTACAAGCCAACATTAAATTAACCCTTGCAAACTTGCACTTACAACGTCTAGCATGGAAATTATTAACACTGTAAGCTCCATCTTCATCTAATAATGTCATGAACCACAGAAAAGGCTAATAGACTTTCCCTGCTCTCTTTAGTCTGGAAATATTGTGAATTCTGAAATATTTTGTAGGTCAGGACACTCTAGTAGAAGCTGGGGCTATGATGTGGTATATGCTTTTGGAGCTTATAGGAATGTGGAAAATATGAATAAAGGGTATTTCCAGAATAAAATTGAAAACCCTTTATTTTCCTGCCTTTAATCACACTGGGAATTCCCATCTTCCTTCCATTGTTGTTTTCAGTGCATGGATGTCTTTCCTGTTACTAGCGATGAGCTGGATGAGTTGAACACAGTTCAAAACCCAGTGGGAACCTGTGGGAAGCTGTCACATGATCACATACCTGTTGACCCAATAAGCTGCAGGCAGGAGACAAAAGGATAGGAATACTTTGACATTCTTAACCTAACATGAACTAATATGGCCAAATGGCTTCATTAGCCCCACCCCTTTGTAAACATACAGTTGTGAAGCAATACATCTTCCACCTACAGCTCATTGGCCCAGAAAGGCAACAAGCTTCTGGGTCCAGGCAGCACCAAGTTTGGACCAGGCCCAAGCTCCTCCCTACTTGTTATCACAAAAACATGGTGGCTTTAAAAAAGAATCACTGTATTTTGATGTTGTATTGCAATATCAGTTTTCACCTGCAGATGGCAGAATTTTGTGGACGTTATAGCTTTATTTATACAATCTAGCACTAGTAAGGTGACTAGTAAACTAAGGAGATGACTCTTCCAGCTTACGAATTTAGTCTGAAGCCCTGCACACACGATCGGATATCTGATGGAATGGAAGAGATCGTGCCCCATTGTTGGTGTCAGCGGTAGAAATAGTGCCTTTTATTAGTGGGAGGAATAGTCCCCCCAAGGGCCGGATAAAGGCTAGCAAAGTGCCAAATTTGGCCCTCGAAGACCCCTGATCTAAACCAGTCCATTGTAGCTCTGGCTGTATGTTTAGGGTTGTTGTACTGCCGGAAGGTGAACCTCCGCCCCAGTCACAAGTCTTTTGCAGACTCTTAAGCCTCGTACACACAATTGGATATCTGATGGAATCTAATCCGATGGATTTTTTTTGCCGGATATCCGATGAAGCTGACTATAATTAGTCTTGCCTACACACCATCGGTCAAAAATCCAACCGTGTCCAAACGTGGTGACGTTAAAAAACACTACAACATGTTGAGAAAAATTAAGTTCAATGCTTCTGAGCATACGTCGACTTGATTTTTGATCGATGGACTTCCACACAGATGATCGTTCCGATTTTTAAAATGTTATGTTTTTTTTTTTGTTTTGATCAGACAAACCGATCGTGTGTACAGGGCTTAAGAACATGTTTAGCAAGTATAAAACATACCTGTTGATCTTGCTGTGAACTGATCTGAAATCACAAACAAAGTTATCTTCCTTCTGTAAACTACAAATCCCCAATCTTCCATGTAATGTGGATGAAAAAAAGACAGGCATGTATGAAGTCTGAGGCTGGCCATACAGGGTGTGAATTTCTTTCTGGCAACCATGGGTTGCCGGAAAGAAATTCGCACAATTTCACATCAACACAGACAGTAAGGATAGGGGAATCAGCAGTTGTCTTCTCCTGCCGGATTGTCACATCTAGTGATGTCAGATGCCATATTGTCACATCTGATGGGGCTTTTTAGGGAGGGATATATATGTGTGGAGGTGTATGTAACTGGATACCCAGGTAGCGTTTATGGGGGGTACTTTATGTGGGTGTTGTGTGTGGTTTTTACAATGCCAGTCATTTGCATGTTAGTGGGGTGATATGGGAGTCCATTTGGGGTTGGCAAAGTGGTTGGTTGTATGCTTAGTTCTATAATGGGGGGGCTGTTATCCTGATAGGTTTAAGGTTTGAGTTATGTGTAGGGCTGTGTATGCGTCTTCTGAATTGGTGGTATCTAACAAATGTAAGCTTTGCAGAGCTCTTGAAATTCCTCTTTACCCACTTGCTTACTGGGCACATATCCCTCCCTCCTGCCCAGGTGAAATTTCAGCTTCCGGCACTGCCTCACTTTAACTGACAATTGCGCGGTCGTGTGACGTGGCTTCCAAACAAAATTGACGTCCTTTTTTCCCCACAAGTAGAGCTTTCTTTGGTGGTATTTGATCGCATGTGCGGTTTTTATTTTTTGCGCTATAAACAAAAAAGAGCGACAATTTTGAAAAAAAATACAATATTTTTTTATTTGTTGCTATAATAAATATCCCAATTTAAAAAAAACACTTTTTTTTTTCTCAGTCTAGGCCGATACGTATACTTCTACACACATTTTTGGCGCCATTCACATTTATACCCTGTGGATCAGTGCTATAAATGCACTAATTACTATATAAATGTGACTGGCATTGAAGGGTTAACACTAGGGGGTGAGGAAGGGGTTAAATGTATTCCCTACATAGTTTTCTAACTGTGGGGGGAGGGGGTGACCGATCTGTGTCCCTATGTACAAGGAACACAGATCGGTCTACACCTCTCCAGAGACAGAACGCTGTCTCTGTGTAAAACGGCAATGAGAGATGATCTATATGAGATCATCTCTCATTCGCCGCAAAGATCGCATCGCAAACGGCCACTCTGATTGGCCGTTCGCTGCGATCTGTGATTGGCTTTGTCCAAGAGACACGGCCAACACAGAGCTTCCCCGCTGCGCGCTCTGGAGCGCGCGCTGGGAATGTCCAAAGGGGGGGCCGTCAAAAGACGGCGGGTTGGATATTCAGACCCGCGCTGTAGCTGTCATTCGGCTATAGCGCGGGTCTGAAATGGTTAAAAAAAAAAAATCCAAGTTTGTACACACCTAAGTTGGTTCCGGTTTTTGTAATATTTTCCTCCTGTGTTACTGTTTATTCCTGGATGATTGTTGCTCCCTGTCTTCTGTCTTAGAGGGATAACACACACACAAACCCTTGAGACAACACATAATTGTTTTGCAGTCCTTGGCATTTCACCATAACTAATGCTATCTCTCAAATGTCCAGTTGAATATTTAATACACAAAGCTGTATAACTGTCAATGGTAACTTAATATTCCATTAAGAGCATTGTTTTTATTATCCTCATTGCAGAAGCCTGTATATCCATCTAGATAATTGCATTTCATTCACAAATGCGGCAATAGTATTTGGCTTCATGGACAACGAAAATGAATATGAGATAATACAGAATATTGGTTTAAAATCTGTGTATTGCAGTATTTCCACATTCTGTCACATTTATGTTTATAGAAGATTTTGTAAAGTGTGTCTAGTTATCTATGCATTTACATATTTTCCTGTATCTGTAGGCTATTCCAACAATTAGGTCATTTGTATTAGGTGGCACCTACCAAGAGGCGCAGAGCCAGGGCTCCCACACTACCCTCTGGCTCCAGCAGATCTGCCACATGCTGCTGCTACCAACACCATTTAAGAAGAAGCTTGGAGTGATGAGACCAAAATTGAACTTTTTGGCCTAAAAGCAAAAGCAATGTGTGGCAAAAAAACTAACACTGCTGATCACCCTCAACACACCATCCATGAAACATGGTGGTGGCAGAATCATGTTGTGGGGATACTTTTCTTCAGCAGGGACAAAGAAAGCTGGTCAGAGTTGATGGGAAGATGATGGAGCCAAATACAGGGCAATCTTAGAAGAAATCCTGTTAAGCCCTGTACACATGATCGGTTTGTTTGATGAAAACGAACCGATGGACTGTTTTCATCAGACAAACCGATCGTGTGTGGGTCCCATTGTTTATTTTTTTTCATCGGTGTTAAAAAATAGAACATGTTTTAAATTTTTTCTATGGAATAAAAAAACGATAGAAAAATCTGATCGTCTGTGTGGAAGGAACTCCATAGGAGAAAAATCCACGCATGCTCAGAATCAAGTTAACACATGCTTGGAAGCATTGAACTTTATTTTTTTTGGCTTGTTGTAGTGTTTTACGACACCGCGTTTTGGCACGGTTGGATTTTTGACTGATGGTGTGTAGGCAAGACTGATGAAAGTCACCTTCATCGGATATCTGACAAAAAAATCCATCGGATTAGATTCCATCAGATATCCAATCGTGTGTACACGCTTAAGAGTCTGCAAAAGACTTGAGACTGGGGTGGAGGTTCACCTTCCGGCAGTACAGCAACCCTAAACATACAGCCAGAGCTACAATGGAATGGTTTAGATCAGGGGTCTTCGAGGGCCAAATTTGGCAATTTATCTGGCCCTTGGGGGGACTATTCCTCCCACTAATAAGAGGCACTATTTCTTCCGTTGACACCAACAATAGGGCACTATTTCTTCCACCGATACCAATCATGGGATACTATTCCTCCTACTAATGGGGGCACTACTCCTAAATTTCTATTTACCACCAACCCTAAGGCCATATTTATTCTCACTGATGCAAGCCCGGGACATTTTCTACCCCTGCTTGGCCAGAATACGGTCCCCTTAAGTCTGAAGGACAATAAATCGGCCCTTTGTTTGAAAAGTTTGGATACTCCTGGTTTAGATTAAAGCATATTCAATTGAGAATCTGTGGCAAGACTTGAAAATTGCTGTTCACAGACGCTCTCCTTCCAATCTGACAGAACTTGAGATATTTTAGAAAAGAATGGGCAAAAATGTCAGGCCTCATACACACGACCGAGAATCTCGTCGTAAATGAAAAGTTGTTTTCCTCGACGAGGTTCTTGTCAGGCTTGTCGAGAATCTTGTTAAGCTTTCTTTGCGTACACACTGTCAAGACAAAATCTTGTCGTTCTCAAACGCGGTGACGTACAACACGTACGACAGCACTATAAAGGGGAAGTTCTATTCCATTGGCGCCACCCTTGGGGATGCTTTTGCTAATCTCGTGTTGCCGCGTATTAGTAAAAGTTTGGTGAGAGGCGATTTGCGCTTTTCAGTCTGTTACAGCGTGACGAATGTGCTATCTCCATTACGAACGCTACTTTAACCGAAGGTGCGCTCCCGTCTCATACTTTATTGTGAGCATGCGCGGGTTTTCTAAGCATTCTTGTTTCTCGTCGTAAATCAGCCCGACGAGAAACACTACGAGGAAATTAAGACTCCCGACAAAAAAAAAGAGAACATGTTCTCTTTTTTTCTCGTCGAGATCCACGACAGTTTTTTCAACGAAAAACATACACACGACCGTTTTCCTTGGCAAAAGCTCTGCCACCAATTTTCTTGATGGATTTTGTCGAGGAAAACAGTCGTGTGTACGAGGCTTCAATCTCTAGATGTGCAAAGCTGTGGTAAAGACATCCCCAAAAAGACTTGTAGCTGTAATTGCAGCGAAAGGAGGTTCTACAAAGTATTGACTGGGGCTGAATACAAACACACTTTTCACTTCCACTTCACAATTATGTGCCACTTTGTGTTGGTCTATCACATAAGATCCCAATAAAATCATTTACATTTTTGGCTGTAACATGAGAAAATTTTGAAAAATTTCAAGAGGTATTCAGTCACTTCAGAAAGAGTTCATTCCCTAGCACGACCAAAGTACCTCCTATCTTCTGCCACATCACAGCCTTCTTCTTGTCTGGGAGTGTCTAATTACAGTGTGTCCTGGCCTAGCTACTTCACCCCTCCCCTGACCTCCCTACTCAACTGTTTATGTAGTGGTGGGTGGAGGAGTGAAGGAGAAAACTATAGATCAGCCATTCTTTCTTCTTTCTCAACCATGGGTTCCTACAAAGATTGCTAGGGGTTTCTTGAGCTGTGGCTGATTGACCTCCCATCTGATTGTTCCTGGATAATTTTGGGTCCAACATTACTTGTACTTGTTGCTACAGGGCCAGTGGCATGACTCCAATAATTATTTTTAATTCCATTCTGACCAGCACTGTAAGGGTTGCATTCTTCCTAGTGACCACTAATGTAAGGGACATTTTTGCCATTGATCCCAAATACACTGGTTTTAGTAAGGGTTCCCCCATGACCAAAAAAATATTGTTGGTACCAGTGGTGTATTTAGGTTTTGTGCTGCCCTAGGCCTGACTAAACTTGTGCACCCCTAACTTAAATATGGCCCATCCCTTCCTGTCAAGACCACACCCCTTTCTGTTTAAGACCTGCCCTGAAATTTTTGAGTGGGGACACTAGTTCTAAGGGCGGGGCATTGGATTCCCTTAATTTGCATACATTTTCTCTCACTTCCTGTTTGGCTATGGGGCAGGAAGTGAAGGGAAGACTCTGCAATGGTACAGGGATGGTAAAACATTTACTGACAGGGGCTATAACACTCCCTTATGCTATCCACAATGGTAAAAAAAAAAATTGTTGCCTGTAGTTCTACTTTAAGCACAAATTTAAGATAATAAGACAAATTTAAGATAAGCAGAAAACATATAACACAGTGAGGAAGCTTTGTGGTCCAGGATGATAGGACAGTCAAAATTAGAAGCAGTTTGCGTTACACTAACAGTGTAGAGCAACCGGGTGGGGAGTCTTTCTGTGCTGCCCCCCTGCAAATGCTGCCCTAGGCCTGGGCCTTGTTGGCCTAGGCCAGGATACAGCATTGGTTAGTACCCACCAGCAGTCGCGGACCTTTCTAATGTCTACACAAGGGAGGCTTTTACAGGTAAATACCATGTATAAAATATGTTAAATGCCCATATAATCCAATGGAAATATTTTGCTAAAACGAATGGCCTGGCGGCGGGGTCTCTTAAAATCTACGCACACATAACCATAGGTTACTTCATTTTATTGGAGTTTTATAATGACAGGATTTTTCTTTAACTGTTATAAATGTAGCACCAATAACTAAAATAACACATTTAGTTTAGCTGCAAATTAAAGTTTCTACATCTCAGACAAGCTACATTTAACTCTACTGTAAAACTTTGCAATGGATATATATTTTATAAGTGAGTTTTTTAGCTTTACAGCCCATTAATAAACTCAAAGTCATGTTTTACACAACTCCATCTGATTTTAAAGTAAGCAACAATTGTTTTTAATAATGCATTTCAAGCTCCAGATGTAAAGCTTCTAAGTAAGTGGGGCCTCCTTCTAGATGGATTTACAAGGGCAGTTATATAATCCACAATACTTAAGACACTAAATAATCTGCCGCTTGCTCTCTCTTCTCTGCTTTGGCTATAAATTAAAGAAGTGTAAATCAGGAGCTATCACTGCTGAGAAATGCTTTACACATGTGTAGACCTTTGTGGTATGTTAGAGACTCCAAACTGGGATGGTTGATGGAAGTAAAAAACGCTTTTGAAACGCCCATCACTTAATGGTATGGACCTTATCCAGAGCAATTATAGAGCATTGAGATAATGCAAGAATGTTCAACTTGAGGAGAGGCTATTAAATATAGCATGGTTTAGTGTGCATTAGGGAAAGTGAGGATACCTTTACCTCGCTTGTCACTGGCTTGTAATATATTCCGAGTTTTACAGGGCTCAGAAAACCAGCGATCCTATGACATCAACTTTACTGAGGCCACTTAAAGGACGGCTAGGTATTAATAAACTGTTAATATTATATATATATATATATATCTATATATATATATAGATATTATATAGATATATCTTTATAGATTATAGATATTATATAGATATATCTTTATAGATTATAGATAGATATATAGATAGATAGACAGATAGACAGATAGACAGATAGATAGATAGATAGATAGATAGATAGATAGATAGATAGATAGATAGATAGATAGATAGATAGATAGATAGATAGATAGATAGATAGATAGATAGATAGATAGATAGATAGATAGATAAAATAGATAGATAGATAGATAAATATCTCTAAATATATATAGAGAGCTATATACAGTGGGGATCGAAAGTTTGGGCACCCCAGGTAAAAATTTGTATTAACCACTTGCATACTGGGCACTTACACCCCCCTCCTGCCCAGGTAAAATTTCAGCTTCCGGCACTGCGTCGCTTTAACTGACAATTGCGCGGTCGTGCGACGTGGCTCCCAAACAAAATTTACGTCCTTTTTTCCCCACAAGTAGAGCTTTCTTTTGGTGGTATTTGATCGCCTGTGCGATTTTTATTTTTTGCGCTATAAACAAAAAAGAGCGACAATTTTGAAGAAAAATACAATATTTTTTACTTGTTGCTATAATAAATATCCCAATTAAAAAAAAAAACACATTTTTTTTTCTCAGCTTAGGGCGATACGTATTCTTCTACATATTTTTGGTAAAAAAAAAAAAAAAAAATCGCAATAAGCGACTGGTTTGCGCAAAAGTTATAGCGCTTACAAAATAGGGGAGAGAATTATTATTTTTTATTATTTTTTTTTTACTAGAAATGGCGGCGATCTGCGATTTTTATTGGTACTGCGACGTTATGGCGGACACATCGGACACTTTTGACACATTTTTGGCGCCATTCACATTTATTCTGCGATCAGTGCTATAAATATGCACTAATTACAGTATAAATGTGACTGGCATTGAAGGGGTTAACACTAGGGGGTTAGGAAGGGGTTAAATGTGTATGCTAGGTGTGTTCTAACTGTGGGAGGAGGGGGGGGTGACTGGGGGGGTGACCGATCTGTGTCCCTATGTAGGAAGGAACACAGATCGGGCTCCTCCCCTCCAGAGACAGGACATTGTCTCTGTGTGAGCCGGCAATGAGAGATGATCTATGAGAGATCATCTCTCATTCGCCCACAGATCGCATCACAAACGGCCGCTCTGATTGGCCGTTTGCCGCGATCTGTGATTGGCCGTGTCCAAGGGACACGGACAACACAGGGCTTCCCCGCAGCGCGCTGTACAGCGCGCGCTGGGAACGCCAGAATGACATGCCGGCATGTTGGCTATTCAGGCCCGCGCTGTTGCCGTCATCCGACGGTAGCGCGGGCCTCAAGTGGTTAATGTGCATAACGAAGCCAAATTACAGATTAGACATTCTTATAATATTATTAAAAAAAGTTAGATTTTCTGCTAGATTTTGTCATTGCTGGGTTAATGAGGAGATTCAGGCCTGGTTCCCACAAGGGGACTTTTTTCTTTATGCTTTTCAGCATCACATTTTTACATCAGTGTGCGGCTTTAAAGCGACACTAAACGCAGGATTTTTTAAAACAACAAACATGTTATACTTACCTCCACTGTGCAGTTCGTTTTGCACAGAGTGGCCCGGAAAGCTGTCTTCTGGGGTCCCTCGGCGGCTGTCTGGGCTCCTCCTCGCAAAAGCTTTCCATCTTCATGCGAGGGCGCTCGCACGGTGGAAAGCTTTTGCGAGCGCGCTTCAATGATACAGCGGCGGCCATAGCCGCCGACTGTATCACTCGGCTCCGCCCCCCGGCGCGCCGCGTCATCCGCTGTGATTGACAGCAGCACCAGCCAATGGCTGCGCTGCTATCAATCCGCCCAACCTAGCCAATCAATGGCCAGGCTGGGAACCGAAGTGGATGACGTGGACGCGCCCGGGAGATTCGAACGGTAAGGTAAGTAAAACGGGGACTCGGGAGGGGCCGGTGCTGTGAGATGTTTTTTTACCTTAATGCATAGGATGCATTAAGGTAAAAAAACTTTTACCTTTACAACATCTTTAAGCAGCAGTGTCTCCCTAGATAAAATGCTACCTGGCCATATTTAGCTTGGGCTCAGTTGATTTTACGTGTCTTTGCTTGGTCTTCCCTGAACCCAAATTGAGTGTTTACTTCTGCCTGCAACCAGGTAGGGTCTCTGCTAATAGAGTGGAAAGAGGCAAGGGTCAGGATATGTATGCCCCTCTCTGGCCAAGCACCAGGAGGTTTATACCTAGTGGTGCATGCTGCGGAAAGGTATAAATATCTGGATGCCCTTGTGGAAAAGTCTTTCCCCCCAGGACTTGGCCTGGGGAGGCGATGTATCAGTTCTTCTGTCCTCCTAGAACTGATGCCAAGATAGGACCTACATGTAATGGGCCTGGAGTTTAGAGCTAAAGCTGGCCCAACTTGTATAAAGGCAAGCTGGCCCTATAAGATAGTGGTGCAAGGTGAAAAATTGGAGGCATGCTGTAAAGCCAGGTTCTACCTCACAGGCAGAGTAATGACTTTTCTGGGATGAAGAATGGAGTCATCCACCCCCTGATTAAGGTACTCCAAGATCCAGAATGCTGGTAATGGCCTTTTTCCTGTTTGGCACAGATTCTGGAATCTGGAGTCTGTATGGAGCCACAGGTATCTCTACCCCCCCCCCCCCCTTTAACAATATCAAAAGGACTGGGGCCCATTGTTTTCCGTCACCTACTACCATTCAAGAGAGCAGCCCTGGCGTAATCGTCAGCCTACCCAACCTCAGGGGAGCCCCACTAGTTTCCAGGGGGGGGGGGGGGTATAAGGGATCTAGTGACTACAGTCCCATGTTTTTCTTTGTACTCAACCGATACTGTATAAAATGGCTCACTATACTGTATGCTCAAATAAAAAAAATAAAAAAGTTTTCTTTCATTTCTGAATGATGCTTGGCTGATGCGATTTGCAGTCACCTTTTAATCCCTGAGAAGTGATTTAAAGCAAATTTATTTCTGATTTATCAGCTTATGAGAGGTATTTTCTTTTCTTTTTCTTTTTTTCTTTTAGGCTAGCAAGGCAAAGACAAAGCTCTTTCTAATATTCGTGATACAATCTGGCAGTGGCTCTGCAAAATGCAATTATGATGGAAATAAATGCATATGCTAAAAGCTTGTCTAATAAGCAGATATTAACCTTCCACAAAGACATACAAGTGATACGCTCGGCTTGCACTCTGGAATGCGGCATCTCAATATGCGAACAGGCATGGCTGCAGATTTGGTGTTATTCTGAAACTTTCCCAAGCAGATGAAAAATATAATCCTTTTTGCAAAGTTTCGAAGAAACCCTCTTTCTACCGCTCCCCTATTTTTCAAACTGTCCCTCCCCCACCCTCAGCAGATTATCCGACAGTAGGAGAAGGGGGTTGATTTAATAAAGGTAAATAGACTGTTCACTTTGCAAGGGAAGTTGCACTTTGCAAGGGAATTTTCCTCAGAGCCTAGTGGATGTGCACATGATTGGATGAGGAAGGCAGCAGAGCTTTACATTATTGACTAAGCTTTGGATAAAATTACAAAGTGAAGTCTATTTGTTTTTACTAAATGAACCACTATAACACCATATCATACATCCACTAAATATTATCTGTATAAACAGCACAGTAATATCATACATGCTCAGGGCCGATCCCTTCAGGGTGCGCGAGGCGCAGAGGCGGAGCGCATGTAGCAGGTACCTCCCGCTGTCGCCAGAATCCGAGTTGGGTACTGCAGCAGAGCCTAGTACCGGAACACGTTCAGGTACTAGGCTCCACTAATTGTTTCTGTCCAGTGCGCGTGGAGCAGCCTCCTGTCTGCCCCGCCCCCTCTGCGTGTGTCGGTTCTTCTCCCATAGTGTGATGAGAGGCTTCTGGGTTGGCCAGAGCTGCTGCCAATCACCCTGTGCACTCCCAGAAATGCTCTCCGAGTGCCACCCTCCTAGTGACCAAAGATGCCATGTATGCCCCACCCCCCTGTAATGTGCTTCTGCTTTCAACGCGCCCAAGCTACAGGGATCTATTGGACAGGTACTGATCTATGGGGACACCTGATAAAGGGGGACTTTGATGGGGGTCACCTTCTGGGGGGGTTCTGATGGGGGACACCTACTGGGGGGCTCTGATGGGGGCCACCTGCTGGGGGGGCTCTGATGGGGGACACCTGCTGGGGGGGCTCTGATGGGGGACACCTGCTGGGGGGGACTCTGGTGGGGGACACCTTCTGGGGGGGCTCTGATGGGGGACACCTGCTGGGGGGACTCTGATGGGGGCCACCTGCTGGGGGGGGCTCTGATGGGGGTCACCTGCTGAGGGGGACTCTGATGGGGGACACCTGCTAGGGGGGACTCTGATGGGGGACACTAATGAAGACTTCTTAGGGGAGCATCTCTGTGTTTGAGTCATAGCCATAGAAACATTTGTAAAGGGGAGGAGTTAGTAAGGTCACCACGCCCATGTGGGGGCGCCAGCAATATTTCTGCACCCAGGCGCCTGTGACCCTAGGATCGGCCCTGCTAACATGCTACTCATACAGTCAGAACACTCTGGAGCCTATCTGACCTCCAAGGTAATTTGTCCAGCTTCCAGCAAGCTTTCAAGCAATCCAGCAATTTTTTAAGTTTTATCTCTGTCTGTTCCCTAATTGGGGGATTTTTCCTCACTTCCTTTCCTTGGGACACACGAGAGTGTTCTCTTCCTGCACAGGCTGGGCTGACACTTTCCCCATCTTCGAGAGGACTTTTGTCACTTCTCGCGATCCTTGTTTTTTTTTCATCCAACAAGGCTTCTTCCTCCCTAACCAGCTTTGGGGTTGGGAACACCTGAATCCCTTTTAACAGTTGACATAGCAAAATTGGGTGGTTGGGTTGAATAATTCTTTCCAGCCTGACTTTATTGGTCTCTTTCGGGTGAATCCCTTTCTTCAGAATGACCTGATGCAGAATTCGGTCCACCCCAAGAACATAGGCAGATCATTTCTCTCTTCTGTACTGATGAGTGTGTTCAAACTTGTACATCAAGTCAGGGATCTTTTTTACCCTCCCATAGACTGCACACAAAACATCAATATAGTCCATGGCTATTAGACATGTGCATTCGCTTTCGTCCGAATGCATTTTCGTCCGAATTTCAGGTATTTTCGTTATCATTTTAACAAACGATAACGAAAGCACAGAAGATGAAAACCGAAAGATCCGACATAAACAAATGCTTTATTTTCGTTGCGGTCGAATGTGCCTAACCTTAACTCTATTAGTCCAATATTATTCTACACAGAGAGAAAAGATTTGACATAGAGAGAAAAGATTTGACATAGAGAGACATGAAGATTCGACATTGAGAGACATGAAGAGTCAAATTCTTTTTTTTTTTTTAAGATTCTGTTGAATCTTTTTTTTTTTTTTCTTAGAACATTTAAAAGGCATAATAAGCCTTCAATGACAGATTCAACATAGAGAGACATGAAAATTCGACATAGAGAGACATGAAGAGTCAAATTTTTATTTTTTTTTTAAGATTCTGTTGAATCTTTTTTTTTTTTTCTTAGAGCATTCGACAGACACAATGAGCCTTCAATTACAGATTCGACCTTAATTTCGAGTTTCGGACAAATGCATTTTTTTAACGAAAAACTAAATAAAAACAAATTTCGGGAGTAACTAAATAAAAAAAAAATTCAAAAGAAAACGAAATTACGAAACAAAATATTTCAGTGTGCACATGTCTAATGGCTATACAGTCGGGATTCAAACTCCAATTGACATCTGCCGTAGGGCTTCTGAGGCTCTCACTTATCCTCTTCTCACTGCCTCAGGCACACTTAATTCTTCCACTGCTTGGATGGCTTGATCCATCTAATTTTTCAACTCCTCTTTACCTGCTAGGGTTGGTGTGAGACCCGACAAGAACTGTGGCTTTCGGTACCCTTGATTTATTTAAATATTAGTGCATTTTATCAGGCTCTCAACCAGCCGGCTCATATCCATATAAAAGCAGGAGGCATTCCCATCCCAGAAGCATCTATTTCTTCCTCTGTCTCAGGACTCACTGAACCATATCTGGAATCGCTTCTCGGCCTTTTGGCTAAGATCAAGTGTAGTATCTGTTCTTATCAGTTTTCGGCGGACTACTGAAGCACCTCCTTAGTGGAGGGTGGATGTAGTCCAATGATGTGATTGCACCCGGAAGGATGGTTTCGGTAGGGGCCATGTCGTGCTGCCCGACAGTAAACTGGGGGCCGGCAGTGTCGAGTCTGAGCCATCTGGAAGGGTGCTCCTGGTGAGGATGGAGAGGCATGAGATCGAAGCGGAGGGCCGGGACCCTGGCCTTCTGGCCTGGATTTGATGCGGTTCCTAACCTGATCCTGCCAGTTGCTCGAGAGGGAACGCATGTAATCCCTAGTACCTCTCGAGTGTAATTAGGTAAGGAGCGAAATGGGTGTATGGGCACTCTCCCTGAGCCTCTAGTAGCTCCCGATCCTATCTGGTGGAGTTGGGGAAGGGGGCCGTGACTGTCTGGGCCGTGGACCAGGGTCCATTGAAAAGCCTTTGGAGATAGTGCCCCTGGAGTGGCAGTCCAGGGGTGCCATACATTGCACTGAGTGTGTGAGGGACACTCAACGTGTGGCACCTTTTTGGTCACTAAACCTCCACAACACACTTTTCACACCTGCCTCTAGGGCCGGGCCTTTTGGCTAGGACCAGAGGAATTTTGGTTTCCTGGCCGGAGGGCCGGTCAATGTATTGCAGATTGGTCACTTTCTACTCACCTCTCCCACCTTCCTTCTCCCCCACTTTCTATTTATTTTACCCCGTGTGTCACGTTTCTTCTTTTTATGTTGGTGCACTGCACTTTATGTGTGATAAGTAGGGTGCTGGTCCTCGGGCCTGCCCTAAACGTCTTGGGAGTGGGTGGACATGGCCTTCTGGCTTAGTTCGCCCGCTCTTATGGGGTCTCCCTTCGGGGGAGCCTCACCGAGGAGGGTTCTGTTTCGGCAGTCCCTCCAAGGATGTTGGGTCCGTGTCGGCTTCGGCTGCATGGGCCTTTTTGGGTTCATGTGGCTTCGGCTGCGTGGACCACAGTTACCTTAGTCCCTGTCAGGAGCCTAACGCCCCGGGGGATCAGGGTTGGGCCCTCTTTGGAGGGCCAATTGACGATGCACCCGTCACAGTTTTTTGTTGCACCTCTTTATGTGTGTGCACATTTTTCCTGCACCGGGTGGAGTTTTTGGGTTGT
The DNA here is from genome assembly GCA_029574335.1 of Rana kukunoris. Taxonomy (NCBI): domain Eukaryota; kingdom Metazoa; phylum Chordata; class Amphibia; order Anura; family Ranidae; genus Rana; species Rana kukunoris. The sequence goes on from CM056054.1 coordinate 179,318,204, forward strand.
GTTTGCACGCCACAGGCTTTTCAATAGAAAGAATATCTGGAATGCTCTTCCTCTGGAATACCCACTGTGAGCAAGGGTATCACTTAAACCTCTAGCCTGTCAGCTAAACTTAGACTCTTTCCAAAATCCAGCGGGAACACTTTCTCACCATTTATCAGGGCGCAGGTGTAATCTTCCTCAAATTCAGGCCTCTCGTCCACGACATAGGATCCTTGCTCTGGAACAGACCTTCTTATCAGCTGTTATCTTTCAGACCATCCAATTCCGGGCACCTTCACCACAGTGGTCAGTTCTAGTTCTAGTTGACTTCCCTGCTCCTGCGCCCAGCTGGTGTCAGTCCATCTTCCCCTTATCTTGGGGTTGGTCACAGGACTTGCTTCGGCTTCCCATGAGGGGCATCCCGGACGAGCCCCCAAATGTAGCTCTGCCCTCTTGAGGGTCTCAAGATAAATCAGTACCCCCCTGGTTGCCCCAACCCTGTGAGTCCTCTGCCACCTCCGACACCCTGGGTTCATACATCTTTTTCTCTTGCCTCCAAATCACAGCAAAGCAGAGGTAAATACACCAGAATTTATTAAAATTTACTTAAAGCGGAGGTTCACCCTAAAATATACCCTCTCCCATGTGATCCAGCATACTGGCGTCAGCGCCAGTATGCTGTTTTTTTTTTTTTTTTTAAATCCCCCACTTACTGTGAAATCTTTAATCTTTATTTCGTTCCCCCGCGGTGGCTGGCGCCTATACAGCTTGTAAAAGCTTACGAAAATACCCGATTTAGGACTCGGGTATTTCCGGCGCAATGCGGCGCCTGCGCACAGACCTAGGAGCTGACTGCGCATGCGCCGTATTTCTCCGAGTCCTATTTTGGCTTTTTAGCCATATGGCTCGTAGAAATACGGCGCCTGCGCAGTCAGCTCCTAGGTCTGTGCGAGTCCTAAATCGGGTATTTTCGGAAGCTGTGACGCGCTATACAAGCTCCATCCACCACGGGGGGAAAGAAATTAAAATTAAAGATTTCACAGTAAGTGGGGGATTTAAAAAAAAAAAAAAAACAGCATACTGGCGCTGACGCCAGTATGCTGGATCACATGGGAGAGAGAATATTTAGGGTGAACCTCCTCTTTAATGCGATGAAATTAAAAGAGACTAGAGAGTCAACTAAAGTGTACACTTTAAAATGTTGTTTCCTACAGGAATGTTATCAATAACTAAATAACATTAACCTATCAAACATTTAACAGTAAACTATAATCTCTGTGCTCTACCAAGCACATATGATGCCTATTATTATTATTATACAGGATTTATATAGCGCCAAAAGTTTGTGCAGCTCTTTACAACGTGAAGACAGACAGTACAGTTACAATACAATTCAATAAAGGAGGAATCAGAGGGCCCTGCTCATTGGAGATTACAATCTAGAAAGGAGGGTCAAGTACTACAAAAAGGTAATAACTGTGGGGAATGAGCTGATGGAGTAAATAAAAATACAGTAGTTAGGTATGGGTAGGATAGGATTCTCTGAAGAGGAGGGTTTTCAGGGATCGCCTAAATCAGCCTTTCTCAACCTTTTCAACACAGAGGAACCCTTGAAATAGTTCTCCGGTCTCGGGGAACCCCTGCTAGAACTCATGATAGATTGGTGTGACGGTCAGTTGGAAGCAGCGGCGGTGCATCCATAAAGGCCCCCCCCCCCTCTCCTGCCACTCTTTAATTACCATAGATAGATTCATGCATTGCATGAATCTATCTAAGGTCACTACTGCTATCTAAGGTTGCTGCCTATCAGGCGTCCAATCACAGCAGAGGAGGAGCGGGCGGGAGAAGACATCGGGGTTGGGGAAGGTGTAGGACACCCGACACCGCTCACTGCCTGCCGCCGTCACCCGCTGCCCACCCGAGACAAGGTAAGTGTCAGGCAGATGACAGGGGGACAGTAGCAGCACATGGGGCACGGTGGCAGCACATGGGGCATGGTGGCAGCACATGGGGCATGGTGGCAGTGTTTGATGGGCACGGTGGCAGCGTTTTATGGCATGGTGGCTGCGTTTGATGGGCACGGTGGCTGCATTTGGTACAGTGGCTGCAATTGATGTTTTTTTTCCCCGATTTTTTTTAGTTTCTTTGCGCCCCCCCACCCACTGGTTGGAAGAATGCTCCTTACACTTATGGTCATTGGGAAGAATTACCTCCTTACAAGTAGCTAAAAAGATCAATGGTGTCAGTGGGAACTTATCTGAGAGGCAGACATTGCCGAATGCTGAAGGAACCCCTAGTAACCTCTGGGGGAACCCTGGTTGAGAATCACTGGCCTAAATGCTAATAGAGTAGGAGATAATGGGACAGATTGGGGTAAGGAGTTCGAAAGTATGGAAAGACTCTGGGAAAGTCCTGGAATAGGCTACAAGAGAGTGTCAGACCCCTCTCTACTGCTCCTCCACACATAAATGTAGAACAGTAAATAACAAGTACAACTTTTAGCAAAGAGAACTGTATTGCAATTCAACATGCTCTTTCAGAGAGTTATTGGTGAATTATAGCTCTATGAGCTTACAGGATCACTAAAGGATTTTTTTTTAGCTAAATAGCTTCCTTTATCTCCACACTTCCTGCTTGTCTGGCTCCTTATGAAAAATCTCATGGCAGCTTTTTTACCGTGGTCCAAGCTGTCATTACTGTGTGTCTAAAACTCCTCAGAACCAATTAGATTAATTTTAAAAACAAAACACTGCCCTGGATTTGTTTGTTTTTGTTCTGTGTGTCTCTTTACTTCACAGAAACATGAAACCAGTTTAAAAATGAAACTAAACTGCAGGCACATTATATGATTGATTTTTATCTATTTTTAATCATGTTTAAAAGGAATCAGTTAACTATTATGTCTCTATACCCTGTAAACAGTAATTTCAGCAAAAACATTTTTTTCCTTTAGTGACCCTTTAAGAAAAACAAATCCCTGAAGTGGGGAGGGAGATGAAAGTAGTCACGTGTTGCTGTGTGGCAGTCCGGATAATCTTCAGCTAGCCCTTGATGTTGAATTGCATGCAAGGAAACTTTGGACAGTAAAGTAAACCAACTGACTCAATAAGTTGCGAAGAAACAGTAAACAATCTTCCCATGTAAATTAAACTGTAACTAGATTCAGAGTGATCACTGACTTAAAGATGTTACTTTCCGTGGAACTACAAGCAACAGCAGAGCAATGGAAAGCAAAGATGTCTGTAAATAGTGTCCAGGGTTGCCAACCTCCCGCAGCATTTTTTACTGACAAAACATTGGAAAATTTACTGGCGGAGCACATTTTTTACTGGCAAACTGAGAAATTACAGAATTCCTATTGAAAACTAACACAGTGAATATTTGAAAAGTATAAACATGATATGGAAACACTGACAATACCTATAACAAAGTAATTTGCTTGATTTACACTTAAAAAGGCAACACGGCATGAAATTATCAGCCCCTGATATTTACTGGCAGTTGTAAAAAAATTACTGATTTTTACAAACTGTCGGTAATTTTACTAATGGTTGGCAACCCTGATTGTGTCTCTGATGTTTGGTCTAGATCTTTGGAACTAAAGATGATAAATAGTGCAGGAATCAATGGTGTCTATATACAGTGTCTCTAAGATTGGGCTTTTGCCGGCTCACCACACTGAAACAAGAGATGATGATGATGGTGATTATGATGATGATGGTCTCTCAGGAACGTGGCTCAAGGGATGAAATCTGACCTCTGCTGCTTTGGGACCACGGCTAAACCGAATCTGATAGCACTGCGGGATGGATGGAATAGGAACGGCCTCCAGGCTGCTGCCAAACAGCTAAGAAATGCTGTCCGCAGGTGTCCTTCCAGATATCTGCTGGATAATTCTGCCAGTGCAGGCCACGACTCAGCTGCAGCTCACACTTTTACAGATTCCCTGCACACAGATCCACGCTGGGTTTCAAGAGAGCACACCAGGCCTCAATCCATCCCTCTTATAGTCACTCCCAGTGGTCTGCTCTTCTCCATCAGTCAGCTAAAAGTAGTAGTTCCACATAATTCACCCAGAGTGGCGAATCCCATCCATACATATCCCAAGATGCTTTGCTCTGCCTTGTCTCTGATTAAGAACGTAACAGGTCAGCTTCACACTCAACACTAGAGAGAAATTACTCCCCCTGCAACAATGCCACACAGTGTCTCCTGATTGCAGGAATAGTTATTTATCCAGCTCTTGGCTACATCCACTTGTATAATATAGCCACGCATCGCATCCAGGGCTGCCCAACACTCGAAACATGCACAAAAACTGCTGTGGCACCATGCGTTTTGATGGATGAAAAACGTGTGTTAGCAGATGCATGTGGGGTGCCATGAAGAATTAATGGTTCTGCCACACATCTGCTTAAGGGCAACGCAATTCTGTTTGTGTTGTGATCTCATAATCTGATCAAAGTACAATTGTATTCACAATCAAAGTATCTCAATGCCTTGATAATATTCTGCCCTGGCCAGTAGACTCAGTTTGATTGAAATCGATTTGGAAAGTGTAAGTATGGCTATTCAATTGTTTGCAGATTCAATCATTTTCACTGAATCACATATCGATCATATAATGAAATTGACGCATGTATGGCCACTGCATCAGTCTTTTTTTGCTTAACTCATGAGAAATATTATTTTACAGGAACTCTTTCCAGACAGGCATGGACTGGCCATAGGGACTACAGGGAGTTTCCCGGTGGGCCGATGGCTCAGTGGGCCGGTTTCAGTGACAGCCTGTCAACGTAATGGCTGCGCAGCTCGCCCTCCACTTCATGCAGTGATGTGAAAAGGATGAGAAAAATACAGAGGAGAATAAGTGAAATAATAAGAGGTGAGTGAGGGCTCCTTATGTTATGCTACTTATGTTTTTTTTGCACAATTGCGTATAGTTTATATACTGTTTTTGTTCTTGTTTGTAAACATATAGTGGGCCGGTCTGGATAAAGTCAAGGGCCAAATTTTGGTCTCAGTCCATGCCTGTAATTCCAGAGACAGTCAGAACCCCATGGAAAACAACTCTGATGCACAACATGTGCATGACAGGTTCACTTTGAAAGCTGCGGCTTACAGTCATTATAACAACATAAAACTGTTAAACAAAAGGTCTCGGGTGGTGTTTAAAAAGCCAGTAAAAGGCAGACACAAGAGGGTGACAAAACTCTTATTATATGCCATAAAATGCTGTTAAATAATACATTGTGCTCAGCATCCTATAAAGCTGACAAGCAGAAATGGTGGGTTAATGTTATTTTAACAACTTCTAAATATTTAGCACGCACTAAACAAAGGTTCATTTACGTTTGCTTGTTAACTTGTAAATAATATTTTAGTTTTTTGCATACAGGGACGGAAGATTAGAGATCCTCCAAAACACACATACAATGGACTGGGAAAGCACACATAAAATATTAACTGGATTTAACTAGAACGTCCAATAAAAGAGATAAGGCGATGTGATTAGCGTTTGTTTCCTGCATACGCTAAAAAATCCCATCTACAATCTGATTGGCTGTTAGAGACAACGCCTTTCTTTTTTCTTCTCATCCTTATCATGAGATCTCAGGTTTGAGTGCAGTCGCCCGGATTTAAAGGGGAACTTCCGTTTTTAAAAATGCTTTTTAAATATACGCCTGAAAGAAATCAGTTTAGTATGAGAATTATAATATGATTATGATATCAGTATTTTTTAAGCACTTCCCGCCCGCCATATAGCAAAGTGGTTTAATTATCCTGACTGGACGCCATATGATGTCCAGCAGGACATGCCGCTCCTCCTCGCCCGCAGGGGGGGGCGGCACGCAGCGATCGGTGGTGTGGCGTGTCAGTCTGACATACTGCATCTCCGATCTAGGTAAAAAACCTAGGTCATAGTGTTCAATCACAGTTGGTAACATGGTAACCATGAAGTGCTGTTTATTGGGTTTTCCTCTACTCTCTCTAAAGGAAAGCCAATCGGCTGCTCTCCTGAAAAGAGGGGTCTGCGCTGATAATTATCAGCACATTGGTTATTGGTGCAGACCCACCAAGGATGCCCACTAGAGCCCACCAGGGATGCCCATCCATGACCACCAGGGATTCCTACACATGACCACCAGGGGTGCCAATCAGTGCCCATTAGAGGTGCCAGTCAGTGGCCAAAAAAGATGCCAATCAGTGTCCATCAGTAATGCCTGCCTGTGATTTCTCATCATTGCTGCCTATCAGTGTCATCTATCAGTTCCACCCATCAGTGTCCATCAGTATCATCCATCAGTGTTTATCAGTGCCACCCATCAGTGACTCCCATCAGTGCTGCATATCAGTCCCGCCTATCAGTTCCGCCTATCAGTGCCTCATCTTCAGTGCCACCTAATCATTGCCATCTCATTAGTGCCACCTCATCAGTGCCGCTTTATCTGTGCCCATCAGTTAAGCAGAAAACGTACTTATTTACAACATTTTATAACAAAAACAAAGAAAAACTTTTATTTTTTCAACATTTTTGGTCTTTTTTTTATTTGTTTAGTAAAAATGTAAAACCCAGAGGTGATCAAGTTCCACCAAATAAAAGTTCTGATTGTGGGAACAAAATTATAAAAATCATGCTTGGGTACAGTGTTGCATGACCGCGCAATTGTCATTTAAAATGTGACAGCCCGCAAAACTGAAAATTAACCTGGGCGGGAAGTGCCCAATATTGAAGTGGTTAATGTATTGAGAAACGTTGTTAGTACACTGATCAGCTTGTGTGTAGCCAATGACAGCACAGCCGAGAGGGCGGCGGGTGCACACACGTGCCCCATATTTGGAAAAACAAAATTACGTATATGTATGTAGTCCAGCATAACAGGGCTGCCCTGCCACAGTTTAGGTGAGGTGGGTGGTGTTGAAGCGATTAAAGTGCATTTCCCCATTTGCAGTATCCGTTTATATACATATATATATATATATATTTTACTAGTAATGACGGTGATCTGCAATTTTAAGCTGGACTGCGACATTGCGGCGGTATGTGATTTTGCGCTTAAGGGCTGCCCTGCTGCAGTATATCTACGTGAGGCGTTCCTTAAGCGGTTAAACAGAAGTGGGGGGGGGGGGCAGAAAGGGGTTTGAAGTTTAGGGCTTATTTATTCGGAGCATTATTGTATGTGTGTTATTATGCGTTGTGCCACACATTAAAATGCGTTGAGCGAAGGCAACCTGCTAAAAATAAGCAGCTGCATCCCAGAATAACTTTATACTGTATTTTTTTCTTTGCGACTTTGTAGACTGGGAGCTGTTTACCCTTTTCCCATTCTTTTTGTATATTTGATATTGATGATTAATGTCCTTTTGTTGCCTTTTACATTTATACAAAATCAATAAAAATATTGAAAGTAAAAATAATAGGCTGCCAATTCACCAATTTGTCCTGATAATTGAATGGACACAAAATGTGTAACACAACACGCTATGGTGCTCTGCCATGCGTAGCAATGCATGTGCATCACTTTAGTGCGTTGGATGATATTCAAAATGAATAGCACTGCATAGTGAGTAACAATTATGGGGCTGCTTTCACACCGCTCTGCTGAAAAAAATCATAAAAACGCAGATGCGATTTTGGTAAAAATGTTATGCATTTCCATTGCATTTTCTGGGTGCCTATTACCCAGCATGCACCTGTGAAACTTGGACATGTGACAAAGCACACAAAAAATGCAATGCAGGTGCGTTTTTGCTGCATTTTCTATTAATTTCAACAATGACCTCCGTTCTTGGTGCAGTTTTGAAACCCGCACTAAAAAAGTTTTTTTCAAAATGCATTGCAGCAGCAACGCAGTGGTGCAAAGAGTCCCATTGGATTTAAAGGGAAACGTTTTAATGTTTTTTTTAAGGACGATAAAAATGCAGCAAAAGCGCTTTGGCGTAAAGGGCATTACTGCGACGCACAACTTTAAATCCTATCAGATTTGGCCTGTTAGTGACTAAAGCCAGGAAAATAATGCCACATGACTCAATCATGACTGTCTTATTAAAGAGAACCTGTCACCAAAAAATCATCACATAGGGGACATTTTGTTCCTTATATGATGGATTTAAAAAAAAAGGAAAAAATGACACCGAAGCAAATGAAACCCCCCCCCTCCCCCAAAAAAAATTTGAGGTCCCACCGCCATGTATAGCAATGCATGTGCACGTTACATACCACAGCATATGCCAGAGTGAGAGCAATAGTTATAGCACCAGACCTCCTCCGTAACACTAAACTGGAAGCAATAAGGCTTTTAACCACTTAAGACCCGGACCAATATGCAGGTTAAGGACCTTCCCCTTTTTTGCGATTCGGCACTGGGTCGCTTTAACTGACAATTGTCATGCAACGTGACCTTATATGTGTTTCTAACTGTAGGGGGCGGGCTGGACGTGTGACGTCACATACCTCTCCCTGTTCTTCAGCTCCTGTGACCAATCGCGGGACACCGGCGGCGATCGGGTCCGCGGGTCCCGTGGCTGTGGTCACGGAGCTTCGGACTGGGTCGCGTGTGCGCGACTCATGGCTGGGCTCTTAAAGGCGACGTACATGTACGTGCCTGTGCCTAGCCGTGTCATTCTGCCGAGGTATAACAGCGTTAGGCGGTCCTTAAGTGGTTAAAGCGTCGTCAATGTAAAATGTAGGATACTGACGTTTGTTGCCATTTTACAGGCGCACGCAAATTTAAGGTTTGACATGTTAGGTATCTATTTACTCGATTTACTTTTATATCATACCGAAAAATTGTCTTCATCCAAATGCCAGTGTAGCGCTGGTCTCCCAACGAGTCGGGCGCTATTGTAAATTTAGGGGTGTCTGAGCCAATAGTTGGGCTCAGACTCTGTTAATTCTATTTAAATTAGCCTCTGTTCTGGCTATGGCTGTGCTCGGTAGAAGTTTTCCCTTGTTGACTGTAGGTGGCGTTACCACTTTAGACCCATGTTGGAACTCGAGCAAACCATTGTGTGTTAGGTGACCCTTCTCGGCAGCAGCCCACTGTGAGTGGTGTCTTGCTGTGCATGCTGGGAGGGGGTACATAAGGGGCAGACGCCGGTTTTCGGGGTCCTTCACCTTGTGGCCCTCCAGGCGCGAGGTGGGTGCACGTGATTTCAGTTTTGGGACCGTTGGTCTGAGGCTGAGTTCCTGTCGAGTAGGCCCAGCTATGCTGACTGGGGCTTATGGTTCTACAGGGGATCCCAAGCTGTCCATCCAAGTGGAGGAAGCTTCTTAGCGAAGGAAACCGGGGGAGGAAACCTGCCCTGGAGGAGACAAGCAAGGCAAGCTGATGTCTCGGGATAGGCCTGGTAACCTCGTTAAGGAATAGGGATCCACTACGCAAGTTGTCTTACAGTCCACCGGATTGGCTTAAAGGCTCTTTGGCTGTAAGGCAGGAAGTTCGGGACTGTAAATCCTGTGGCAGAGGATTCCCTGACTATCCATTCTGTGTTCTCAGACGGTCTGTGGCAGAGACTGTTTCTTATGCTGTCCGTGCATCATACCGGCTGCTAGGCCACGTGAGGGGGGTCTATCCGGGTGAGCAATGCCCATTCAGGAGTGAGTGGCGAATATTGGGACTTTGAATACCAAAGCATGGAAGTGGCGTGTAGCTCAGGACCCAACGCGTTTTATGCAAATTCATGACTTCAGGGGGCGCTAATATGCCAACATCCATACATAACCTCCTTCACCACTTCAGTACAGGGCACTTAAACCCCCTTCCTGCCCAGGCCATTTTTCAGTTTTCAGCGCTGTCACACTTTGAATGACAATTGCACGGTCATGCAACACTGTACCCAAATGAAATGTTTATAATTAGTAGAGTTTTCTTTTGGTGGCATTTTATCACCTCTGGGGCTCTTACTTCTCGCGCTATAAACAAAAGAAGGGTGACAAGTTTGGAAAAAACAAAATATTTTTTACTTTTTGCTGTAATAAATATCCAATTTTTTTAACATTTTCTTTCCTCAGTTTAGGCCGATATGTATTCTTCTACATATTTTTGGTTGAAAAGGGGAAATTGATTGGTTTGCGCAAAAGTTATAGCGTCTATAAAATAGGGGATAGAATTATAGCATTTTTATTTATTTTTTTACTGGTAATGGCGGCGATCTGCAATTTTTACCCTGACTGCGATATTGCGGCGGACATATCTGACACTTTTGACACTATTTTGGGACCATTAACATTTATACAGCGATGAGTCCTATACAAATTGACTGATTACTGTATAAATGTGACTGGCAGGGAAGGGGTTAACACTAGGGGACAATCAAGGGGTTAAATATATTACCTAGGGAATGATTCTAACTGTAGGGGGCTGGGACTTTCAAGGGGAGGAGACTGATCACTGTTCCTCTGTACTGGGAACACACCATCGGTCTCCTCTCACCTGACAGGACGTGGATTTGTGTGTTTACACACACAGATGCACAGTCCTGCTCTGTTACTGAGCAATCGCGGGACGCGCATCTGTACCCGAGTGAAGTGGTGTGCGCCCCCTAGAGGGCCGAGAAGCCGAGGATGTCGTATGACGCCCAGCCAGAACAAGAGCCGCACCGCCCAGCTGTCATTTGACGGCCGGCAGGTGGAAAGCAGTTAAATAGCCTGCTATTGAATAGAAGATTGGAACTATCACTATTTTATTCTCTAGGGTGTCTGCTTTCAGAAAATATATAATATTTTTGAGGTGTTTATGTAATCTTCAGGCCTAAAATGTGTGCAATAAAATGCATAAAATGGCTCTGGCAGCGAAAGGGTTAAATACACTAACAAAATGAAGCCAAACTCCAGCTCACACTTCATAATCAGTTGCAGCAATTTATTTATTTTTTTCATTTTGGGATAAAGGTTTTACATAAATAAAAGCTGATTATTGTAAGCACTCCTGGTAATGGTTTGTCTAATCCCTGTGAACTGATACATGTGAAAGAGCTTGAGAGCTTCTTTTGAAAAAAAAAAAACAGACTTGCTGGCCAGATCACCAGATGAAAATAGAAGAAAAAATCCCTAAAAAAGAAAATGAATGCAGCCATCACATCTTAGGCGGCGTACACACGACCGAGGTTCTCGCTGGAAACCAGCGAGAACCTCGCTGGAAGCTGCATTCCAGCGAGGACCTCGGCCGTGTGTACGCTCTCGGCGAGCTTCCCGTCGGGAATCCCGTTGAGCAGAAATAGAGAGCACGCTCTCTATTTGCTCGACGGCCCGCCTGGATGAATGGCTGGTTGCCATTCCCGACGGGCGGGTCGCCGATTTCGACGGCCGGCAGAGAACCTCGACGGGCGGAACGATGTGTTCTGCCCGTCGAGGTTCTCTGCCGTGTGTACACGGCCTTAGAATTGGTAAGCTACAAGGGAGCTGTGGTGGCTCAACGTGATTGGCACTGCGCTGACAAGCCATTCACCTCTGCAGCCAAGGGTTCGGATCCTGGTCTCGGCTACATGTGAATTGAGTTTGGTGGTCTCAGCCCGGCTCCCGGTGGGTGTGCTATGCAAGGTACGCCTGTGCTTAGTACGCCCACCCCCCCACCACACTTGCACGCACACGAAATTGGTTTAAAAACACATGCACTTTGGCCATGCGGTCTCCTAAAATAAAGAGAGACGAAGGACCTACGGGGCTGGCTGGGTGGGCTAGGCCCCCTCACTCCCTCATAGGGGGAGTCCCTCTGCCCCATTGGGGTCCCGTTGGGCCCCAGTTGGGCTCCCAAGAGGAGCAGGTAGGGCGGGGTGAGTGGGAGGCCCCCCTTCACACCCGCCATTGCCACCAGGGGCATGGAGAAGGATGGCGATTGCCTCCGGGGGGAGGGTCTGCCTACTCCCAACTCCTGCAGTCCGGCTCCTCTCTCTCGAGTTCACGCACAAAAATACACTTTAAAAAAAGAAAAAAAAAAAAAAAAAAAAGAATTGGTAAGCTACAGTATAATAAATGTTTTCTTTTGGGTATAATGCCACTTTAAAAATACATGCTTGAATACATTTTTTTATACCAGACTTTAGTGTCACTTTTATTTTTTATTTTATTTTTTAAATGAAGCTAATAATAAGCGTCTGCAAGAGTTGGAAGGGCGCACTATTACTCAGTCAGCAGTTCTTCCAGTTCTTCCATGGAAGAGAGGTCAGTCTCTTACTATGTGTGCCGCATCCAAGTCATCAAGAGAAGATCTGATTCCAAAGCAACAAATGAGGACAACCAGATTTCACCTCCAGATATTTACAGTAATGTCTGGCAGCTCTAAGCCCTAAACATCTCTTGTACTAATAAAGCCAGCAGCATCCAATGTGCCTGCTGCAGCAAACCATCCATTAGGTCCCAGATTTTGTGTTCTTGGAGGTGTAGTTCTGCCCAGGGTCAGTAGGGGGAGCCCAGCCTGCAGAAACTTCTTTAACACTGACTGCTTTTATCAGCACTATTAGCATGAAGTGAATATGACATTGCATTCCCAAAACCTTATTTGAATCAGAAGGGGACCAGCAATAACTGTTTTAAAATAAAGCTTGATTTATGACAACTCTTATAATACTTGATGAAAACCTTTAAGATTTATTCTCACAAAAACCTGTAATGGTATATTACAAAAACTTTTATAGCTGACTGCATGTGAGTGGATGGAACCAATCCACCCGGGACTAGATAAACATGGCTGAAATTGTTTCAGGATGAACGCCTATTACTTTAATAGCAATATGTTTACAATATGACAAGACGGGCTGTGTGAGTTTCATGGGTTTGGCATTACTGAACAGTACCAGCCGGTGGCCATATACTCCGCAAATTTCCGGCAAATTCAGCCTCATTCGTCCAGCTTTGCATTGAAAAATAACTGAACTGATAATGATCAAAATTGTGGTTGGGGTGGTAGGTGACCTTGTATCCCTTGATGGATTTTGGAACCAAACCATTGCAAGAAAGGTTCTATGTGTTGCCCACGGAATATCAACATTTTTCATTTGTATTGTAACAATTGCCAATTTGTTGTCCACGTAATACCACAATTGTCTAATTGTTTCCCATACTCCATCACAGTTACACATTTGTTGCCCATGTAATACCATGATCGCCCAAGCGTTGCCTATGTTTTATCACAATTGTTAATTTGTTGCCCACCTAATAGCATGAATGCCCTTGTATTGCCCATGTTTTGTCACAACTGTCCATTCGTTATCCACATAATACCACAATTGTCTATTTGTTTCCCATACTCCATCACAGTTGTTCAATTATTGCCCAAGTAATACCATGATCGCCCAAGTGTTGCCTATGCTTTATCAAAATTGTTAATTTGTTGCCCACCTAATAGCATTAATGCCCTTGTATTGCCAATGTTTTGTCACAACTGTTCATTTGTTGCCCCCCCCCCCCTAATAGCATGAATGCCCTTGTGTTGCCCATGTTTTGTCACAACTGTCCATTTGTTGCCCACCTAATAGCATGAGTGCCCTTGTATTGCCCATGTTTTGTCACAACTGTTCATTTGTTGCCCCCCTAATAGCATGAATGCCCTTGTATTGCCCATGTTTTGTCACAACTGTCAATTTGTTGCCCACCTAATAGCATGAATGTGCTTTTATTGCCCATGTTTTGTCACAACTGTCCATTTGTTATCCACCTAATACCACAATTGTCTATTTGTTTCCCATACTCCATTACAGTTGCTCAATTGTTGCCCAAGTAATACCATGATCGCCCAAGTGTTGCCTACGTTTTATCATAATTGTTAATTTGTTGCCCACCTAATAGCATGAATGCCCTTGTATTGCCAATGTTTTGTCACAATTGTTCATTTGTTCCCCCCCCCCCCCCCCAATAGCATGGATGCCCTTGTGTTGCCCATGTTTTGTCACAACTGTCCATTTGTTATCCAGGTAATACCACAACTGCCCATGTGTGGCCCGTGTTTTGTCACAATTGTTCATTTGTTGTCCAAATAATACTGTACTATGATTGCCCATGTGTGGTGCATGTTTTGTCAAAATTGTTCATATGTTGTCCAATGTCCACCTACAGTGCCTTGAAAAAGTATTCATACCTTGAAACTGTTCACATTTTGTCATGTTACAAACAAAAACATAACAAAAACAAAACATATTTTATGTGATAGCCCAACACAAAGTGGCACATAGTTGTGAAGTGGAAGGAAAATGATAAATGGTTTTCCAAATTTTTTACGAATAAATATGTGAAAAGTGTGGTGTGCATTTGTATTCAGCCCTCCTAAATCAATACTTAGTAGAACCGCCCTTCACTGCAGTTACAGATGCAAGTCTTTTGGGAATGTCTCTACCAGCTTTGTACATCTAGAGAGTGACATTTGTACCCCTTCTTTTTTATTTTACATTCCAGGACTGTGCCGCAACTATGAGCCAAGCGTTTGGCTTGTGGCTGTGGTGTGGCCCCATTGATTTCAATGCTCCCCATCCGCCAGTGTTAAGGATACCTTACAGTGTCTTCACCTTTATCCTGTGAGTGAGAGACAAGAGAAGAGCTCAGCCTGTCTGACATATAAAGAAGAGCTCAGCCTGTCTGACATATAGAGAAGAGCTCAGCCTGTCTGACATATAGAGAATAGATCAGCCTGTCTGACATATTGAAAAGAGCTCAGCCTGTCTGACATAAAGAGAAGAGCTCAGCCTGTCTGACATATAGAGAAGAGCTCAGGTTGTCTGACATATAGAGAAGAGCCCAGCCTGTCTGGCATATAGAGAAGAGCTCAGCCTGCCTGACATATAGAGAAGAGCTCAGCCTGTCTGACATATAGAGAAGAGCTCAGCCTGTCTGACATATAGAGAAGAGCTCTGCCTGTCTGACATAGAGAGAAGAGATCAGCCGTCTGACATATAGAGAAGAGATCAGCCCGTCTGGCATATAGAGAAGAGCTCAGCCTGTCTGACATATAGAGAAGAGCTCAGCCTGTCTGACATATAGAGAAGAGCTCTGCCTGTCTGACATAGAGAGAAGAGATCAGCCCGTCTGACATATAGAGAAGAGATGAGCCCGTCTGGCATATAGAGAAGAGCTCAGCCTGTCTGACATGTAGAGAAGAGTATAGCATGTCTGACATGAAGAGACAAGCTCAGGCTAACATATAGAGAAGAGCCCTGCCTGTCTGATATGTAAAGAAGAGCTCAGGCTGTCTGACATATAGAGAAGAGATCAGCCTGTCTGACATATAGAGAAGAGATCAGGTTGTCTGACATATAGAAAAGGAGATCAGGCTGTCTGACATATAGAGAAGAGATCAGGTTGTCTGACATATAGAGAAGAGCTCAGCCTGTCTGACATATAGAGAAGAGCTCAGCCTGCCTGACATATAGAGAAGAGCCCAGCCTGTCTGACATAAAGAGAAGAGATCAGCCTGTCTGACATATAGAGAAGAGCTCTGCCTGTTTGACATAAAGAGAAGAGCTCAGCCTGTCTGACATATAGAGAAGAGCTCAGCCTGCCTGACATATAGAGAAGAGCCCAGCCTGTCTGACATAAAGAGAAGAGATCAGCCTGCCTGACATATAGAGAAGAGCTCTGCCTGTCTGACATAAAGAGAAGAGCTCAGCCTGTCTGAAATATAGAGAAGAGCTCAGGTTGTCTGACATATAGAGAAGAGCTCAGCCTGTCTGACATAAAGAGAAGAGCTCAGCCTGCCTGACATATAGAGAAGAGCTCTGCCTGTCTGACATAAAGAGAAGAGCTCAGCCTGTCTGACATATAGAGAAGAGCTCAGGTTGTCTGACATATAGAGAAGAGCCCAGCCTGTCTGGCATATAGAGAAGAGCTCAGCCTGTCTGACATATAGAGAAGAGCCCAGCCTGTCTGGCATATAGTGAAGAGCTCAGCCTGCCTGACATATAGAGAAGAGCCCTGCCTGTCTGACATATAGAGAAGAGCTCTGCCTGTCTGACATATAGAGAAGAGCTCAGCCTGCCTGACATATAGAGAAGAGCCCTGCCTGTCTGACATATAGAGAATAGATCATCCTGTCTGACATAAAGAGAAGAGCTCAGCCTGTCTGACATATGTACTCAACATGGCAGTGGAAGCACCCAGAGAACCAGGACTACAGAACACATTTCCCTGTAATGAGTGTAAATATATGTCCAGTTCAGTCAGCAGATCTCTTCCTATGAATGTTATTAGTACAGCTGTTTCAGATAATATTTTGGGATGGATGACAGTTTAACACTCATTCATCTATTCATCTGCTTCAGATTAACATTCTCTCATCCACCTTTTCCTGTCGCTGGAAATTCCGCAGCTAGAATTGTGTCTGTATATATGCGATATATACTGTATATAGATAATTCCATTTCTCACTGATGAGGTCAGACCTTTATTGTTATATCGTGTACAAACCCAAAAATAAGAATTCATAGTATTGCAGCTTACCGGTCTTTAGATGTGGTGGCTGCATTCGTTTTGTTTTTCACAATTATTTCCCTTTATTTTAAACTGATGAGCCTGCCATTACCATTAACTGGGTTGACAACTGTACTGAGCGGTTTTGTCAACTTAAAGCGGATGTCCGCTGAAAAAAAATATTAAAAGCCAGCAGCTACAAATACTGCAGCTGCTGACTTTTAATATTAGGACACTTACCTGTCCTGGAGTCCAGCGCCGTCCGCAGCAGAGGACGAGCATGCGCTCGTCCCTCTGCTGCCCTCGGCCTTCCTCGGGGAGGGAACCAGGAAGTGAAGCGTTCCAGCTTCACTGCCTGGTTCCCTACGGCGCATGCGCGAGTCGCGCTACGCCTGCTGATTGGCTCCCGCTGTGTACTGGGAGCCGAGTGTTCCCAGAACACAACGGGGGGGGGGAGGGGCGGGAGGTGACAACATGCCCGCATTCTGCCTGAGACTGTGTGGCCCGAAGTGGGTGCAAATACCTGAATACCTGTCTTTAGACAGGTATCTGCACCCCCATCCCCCCTGAAAGGTGTCAAATGTGACACCAGGGGGGGGAGGGTTCCGAACAGTGGGAGTTCCACTTTAGGGTCCACTGTAGGACTACATAACACCTCCCTCATTTCTCCATAACAGGAACAAGCGAGAAGAGCACACATGCGCTGGTGCAATACCCTTTATTTTATGAATAACCCCTTCCCACAGACACTGTAGCCATCTTAAAATTCTGGCAGTGCCCACCAGTGTCACCTATCAGTGCCCACCGGTATTTATAATCAGTGCCCACCAGTGCCACCTATCAGTGCACATCAGTACTGCCAATCAGTGCCCACCAGTGTCACCTATCAGTGTCTATCTATACTGCTAATTAGTGCCCACCAGTGCAACCTATCAGTGCCAATCAGTGCCCATCAGTGCCTCATTGGTGTCAATTATCAGTGCTACCTATCAGTGCCACCTACCAGTGATCATCAGTGCCCATCACTGCCACCTATCTGTGCCTGTCAGTGCCGCCCATCAGTGCCACCTATCAGTGCAGCTTCATCAGTGTAATAGAAGAAAAGAAACAGCTGCACATCCAGAGATTCAAATTTTGCCTTTTATTGTTCACAGTGAGGTCACCAACATGGGGTCACCAACATGAGGTAACGTGGGGCTGGCACTCTATGAAACACTCCATTCCAGGCTCTCATTATACACTTGGAGCAGCGGTTCTTTTTCCTTGTATATAAGCTTCCTGATTAGTGCCCACCAGTGCCGCCTCATTAGTGCCACTTATCAGTGCCATCTCATCAATGCCCATCAGTGCTATCTTATCAGTGCCTATCAGTGCTGCCTCATCAGTGCCCACTCACAAGAAAAAAACGATTCAGAGCTTATCAATCACCTCTCCCCACCACAGTACTGTGCACCAAAATCCTCTAACTGCCCTTAATGGGAGCTCCAGCTGACAGAGTGGATATGGCAGTAGTGCTTGATGACATGCACGCATGTGAGCATCATGTGACCCCCAATGTGAATTTTAATGCATGAGAGAGGTCACAATAAAGGAAAA
This sequence comes from Rana kukunoris, assembly GCA_029574335.1. Classification (NCBI taxonomy): domain Eukaryota; kingdom Metazoa; phylum Chordata; class Amphibia; order Anura; family Ranidae; genus Rana; species Rana kukunoris. Next base: position 179,336,175 of record CM056054.1, read on the forward strand.
AACATGAATGCACACATCCAATGATCAGTAAGCTGCAATATAATACATTTGTGTTTTTTGGGGGTTTAATATTGCTTTAAGCAAAGTTTTGTGAAAAGCATTCCTGTTTATTAGGACATCCTTTCTGCAGTTTCAAAGGACAGGAAAATGTGGACAAGCCAGACTGTAGTACATGCAGTGCGTTCTGGATTTACTGTTCTGGAAATGTTGGATATTCTACAATCAGCACTTTTTAGTAACATATTTGGTTTCTATGACAACAGCTGAGACTTGGATACTTTGGTTGCAGCTTTATTGGTTTATTTTAGGCTTCTTTGTACAATTTAATAAACATAAAAAGATAATAGAAAGTAAAATATACATTATATGTCAACACAACACAGGTCCCGTTCACATTTTAGAACTGTGGAATTCGCTATTCTGCCCGTGATTCCAAATAGCGGCAAAACACTTAACATGTGTTAAGGTGCCATTAATCTTTTTTTTAATGAATTCTTTCGTTTTGGAAAATAAGTTTTTACATATTTTTACAAAAGTACGGAATACAATACATACCACCCTAAACATGGGTGAACAAAATAGTCAAATATACTGTGGGTATAGAAAAGAATTACCCCCTTTAAAATAATCACATTTTGTTGCTTTGCAGCCTGAACGAAGACAGACACAGGTTTTGTTTTATCCACCTGCCACATATAACATCAAATATAGAACACCAACCTGTCAGAAAAAAAAAAAAAACAGAATCACTGCGTTGGAAAAAGGATCATCCCCTTGTGTCAGTATTTTGTTGAACCACCTTTTGCTTTAATTACAGCCTTTAGTCAGTTGGGATATGTCTCTAATAACTTTTCAATATTTGCCCACTCTTCTTTGCAGAACTGCTCAAGTTTAGTTAAATTGGATGGTGATCGTTTGGGGACTGCAGATTTCAAGTCATTCCACAGATTTTCAATGGTATTTAGGTTTGGGCTCTGACTAGGCACTCCAAGGACATTCCCCTTTTTCTCCTTCAATCACTGTGTGGCCATTTTTGCTGTGTGCTTTGGGTCATTGTCATTGACAACTGGAAGAGGGCAGCAGATTTTCCTCAATAATTTGATGGTCATTTCCCCTATCTGTTTCATTCTATCCTGACATGTGCTCCATTCCCTGCTGCAGAGAAACACCCCCATAACAGGATATTACTACCTCCAAGCTTGAGCCCTGGTTCACATTGATGCGCTTTGACATGGCAAATTGGCGGCAATGGCAGCGCTCAAATCTATGTGACGCTGCATTTGCGGCGCCGCACCGATTCTCAAAAGTAGTTTATGTACTACTTTTGCCGATTTCATGGTTTGATTTGCATTGACAGCTGTGCAGAAACCTGCACAGATGTCTGAAATCGTCCCCGAAGTTGGGACTGACAGGCGGGAATAAAATTGTGCGAGTTTAGATGAACTCGCACAATTTCATTCCCGCACTCAGTGTGAACCAAGGATTATTGTAGGAATGGTTTTATTTGGATGGCGAGCTGTATTGGATTTAAGGCCAAATAATTCCATTTTAGTCTCATTTGACCATAACACATTTTTGCATGTGGCCTCAGAACCTTCAAGAGGTGTTTTGGCAAAGCTCAGTCATGACTGCATGTGGCCTTTCTTGAGGAGTGGCTTTTTTCTTGCAACCCTCCCGTACAGACCACATTTGTGGAGAATTTGTGACATTGTTGTCCCATGTACACAATTACCACTCTTTGTCATAAATTCCTGCAAATGCTTCAGAGTTGGCGTAGGCCTCTTGGTAACCTCTCTGACCAGTATCCTCCTGGCTATTTCATCCAGTTTGGAGCAACGTCCTGAGCCTTCATTGTGCTTCTAGGCATTGATAAAGCCTTTTGACATTTTTTGTATCCATGTGTCTGTCCACAACATTATCCTGAAAATCCCGGTGAAAGTGCCTTGCCACCCATAATTGATTGTTTACTTCAGTTGTGGTACCAGGGACTGAAATGCTCCAGGAAAGCTCTTTTAATGCTGAGCTAATCAAAATGACCACAGCTGAACACAGTTGAAAATCAATTGGCCATGTGTGCCATTGAAAAGGTTCTTACCTGATTGAGTGCACAAGTAATTTTTTCAAAATGGTCTTTTTTTTTTTCAAAATTGTCTTTTTTCTTTCAAAATGGTCTTTTTTTTTTCAAAATTGTCTTTTTTTTTATAGCGCAAAAAACCATCAAATACCATCAAAAGAAAGCTCTATTTGTGAGAAAAAAAAGATCATCAATTTTATTCAGGTACAGTGCAGCACACAATTTTCATTTGCGTATTTGAGTATTGCAAAAAATGGCCTGTAAATGAAGAGGGGGAAATGTTCTGGAGCTGAAGTGGTAAACCATACGCTGACTGCTTCACGCTCATATACGTCGGCACAATGGCAGCGGTGGGCAAATGGGTGTACCTCTACATCCTCTTTAATTTGCCTGCTAGCGGGCACCGGCTCCCATGCCGTATACCCCATGAGCCTGCCCCACAAACTCGATGTTCGCCTGGCGGCCCACGATCATGACATGGAGAGGCAGAATTGGGAGATGCCTATGTCAACAAGGCATTTCCCTGTTCTACCTAGTGACATAACACTGATCTACTGCTCCCTGTCATCGGGAGCAGGGATCACTGTCATGCCAGTGGTAGCCCATTCCCCCACAGTTACAATCACCACCTAGGATACTCTTAACCCCTTGATCGCCCCCTAGTGTTTAACCCCTTCCCTGCCAGTGTCATTTACACAGTAAACAGTGCATTTTTATAGCACTGATCGCTGCATAAATGACAATGGTGCCAAAATAGTGTCAAAAGTGTCTGATGTGTCTGCCGCAATGTCGCAGTCACGATAAAAATCACAGATCTCCGCCATTACTAGTAAAAAAATAAATAAAAAAAAATTGCCATAAATCTATCCCCTATTTTGTAGACGCTATAACATTTGCGTAAACCAATCAATTTACGCTTATTGCATTTTTTTACCAAAAATATGTAGAAGAATACGTATCGGCATAAATTGAGAAAAAAAAAATATGAATTTTTGGGAGATATTTATTAAAAGTAAAAAAATATAGCTTTTTTCTGAATTGTATAATTGTATACATTTTTTTGTTTATAGCGTGAAAAATAAAAATTGCAGAGGTGATCAAATACCACCAAAGGAAAGCTCTATTTGTTGGTAAAAAAAGGACTTTAAAGGGGATGTAAAACTACAATTCTCTTTCCCTAAATAGCTTCCTTTACCTTAGTGCAGTCCTCCTTCACTTACCTCATCCTTCCTATTTGCTTTTAAAGGAGTTGTAAATAAAAAAAATTTTTGCTAAAATGACTGTTTACAGGGTATAGAGACATAATAGTTAACTGATTCCTTTAAAAAAACGATTAAAAATAGATAAAAATCAATCATATAATGTACCTGTAGTTTCTAGTTTTGTTTTTGCATGTTGTTTCCTGCCTCTCTGCTGTACAGAGCCACAGAGCCATAGAGAAGTGATGGTTTGGAAAGCGAAACTAGAAACTAGCACACAGTAATCACACCTCCTTGATTAGTGACCACAGAGAGAAAGCTCCCAACACTGTGGTTATCAGGAAACAGACAACCAGGAAGTGTGGAGATCAGAGAAGAATTACAGCAACTTGAGAGCAAGAACGAACAATGAGGACATGAAAACAGCACTGCATTAAAGTGGAGGTTCACCCAAAAAATCAACTTTCTGCCATTAGATCCAGCATACTGCTGACATCTGCAGTATGCTTTTTTTTTTGTACTTATCGTTTTATCAGCCATTGTTATCCGGCTCCGAGCGGGGATTTCTGCGGGGAGTAGGCGTTCCTAAGCCAAGCGGAGTTGATTGACGGGCTGCTAAAGCGCGTCACGCCTTCCGAAAATACCCGAAGTGACACTCGGGTTTTTAAGGCGCCTGCACTACACGGGAGGCGCAGGCGCCGTATAGCGCTGTAAACACATGAGTGTCACTTCAGGTATTTTCGGAAGGCGTGACGCGTTTTAGCAGCCCGTCAATCAACTCCGCTTGGCTTAGGAACGCCTACTCCCCGCAGAAATCCCTGCTCGGAGCCGGATAACAATGGCTGATAAAACGATAAGTACAAAAAAAAAAAAACAGCATACTGCAGATGTCAGCAGTATGCTAGATCTAATGGCAGAAAGTTGATTTTTGGGTGAACCTCCGCTTTAAGGTAAAGAAAGCTATTAAGTAAAAAAAAAGGGATTTTTAATAACAGCTTACCTGTAAAATCCTTTTCTTGGAGTACATCACGGGACACAGAGCGCATAGTCATTACATATGGGTTATATGGGTACCTTCAGGTGTGGACACTGGTGTAATCAACTTCACAGGAAGTTTCCTCCCTATATAACCCCCTCCCACTGAGAGTGCTCTAGTTTTGTAGCAAGCAATTTCTCTGAGGTTACACAATGTTCCCCAAAAAGAGGGGTGGGAGCTCTGTGTCCCGTGATGTACTCCAAGAAAAGGATTTTACAGGTAAGCTGTTATTAAAAATCCCTTTTTCTTGATCGTACATCACGGGACACAGAGCGCATAGTCATTACATATGGGATGTCCCAAAGCAATGCTCCATGAAGGGAGGGAGACCGTAAGGCCAAAAATAGCCAAACAGAAAATATATCAGGAGGTAAAATAGCTCCACCAACAGAAAAAAAGGGGCGTGAACCGGGCCAGAGGATTCTATACTGCTGCCCGTAGGACCGCCTGCCCAAATGCTGCGTCCGCAGCCTTTGTGACGTCCAACTTATAAAATTTAGTAAACGTATGTACGGAAGACCAGGTTGCCGCCTTGCAAACCTGTGCCATAGAGATCTGATGGTGTGCCGCCCAAGAGGCACTCATGGCCCTCGTAGAATGGGCCTTAACTGATAAGGGCGGTGGAACGCGCTTCAGACCATAGGCCTGAAAAATCAGCTGCTTAATCCACCTAGCCAAGGAAGACTTGGCAGCCAGGCTGACCCTTCTTGGGGCCATCCGGGAGAACGAAAAGCACATCTGTTTTCCGAATCTTTTCTGTAGCCTTGAGATAGACCCTCATGGCTCGGACCACGTCCAAAGTATGAAGCAGTCTTTCCTCTCTGGACTGGGGAGTAGGAAAGAAGGATGGTAGGACTAGGTCCTGATTCAAGTGAAAACTGGATATGACCTTAGGAAGGAAAGAAGGCTGAGGCCGCAGAACCACTCTGTCCTTATGCAGAATCAGGTACGGTTCCCTGCAAGACAAGGCTGCCAGCTCGGAGACCCTTCTGGCCGAAGCCATAGCCACCAAGAAAACCAACTTTCGGGTTAGCAGCACAAGAGGGATTTCTGTCAGAGGTTCAAACGGCTGCTTTTGTAAAGCTGACAAGACCAGATTTAAATTCCAGGGGCAGAGGGGAGCTCTAATAGGGGGATTTACATGCAAGACCCCCTGCAAAAAGGTTTTCACAAGCGAATGTGTGGCCAAAGGCCTTTGAAACCATATCGATAAGGCAGACACCTGCCCCTTTAGAGTACTAAGAGCTAACCCCTTGTCAACGCCAACCTGGAGGAATCGCAAGATCCTGTCAATAAAAAACTTGCGAGGATGCCCTCCTTGAGACTCGCACCACTCCACATAGGTTCTCCAGACTCTGTAATAGATATTTCTAGAGACTGGCTTTCTAGCTTGAATTAACGTAGATATGACTTGGGCAGAGAGGCCTCTGCCCTTAAGAATTAGAGATTCAGCCGCCAAGCCATCAAATTTAGCTGCTGTGAAGCAGGGTGGTAGATCGGGCCCTGAGACAGCAGATCTGGGCGCAGGGGGAGTGGCCACGGTGCCCTTACTGACATCCTCACGATGAGTGCGTACCAAGCCCTTCTGGGCCAGGCTGGGGCCACCAGGATCACCGGCCTGCGCTCCACCCTGATCCTTCGTAGAAGGCGGGGAATCATCTGTAGTGGAGGGAACGCATACAGGAGAGAAAACTGGTGCCAGGGGCAAACCAACGCATCGGTCCCGTAGGCCGAGGGGTCCCTGGCTCGGGATACGAATTTGTCCAATTTCTTGTTGAATCTTGTTGCCATGATGTCCACATCGGGAACTCTGAATCTTTGGCAAATCTCTTGGAATACCTGGGGGTGAAGAGACCACTCTCCCGGGAGTAACTGTTGACGACTCAAAAAATCTGCTTGAGAATTGTCTATCCCTGGGATGAACACTGCTGAGATGCAGGGTACATGGGCTTCGGCCCATGAAAAAATCAGGTTTACTTCCCTTTGAGCCGCCAGGCTCCTTGTGCCCCCCTGGTGGTTTATGTATGCCACCGCCGTGGCATTGTCGGACTGTATCCTTACTGGCAGACCCTGCAGGGGAAGAGTCCAGGCGACCAGGGCCAACCGAGCAGCTCTGATCTCTAGGACATTGATGGGAAGCAGACTTTCTGCCTCTGACCACTGTCCCTGCTGGGTCCGTTTTCCTAAGATTGCCCCCCAACCTGTTAGGCTGGCATCTGTGGTTACTATTTTCCACGAGATGGGGCAAAAGGTTTTCCCTTTTGATAATTTTTGAGGGATCAGCCACCAGTACAGGCTGTGCCTGACTCCTGGAGAAAGAACTAATGGACGGTCTAATGCCTGTATGGACTTGTTCCAAGCAGAGAGAATAGCTGCTTGCAGAATTCTGGTATGGATCTGGGCATAGGGCGCTGCTTCGAAGGCGGCCACCATCTTTCCCAGCAGTCGCATGCATAGGCGAATAGTCGGCTTCTTTTTGCCTAAGACTATTTGAATCGTTTGAATCAACGACCTGATCTTCTTTTGAGGTAAAAATACCCTCTGGCATTCTGTATCTAACCGAAAGCCTAGATATTCCAACTGTCTTGTGGGTTGTAACCTTGATTTTTCTTGGTTCACAATCCACCCGAACTCTTCTAGAAGCCGCACTGTGCGGACTACTGCATGATTGAGGTTGGAAGCTGAACTGTCGATAACCAGGAGATCGTCCAGGTATGCTAGGACCAAGATGCCTTCTGTCCTTAGGACGGCTAGCACCGGGGCTAACACCTTTGTGAATACCCGTGGAGCTGTTGCCAACCCGAAAGGGAGGGCTACGAACTGGTAATGACTTTGGTTTATCGTAAAACGAAGAAACTTGTGATGTGCTGGGTAAATCGGCACATGCAGATATGCATCCTTTATGTCTATAGATGCTAGGAAGTCGCCCTGATGCAGGCTGGCTGTCACTGAACGTATGGAGTCCATACGAAAGGTCTGAATCCTTAGAAAGCGATTTAGGCGTTTGAGGTCTAATATAGGCCTGACGTCGCCATTGGGGTTTTGGTATAACAAAAAGGTTGGAGTAGAATCCCAGACCCTTTTCTTGGGTTGGTACTTCTACAATTACTCCTTGGAGCAAGAGGCGATCCAACGCCTTTACGAGAGAGGCCCTCTTTAATGGGTCGCTTGGAAGACTTGACCCCTGAAAATGAGGAGGGGGGATTTCTCGAAACTCTAGTTTGTAGCCTGAGGCTACTACGGACCGAACCCAAGCGTCGGGAATTCTGGCCTTCCAGACTTCGGAGAAAAACTGAAGCCTCCCCCCCACCCAAGAGAGTGGGGGCGCCCCTTCATGAATCTGACTTGATGACTGGTTTAGCCGGCTTGCGAGACCAGGGCCTCTTGTTTGCCGCGGCTTGTCCCTGTGGGCGACTATTAACTGCTGAACGCCCGGGAGGCCGTCGATACTGACGAGAAGTCGAAGGGGCCGAGCCTACAATGGCCTGTCGTTTAAACGTGGGCCCACGCGGTCTTTTCTTGACCGGTAAGGAAGTACTTTTTCCACTTGATATGGTGTGGATATATTTATCTAGGTCTTCCCCGAATAGTCTTCCCCCATGAAAGGGAAACCCTGCTAAAAGCTTTTTGCAGGGTGCCTCTGCTGACCAGTTCTTTAGCCACAAAAGACGACGCATGTGAACCATCAGTAGAGATGAACGAGATGCCTGTTGGATGGAGTCCTTAATAGCATCTACTGCAAAGCAGAGAGCCCTAGGGAATTCTGCTAATTCATGAGTATGCTGAGCCGGCATGTCCTTTAATATATGTTTTGCCTGATCCTTCAAGGCCTGACAGACACCAATGGCTGCTACTGCTGGCTGAACCATGGCACCTACTGAGGTGAAAGCTGCTTTCAGTAGGGTCTCGAATTTCTTGTCGACCGGATCCTTGAACATATGGACATTTTCAACCAGACAAGTCAGGGATTTATTCACGCAGGAAATGGCTGCGTCCACTGTAGGGAGAGCCCATTTCTTCACATATTCCTCTTCCATAGGGTAGAGAATAGAGAATCTTTTAGGAGGGACAAAGATTCTATCAGGTCGAGCCCAATCCTGGTAAATCACGTTCCGCAGAAGGGGGTGCATTGGAAAAGATGCACAAGTTAATGGAGCCTTTAAAGAACCCAATGAGGATACCTCCGGGGCTACTAGTTCTGGCACTGGAAGTTTAAAGGCAGTGCGAACCATATCTGTCAAAGACTGGATCCACAGGCCCTCCGCTTGAGAGGCCGAAAAATATTCATCTATAGTGGAATTTTCCCTGTCTGAACCGTCGGGACTTGGGTCTGCCTGATCCCCTTGTGGGTCCCGTTCCTCTGAAGAGGAGACCTCCGCATTTGAAAACCCCACACTGGGTGAGGGGGATCTAGCCCGCTTGCTACTTGGGCAAGGACGGGAAAACAACGCAGTTAACCTTTTCTCTAGCCCACACATGGTGGCTGCTAGCATTTCTTCCGTCACGTAAACGGGAATGGGTGGATCGGGGGCCGCCTCTGCCCCCAGCACCCCCAATGGCTCTTGTACTATGCCACTCGGTGTCCTGACTGGCGAGGGTGGGGCCGTAGAAGCCTGGCCCAAATCCTCTGACCCCGATGGAGACCCCTTTTGCTTTTTGGCACCTTTAGCAGCCTTGGCTGGTCAGATCCCTTTGGAGCCATTGTACAACCTTGGGTCACCCCTATAGCCAACACCTGACTGTTGCAGCTAGGAGTAACCAATATGAGGGCAGGTATGAGGAAAAATGAAAAAGAACTAATTTCTCTCTTTTTCTTTTTTTCTTTTTTTTTTTTTTTACCCGCCTGGGAGGTGGCAATACTGAGGAAACCTGTGAGTATTGACACACCAATGCCCGTTAGCCGGAGTCCAAGGTAGACTCAGATACTGCTGGATCTAAGGCTGAGTCCCTTTAAGCAAAAAACTTTTTTTTTTTTTTTTTTTGGTCAATAGTGGACCTAAGTCCTAGACCTGAAGATCCACAAAACCGCCACTAGGTGTCCCTGTGTGGCCAAAAGACCCAGCTGCACGCTCTGTATCCTTTCTTCCTCTGCCTTCAGGAGGAAAGACCAGCCCGAGAGAAGTTTTCCCTTTATACAGACCCTGACGCTGCTGGCCCGCCCCCCCGACGCACGCCGACGCTATAAAAGGCGGCGTGCGCGCGCGCGCGTATGCGCGCGCACACACGCGCGCACACACGCGCGCACAATCGCGCGCACACACGCGCGCACGATCGCGCGCACACACGCGCGCACGATCGCGCGCACGATCGCGCGCACCACGCTGAAACCACATGGAGGAAGCAGAGCAGAGGAACAACATGGACCAGCGTTATGCAGCACCAACAGACACCAGGTAAGCACTAATCTTATTGTAGTGCACACACAGCGAGGAAGCTGTCCCCTTGGGCTTCCTAAGAAACAGGAGTTTTTTACCAGCAATTTCCTCTTTAAAACATGTGGGGTTGCAGTATCAGTGTTAACAGGCAGACCTGGGGTGAGTAGCAAATATATAACTTACACAAGTATACATATATCTACATGTTATCTGGGTAAACATTAGAATCCCATCCTGCCTCAACAGACATAGTGGAGATAGTGGCTGATGCACCAGCATACTGTTAGCCAACCCAGAACCCCCAGGGGGATACCTACTGTCGAACCAAGTCCCGCAGGTTCCCTCTTACCTGCTCCACGCCGCAGGGTATTGCAAAATGCAAGAGGCCCAGCCTTCCCCCATCTCCGTGGGTATTGTCTTGGACCTTCAGGGACCGGGGTCCTGTGTTAAGGAACCCACACCCCTGGACCTATATAGCATCCTGGCATCAGTAGCGTTTAGTTCTTGGAAGAGACTAAGGCACTGGAGCCCAGAATCCAGCCCTCCAAGGAGAGGCATTATAGGCAAAACCCCACTCCAGCAGGGCCCGGGTACCGTACATCTTGGCTCTGAAGCACTTCGGACGGATCCGGCTAGCTATCCTGGGTCCCGAGACCTCCGAGGGACAGCTAGACGTGACCAACACCTAAGACACTGGCGAAAAAACTAGAGCACTCTCAGTGGGAGGGGGTTATATAGGGAGGAACTTCCTGTGAAGTTGATTACACCAGTGTCCACACCTGAAGGTACCCATATAACCCATATGTAATGACTATGCGCTCTGTGTCCCGTGATGTACGATCAAGAAAAAATCCTTTACAAACTCTTTAAATGTCCTTATTTCTTCTGAGAAATCCTCACTTCCTGTTCTTCTGTCTGTAACTCCACACAGTAATGCGAAGCTTTCTCCCTGGTGTGGAGTGTCATGCTTGCCCCCTCCCTATCTGCAACGTAGAGAGTGTCCTGACTCTCCTGTAGTCCAAGGGAGGGGGCGAGCACGACACTCCACACCAGGGAGAAAGCCTTGCATTACTGTGTGGAGTTGTGCCCCGTACACACGATCACTTTATGTGATGAAAAAAAAACGAAGTTTTCTGTGAAGAAAAAACGACGTTTTTGAAACGTCACTTTTCAAAGACGATGTTGCATACACACCATCGTTTTTTCACAAAAAGCGAGGTTACGTTCACCACTCTTTTCCATTGAAGCTCGCTTCATAACTAGCTTCTGGGCATGCGCGGGTTGAAAAACGTAGTTTTAAACAACGTTTTTTGCTACACACGGTGCCTTTTTGTGAAACAAAAAATGACGTTTTGAAAAACGACACATAAAATTGAAGCATGCTTCAATTTTTTTTTGTCGTTTTTTACAAGACATAAAACAACGTTTTCCCCCACACACGGTCAATGAAATTGACGTTTTTAAAAACGTCATTTTTTTTCATCACATAAAGTGATCGTGTGTACGCGGCATTACAGACAGAAGAACAGGAAGTATAAGGACATTTAAAGGAAGGAGGACTGCACTAGGGTAAAGGAAGATATTTAGGGGGAAAAAATTGTACCTTTACAACCCCTTTAATTTTGTTTGGGTGCAGCATCGCACGATCGCGCAATTGTCAGTTAAAGCGACGCAGTGCTCTATCGCAAAAAGTGCTCTGGTCAGGAAGGGGGGTAAATCCTTCAGGGACTGAAGTGGTTAGATTGTTTAGTTTGGGCCTTATATAACTTACATCTACAAATGAGCGCACAAAGATTGACCAATCAGATTGTAACTTGTATGGCTTAAATTCTGCAGGTAAAAAGCATCATTTTATATAAGTCCAGTCACAGCTGGAGCTTTCCATGACACCAAAAGTTGTGTCACCGCCTGTCACTATGCTTGGGTGACAGGTACACTTCAACTCCCTGAGCAGGTAACTTGGCGGTGTCCTTACTATTCATACTGTAATACAATAAATATTAATGAGCTGTGATAAGGATCTGGTAGCTGGAAATGTCCCCTGTTCTTTATTGCTGACAAGTGAAGCTTCACAAGGTCTCATTGCTGTATCTGTCCTTTCCATCTGCTGTAGAGAGATTTCACAATCTAGCCAGGAGTTTTACTAGGAAGCTCTATAAAGTCATTGCCGATACAAATGGCAGATTACAGATCACATTTGAAGGATCTGCTCCATAGCCAGCAGTGGGACGGGAGGGTCTGCAGCTCCATAACTCTTTGTAGGTTGATGAATAGCTTTTTAATCAGCAGCTCTTGTTCTAGTCTGCTTCAGGTATGTAAGCGGCCATATTTATGTGTCACAACACCATTTACTCTACATCTCTATGACAAGTACGGATATGACACAAAGTATTTAAATGTATTAGACACCTCTGGATACGTTTGTCTGTCTTGTCTGATGTATATATCTTCTTTATAATGGCCACCCATGCAGGTATATGAACATTCAAAACCATAAAATGAGCATGGAAATACAACCAACTTATCACTTCTAGTGCCACTTACCTGCCCAGGGCTTGTCCTTATCCCTCTGGCATTGCTGGAATACACTAAGCCAACCCATTGTGTGAAATCCTCATATTGGCACCAATATGGCACCTAAACCAGAGATTCCTTAGGCTACAAATTTCCGACAACAAAAATTTGAGAACTGTGCACACAATTCAACGCACAAAAATTCTACGCATGCTCGGAATCAATTTGACGCATGCTCATTTAACTTCATTTTTCTCGGCTCGTCATAGTGTTGTACTTCACCGCATTCTTGATGTTTGCAACTTCCGACAACATTTGTGTGACCGTGTGTATGCAAGACAAGTTTGAGCGAACATCCTTCGAAAAAAAAGAAAACGGTTTTAATGTTGGAATGTCTTATCATGTGTTCGCGGCATTAGTATGTTCTGTAGTACGTCTTACTGTGATAATGTATGAAAAGAGGGGCACCTGTTCTGTAAATTTTAACCACTTCCAGCCCGGTCAATAGTCAATTGACGTCCGGGAAGTGGTTGTGAAATCCTGACTGGACGTCTATCAAGGTCTTGCAGGATTTCATGCCGGTGGGGGTGCGCAGCGCAGCGATTAGTGATGCGGGGTGTCAGTCTGACACCCTGCATCTCCGATCTCGGTAAAGAGCCTCCGGCGGAGGCTTTTTACTACTAGCCATGTTTAATCACGGCTGATCATGATGACAGATGCGAGTAGAGGAGAGCTGATCGGTGGCTCTCATGACAGGGGGGGTTTGCACTGATTGTTTATCAGCGCAGCCCCCCTCGGATGCCAACACTGGACCACTAGGGAGTGCCCCCGGTGCTCAATAGAGCAAAAAAAACAATAAATAAAAATAAATTGAACACAATCAATGCCAATCAGTGCCCACAAATGGGCACTGACTGGCAACATGGGCACTGACTGAAATGATGCCCAGCAATGCCATCAGTGCCACCCCTCAGTGTCCATCAGTGCCACCCAGTGTTTATCAGTGCCACCTCTTAGTGCCCATCTATGCCCAGTGCCCACCTATCAGTGCCCATCTGTGCCACCCATAAGTACCCATGAGTGCCACCCATAAGTGCCGCCCATGAGTGCCCATCAGTGCCGCCAAAGAGTGCCCAGTGCCGCCTATGAGTACCCATCAGTGCCTCCTATGAGTGCCCATCAGTGCCATCTATCTGTATCCATAAGTGCCACCTCATTGGTGCCCATCAGTGCCGCCATATCAGTGCCCATAATTAAAGAAGAAAACTTACTTTTTTACAAAAATTGTTGCGCAAAAATAAAAATCGCAGAGGTGATCAAATACCACCAAAAGAACACTCTATTTGTGGGAACAGAATGATAAAAATGTCATTTGGGTACAGTGTAGCATGACTGCGCAATTGTCATTCAAAGTGCGACAGTGCTGAAAGCTGAAAATTGGCTTGGGCAGGAAGGTGCGTAAGTGCCTGGTATAGAAGTGGTTTAAGCCCAACTTCCCGGGAAGAACTGACATTTTTTCATCCCGCCTTCCACCCACCTCTAACTCACAATGCAAGGGATTTTCGGCTTACCTGGTGAAGGAAGATAGACTCATCTTAGTTCACGCATAACTGATGTTTTCTGCTGCGAGAACTCCAATCCAGATGTGCTTGGTATTCCTCACCATGTAGTCCCCTGCAGTCATCACTCCTCTTCTGGATCCTGAGAGAACCCCTCCACTGGAGAGCCAATAGAAAGAAAGCAAAAGAGAAGTGAATAATTGGGACCTGAAAGTCACATGGCCACAGGTTTAGTTAGAGATGATACTTTTTTTTTTTTCTTTCTTTTTTTTTGGTTTAGCTAGTGGGTAGTAGGAGGGAGAGATGGAAGGGGGTATTCTTTTCTGCCCAGAGTTTGGCTTTTGAGTAAAAGTTCTGTTTTGTATATAAACTAATTTTACTGTCTCCTGTCCTTTCTGGAAACGTAACAATATAGCCAATACGTGGGGAGAGTGGACTTTAAAACTTGTTCTGGGCAGGAATGAGTGATTGCTTAGCAGAGGAGGGTCAAGCTTGCTAGGAATTGGTAGGAAACGTTCCCCCAGGTGCACACGTCTGGCTCACAGGTCTTGGGTGTTTGGTGGGACCTTCTGCGGACTACGTCTGGGACCACCAGGAATAGTTAGAGCTCACTCGTAAATGTGTGATATGTGTTACCCAATATTAGAAGACTGACAGAGTAGTGAACTGAAGAGATTGTTACTGGGGTTTCAGGCCCACCAACACTGGACATTGGCAAGGGAAGGGAACTGGCATAACAATCCACCACAAGGGGGTGCTAAATGTAGTCTGTCTGTTTGTATCTGTATGCAGGGAGGAACAAGTACCAGGGCAGCCATCAGATTTTTTTGGGCCCCTTACGCAGCTTTAGGCCTGGGTCGAGGCGCCCCACCAGCCTCACCACCAACATTTCCCAAGGCCTGCCCACGGGCCATCCCACTGAATATGCATGCAGCCCTCCCTTCTCACACCTGTACTCACTCAGCCCCCTCACACCTGTATACATGTCAGGCTCCCTCCTCACCTGTATACATGTCAGGCTCCCCCTCACTTGTATATATGTCAGCTCCCCACATATACACATCTGTAAAACACACAAACAGCCCCCCTCCCTTTCCTTCACAGCCCCTACTTGTAAAGGAGGTCTTCTCACCTGGTCCCAGATTCAGTTTTCACAAAGCCGACATGTTGCTAAGACACAGAGAGGCTGCAGCGAATTACACTATATAACACAGCACACACAAGGGGTGCACATGAGCATAGTAGCCAGAGGTGGCAGTAAAGAGCTTGATGGCTGAGTTCAATGCCACAGAGCAGACGCTGCTGATATTGTTTCTGCATTGTACAACATGTCTCCCCTTCACCCGCTCCTGCCTAATCCTAGCCTGGTTGGGCCCCCCTAGATGCTCGGGCCCCTTACAGTTGTATCGGCTGTACCCCCCTGATGGCAGCCTTGCCCTGAGCTGTAATATCTTTATCTACTGTGTGTTCACAAAAAACATTACATGAAAAATGGATATCCAAGGGAGGAAGCTTGCACACCACAAAAAGATGACAAGGAAGGGGTACACGTTTTCCCAAGGCACTGTGAAAACCCTGCTCAATCTGGCTGCAGGTGATCATGGAAAAATTCAAAACTTGGTATACTAAGCAGACTTTAGGGCAGTTGCAATGTTAGTTTCTACAACACTGAAAAGCCTGATTCACGCTAGAGGTGGCCTAGACATTCACTCTAGAGGTGGCCTAGACATTCACTCTAGAGGTGGCCTAGACATTCACTCTAGAGGTGGCCTAGACATTCACTCTAGAGGTGGCCTAGACATTCACGCTAGAGGTGGCCTAGACATTCACGCTAGAGGTGGCCTAGACATTCACTCTAGAGGTGGCCTAGACATTCACTCTAGAGGTGGCCTAGACATTCACTCTAGAGGTGGCCTAGACATTCATTCTAGAGGTGGCCTAGACATTCATTCTAGAGGTGGCCTAGACATTCATTCTAGAGGTGGCCTAGACATTCACTTTAGACGTGGCCTAGACATTCACTCTAGAAGTGGCCTAGACATTCACTCTAGAGGTGGCCTAGACATTCACTCTAGAGGTGGCCTAGACATTCACTCTAGAGGTGGCCTAGACATTCATTCTAGAGGTGGCCTAGACATTCACTCTAGAGGTGGCCTAGACATTCACTCTAGAGGTGGCCTAGACATTCACTCTAGAGGTGGCCTAGACATTCACTCTAGAGGTGGCCTAGACATTCATTCTAGAGGTGGCCTAGACATTCACTCTAGAGGTGGCCTAGACATTCACTCTAGAGGTGGCCTAGACATTCACTCTAGAGGTGGCCTAGACATTCACTCTAGAGGTGGCCTAGACATTCATTCAGAGGTGGCCTAGACTCTAGAGGTGGCCTAGACATTCACTTCTAGAGGTGGCCTAGACATTCACTCTAGAGGTGGCCTAGACATTCACTCTAGAGGTGGCCTAGACATTTACTCTAGAGGTGGCCTAGACATTCACTCTAGAGGTGGCCTAGACATTCACTCTAGAGGTGGCCTAGACATTCACTCTAGAGGTGGCTTAGACATTCACTCCTAGCCTAAAATTCATTTTTGTATCATGACAAATATGTGAGATGATTGTACTGACCAACCTCTGAAAATATTTGTTTTCTTCTTTGATTACATTGAGTCATTGACCTAAAACATGCATGCAGCCAATGAAGGCAAATCACAGGATCTGCACTTTTATTCTTTTTTTTTTTTAAGTGTATTTTTGTGCGTGAGAGAGAGGAGCCAGACTGCAGGAGTTGGGAGTAGGCAGACCCTCCCCCCCGGAGGCAATCGCCATCCTTCTCCATGCCCCCGGTGGCAATGGCGGATGTGAGGGGGGGCCTCCCACTCACCCCACCCTACCTGCTCCTCTTGGGAGCCCAACTGGGGCCCAACGGAACCACAACGGGGCAGAGGGACTCCCTCTATGAGGGAGTGAGGGGGCCTAGCCCACCCAGCCAGCCCCGTAGGTCCTTCGCCTCTCTTTTATTTTAGGAGACCGCATGGCCAAAGTGCATGTGTTTTAAACCAATTTCGTCTGCGTACTAAGCACAGGCATACCTTGCATAGCACACCCACCGGGAGCCGGGCTGCACTTTTATTCTAGTTCAGCAGTGTACATCTATTATTTTTAGCAGTACAGACATAGGCGTGCGCCGGGTGTGCCCAGGCACACCCTAATCACTCTGTGCAGCATAGATTCCCCCTACTGCCCTAGCATCTCCTTCCCACCGCTTCCGGCTTCCTTCCTCTTCTGCTGGCTGTTGTTGTAGGGATGTTTTGGATGAATGGGGGAAGGGGCCAGTAAATATGTTATTTATTGGCCCCTTACCTTTCTGAATCAAGATAGTGAGTGATCCGTAGGTAGTGTTTGCGCTCTGGGGTGCACACCCTAATGCAATAGGCTGCACACACCTATGAGTACAGATATTAGCCATACACAGGTAGATTCTTGTTTTAAAACTGTCGTTTCTGAGAATGTTATAGTCACTGATGGTTTTATCAAATTCTCCATTAAACGATCTTTGTGTGAACATTCATACAAAAATCTAATAATGTACAGTATGGCCAGCGAAAGAACATGACTGTGTGTGACATTAGTCCGCTGTGTCCCACAACTAGGGAATCCGGCTACCCAGATACCGAGCTCTCCCCTCCTCCTCTAACCTTCTCTTGAAGCCCTCAGAAATCCACTGTACTCCTGAGTATGGGGAAGCATGTGACCCTCTCCCCCTATTCCCAGGATGCATTGCTCAGACCTGAGAGCTCAACTAAACATTAGATCCTATGGCTCCAGAAGACACTTGGACCAGCGGTGGAGTAGTATCAGTAGGTGGGAATGCCTCAACAAGAGCCCCCGTCTCTTTTCCCTGATTGCAACAATAATTTCTAAAATGTAGCATTAAAAATAACAATAAAACACCCAATATCCTTGCACACTAAGCATTTTTAAATAAAATACAGTGGAACCTCGGATTGCGAGTAACGCGGTTAACGAGCAATTCGCAATACGAGAACTGTGTTTTGAAAAATCCTGACTCGGTTTGCAATAGTTGTCTCGCAAAACGAGCAAAATTCAAGCCAAAACGGTGTGCATTACTGCTTTTGGCCTGAGGTGTGGGGGGCGCCGGAGCCGTTCGGAGCCATTCAGAATTTCCCGGAAAACCTCTGAAATACTTCCTGAGCTTTTCCAAGCTTTTCTGAGTTCAGCTGAGGTGTCCTCGGGCCTTACCAGGTGTTTCCGAGGCTCTCCAGTGCCTTCCCCCCACCTCTGGCCACATGTGGGTACTGCATGCCATTGAAGTCAATGCGGAACAAATTGTTTTAGTTTCCATTGACTTCTATGAGGAAACTCGCTTTGATATGCAAGTACTTTGGATTACGAGCATTCTCCTGGAACAGATTATGTTCATAATCCAAGGTTCCACCGTACTTGTTTTTCACTTTTTTGTATTATTTGTTCCATTTCAGTGCTGATGGTTCCAGCAAGGTCCTTACTGCATGGCATTTCTCAGGGTAGGTTTCTGGGTGGTGACAACAGTGGACAATGTCTGTGTAATAAAAAATAAAAAATGTGGCGCTAAAAGGAAACACTCAAACAACACAAAGGAGGAAGTGTATCTCTACCCCAAAAAATAAATGGTGATATATGCTATATAGTAAAACATAAACATATAATGATAAATTGTGATAAATGCACATCAGAAAGCAATCCAAGCAGGAACCGTGTAAGGGGAAAAATAAGGCCCATTGAGGGCTAAAAAAAGTTCCAGGTAAGTCCAGGTAGTATTGACACTACAGTACTAAGAAAAAATCCGGTGCGGGAAGTCCCGATGGAAGCTGACAATCCAGTGGAGGGAAACAGAGGATCAAACATGCATTCCAAAGTTGTCAGAAGAATTAAACACTCTTACCAGATTCGGTGGACATACAGACCATTGGTAGTATGTCAAATGGGCAAAGAATGGATCCTCAGTCAGGTGTAATTCATGTAAGGCACATCAGATGATATCTCCAGGAATCTCCAAATTTCTTGACTCTCACCCTGGGATGTGAGCCTGACGTGCAGAGGAAGACCTCTCCTACAACTCCGGCTCGCGGACTACTGGCAGTGATACAGCAGCCACAGGAACACGGTGGGGTATGAGTGCCTGTAAACAGTTCAATAGTCCCTGTAGTAGCGGTGGTCAGCAGGCAGATAGTAGATGAGCTGACACGATGCTTGACTGGTGGCAGGCTGGGATGAACCACAGAGCAGTACCAGATGCAGGCTTGCAGGGCTGGGAGCTGTAGCAGGCTGGATGAGCGTGATGCAGGGTCAGACAGGCCGGGTCGGTAATAATCAGGCAGATCAGGCATAGACATTAGGCAGAAGAGAGGTCAGGTCACAAGCCAAGTAGTACTGGAAGATCATCAGACAGAATCAGCAGGCAGGATCAGAGTCTAAGGAAAGCCGGGATCAGAACAGGCAGCAGGTATTCACAGGTAACAACAAGCTGGATCAGAGTCAGAGGTCACACAGGAAACAGGAAATTACACAGAAGCTGCAGACCAAATGTAATGTTTGTTAAAAATGGCCACTTGTAGTCTCCATTAGAAGCCCATGTGATAGGCTGACAACTGGGGAGCACAACAGTTGCAAGTTGCCCTGTTGAGTCAGTTTGATAGGCGGTCCGGTCACACCTGTCAAGCTTGACACGCCAAGTAAAAATTGGAACTGCAAAGTGAACTTTGGCCACCATGTAAATTTGAAGGTGGGCAGTTGGAGGCTGGCAATTATGTGGATCAACGGCCTGATTTTACTGCCCCCTGTCACCAGTGAGAGGGTCATCATGTACAATACAATTTGACTGTACAATCTTTACCCAATAAACTTTCTTCACATTGACCAAAACTATGTAATATAAGGACCTACCTAAACGAATCTATTAGATTGTAAGCTCTCAGGTCCTCCTAACCCTCCTGTAATGAATTGTATTGCTGGATAGATATTATTTTGATACCTAGTGCCCATATTTTGGTAAGATTAATGAATTGGATTGTAACTGTACTCTCTTCCTTTATGAAGTAAAGAGCTGTGCAAACTGTTGGTGCTCTATACAGTATCTTGAAAAAGAATTCATACCCCTTGAAATCTTTCACATTTTGTCTTGTTACAACCAAAAACGTAAATGTATTTTATTGGGATTTTATGTGATAGACCAACACAAAGTGCCACATAATTGTGAAGTGGAAGGAAAATGATAAATGTTTTCATTTTTTTTTACAAATAAATATGTGAAAAATGTTGCATGTACTTGTATTAAGATCCTTTTACTCTGATACCCCTAACTAAAATCTAGTGGAACCAATTGCCTTCTAAAGTCACCTAATTAGTGAAAAAGAAGACCACCTGTGTGAAATGTAATCTCAGTATAAATACGGCTGTTCTGTGAAGCCCTCAGAGGTTTGTTAGAGAACCTTAGTGAACAAACGGCATCATGAAGGCCAAGTAACGCTGCAGACAGGTCAGGGATTAAGTTGTGGAGAAGTTTAAAGCAGGGTTAGGTTATAAAAACATATCCCAAGCTTTGAACATCTCACAGAGCACTGTTCAATCCATCATCTGAAAATGGAAAGAGTACGGGTGCAACTGAAAACCTACCAAGACATGGCCTTCCACCTAAACTGACAGGCTGGGCAAGGAGAGCATTAATCAGAGAAGCAGCCAAGAAGCCCATTGTAACTCTGGGGGAGCTGCAGAGATCCACAGCTCAGGTGGGAGAATCTGTCCACAGGACAACTATTAGTCGTGCACTCCACAAATCTGGCGTTTATGGAAGAGTGGCAAGAGTGTTGAAAGAAAACCATAAGATGTCTCGTTTGCCATTTGCGAGAAGCAATTTGGGGGACACAGCAAACATGTGGAAGAAGGTGCTCTGGTCAGATGAGACAAACGCGATGTGTGGTGGAAAACTAACACTGCACATCACCCTGAACAGACCATCCCTACTGTGAAACATGGTGGTGTCAGAATCGTGTTGTGGGGATGCTTTTCTTCAGCAGGGACAGGGAAGCTGGTCAGAGTTGATGGAAAGATGGATGGAGCTAAATACAGGGCAATCTTAGAAGAAAACCTGTTAGGCCGCGTACACACGATCAAATTTATCTGCTGAAACTGGTCCGACGGACCGTTTTAGCAGACATCTCCGATCGTGTGTACGGGCTATCAGACATGTTTTCTCAGCGGACAAATTTCAAAGCATGCTTTGAAATTTGTCCGCCGGAGGCATGTCCGTCAGATATGTCCGCTGGTTAGTACACTAACCAGCGGACAGAAATCTCTGCGCATGCGTCGAATGGATTCGACGCATGCATGGAAGTATTTTACTTCCTGGAGTGGTGATGTGGTGGCATCAACGTCACCGCCACGTCACCGCGTCCTCAGCACGAGGGAATTTTCGTCCGATGGTGTGTACACTCCAGCGGACCAAAATCCGATGAGACATGTCTGCTGCAAACGGTCCGTCGGATATGTTTGAGCGGACATGTCTCATCGTGTGTACACGGCCTTAGAGTCTGCAAAAGACTTGAGACTGGGGCGGAGGTTCACCTTCCAGCAGGACAATGACCCTAAATATACAACCAGAACTACAATAGAATGGTTTAGATCAAAGAATATTCATGTGTTAGAATGGTCCAGTCAAAGTCCAGACCTAAATACAATTGAGAATCTGTAACAAGACTTGGAAATTGCTGTTCACAGACGCTCTCCATCCAATCTGACAGAACTTGAGCTATTTTGCAAAGAAGAATGGGCAAAAATGTCACTCTCTAGATGTGCAAAGCTGTTAGAGACATGCCCTAATAAGACTTGCAGCTGCAATTGCAGTGAAAGAAGGTTATACTAAGTATTGATTCAGGGAGGCTGAATACAAAGGCACCCACACTTTTCACATATTAATTTGTAAAAAAAATTGAAAACAATTTATAATTTTCCTTCCACTTCACAATTATGTACCACTTTGTGTTGGTCTATCACATGAAATCCCAATAAAATACATTTATGTTTTTGGTTGTAACATGAAAAAATGTGAAAATTGTCAAGGGGTATGAATACTTTTTCAAGGCAATGTAAATCCTGTATTATAATAATATTAGATTAGACCCTCTTGTATTGTATTATAACTATACTGTCTTTCTTTATATTGTAAAGCGTTGTGCACTCCTGTATTATAATAATATTCAATCAATCTGTATCCAATCAGACAGGCCCTTGCGCTACATAGTTGTTGGCAGATCTAAAGGAAATTGTACAATCAGGTTGTAACGTGTGTGTGATGATCTTTATACAATGTTTTTATGATCATTACAGTGAACGATCGTGTTGTTTCAAGTACGGCCAGCAGAAGTACAAAGCAGCAGCTCATCCATGTCGAACGCAGAGCGCTGCAATCTAAAGTTGACCACTAGTTGGCGCCTTTTGTTAACATATTGTCTGTCTGTACATAGAGAGCCTGGAATCAAAGCTTCATCGTTGTGTGTTTTCTAAACATGACATTCAAATGTTCTGAGCTGGCAATGAAGAGCATCCCCCATAAGGTGCTCAGTGTACAGGGGGGGGGGGGGGGGGGCGGGGATGGACGGGGGGGGGGGGGGGCAATAAAAAGAGCTGAATGAAATATTAAAGGATGGATTTTGTGTGTGGGGGAGGGGAGATGATCCATAGGACAGAGGAAGGAAACACACACATAGAATAATTGGAAGGTCGGCGAGTCTTATCAGGGCAGCGCACGGTTATTATCAGCCGCTCACAGCCATAGGTAAAGGTGGAGGGTGCCATGATATTACAATCCGCTCTGATTGGATTTCCAACAACACTAATTACTACAAAATCATTGTCGGTAAAAATGTGATCTGCCCTCTCTTCTCTCTCCCTTCCTCTTCTTTCTACTATATTTTGATCATTTTACCCCCCCCCCCCTCCCCAATTTTGAGGGTATGCAAATTTTCCTAGACTCCCCCCCCAGAATAAATATATTTATAGTGATTGCTGATCGGCTTAGTCGTTTGTTGGGGGGTACAAGCGCATCCAATTCACTAAAACTAGACTGAGCATACACTATACAATCTGATTGTACAATCTTCTTTAGATCTCACATCAACATTGTAGTGCAAGGACCTGCCTGCTGTGATGATAATTGAATGAATGGTTTAGAATTGTCCTCATTTACATAGTCTTGTTAAGGTTACTTTCACGCTGAGGCACTTTACAGGCGCTATAGCGCTAAAAATAGCGCCTGCAAAGTGCCTGTAAAGAGCCTCTTCTCTCACTCCAATGTGAAATCCCGAGAGCTTTCACAATAGAGCGGTGTGCTGGCTGCAAGGACTGGCATCTTTGAGGCGCTGTAGGAGCGGGCGCCCTTGCCCACTGAAATCAATAGGCAGAGCCGCCAAGGCGCCTGCAAAATGCTGCTGCAGCGGCGCTTTGCGGGCACTTTTAACCCTTTTCCGGACATTAAAAGGGAGTTCCACCCACAATTTCACTTTTTAAATATAAATACCCCTGTAATACACAAGCTTAATGTATTCTAGTAAAGTTAGTCTGTAAACTTAGGTCCGTTTTGTTAGGTTGTTACAGCATTTAGATTTATAATCTAGAAATAGACCGTGGCCATCTTAAGTGTGGGCATCATGAAGCCAGACTGTATGACTTCCTGGATTTCAGCTTTGCATATCTCACACATGCTCAGTGCTGCACAAGCAATAGGTTTCAGTCAGGTCTGCAAGGACTACTGGGAAACATGATGCCTATCCCAGAAACCCTTGCAAATAGCATTGTGACTTAATAGGCTAATAAGGTGGAGGAAGTAATGAAGGACTACAAAATAAAGGTATTTACAAGCAACAAAATAAATAAAAATTGTCCATTCTGAACACTATGAGATTAGGGCATGCAGCACAGACAAACATAAAAAAATGGGTGGAACTCCATTTTAAGGGGGTTAAAAGTGCCCCGGTAGCGGCCGAAAAGCTCAGCAAAAACTACAGCTTTAGCGCTGACGTCCCAAAGCCTCCCCTGCCCGCCCCAGTGTGAAAGTGCCCTTAGATGCAAGGAGTTTCAGCAGTAGAGTAGGGTCAGCTTAAAGTGGGTGTAGACACACTTTGTTAAAAAAAAAAAAAAACACCTGTAAGACAAAGGCATAGGAAGCTAGTATGCATACTAGTTTATTATTCAACACCCAACTTGGAATCGAAACCCCAGCTGCGGTGCCCGCCACAGCACCGGCTGGTGATACGTCATTCCGGAGTTACTCTCAGGTATCGCAGCTCCGGCGTGCGGGAGCCGCTGGTAATGGCAGAGGCACTGAAATCAACGGCACGTACAAATACAGGGGATATCTCCTAAACCGTTCAGGCACTGCTGCTCCTCTGAAAAGTGATCTGAGTGTGTATAAAAGGTGATGGAGAGAGACAATATGTTGCCTCCTCACCATCTGATTTATACCTGTGATTGGCGTGCAATGCACATGATTGCAGCCCTAGAGAATAAAATGACGGGTGTTGCATTTTTTTCACACGGTATTTGCACAGCGGTTTAAAAAAAAACAAAAAAACACTTTAATGAATTTTAGGGCACAAAACACAATATAATACCCAATTGTTTTATGTTATGCTGAGTAAATAGATACCAAACATGTCACGCTTTCCGCACACTTGTGATAAGGGAGACAAACTACGTGAACTATATTATCTACAGGTGATGTTTTAAAAGCCTCTACAGGTTACCACTTTAGATTTACAAAGGAGGTCTGGGCAAGAATTATTGCTCTCAATCTGTTGTTCACTGTGATACCCCACATGTGTTGTGCGATCGCTGTTTACATAAGACACGGGAGCGAAACATGCCTTCGCCTCTGTGTGCAAGCATGGGGGGAGGGGGGTGTCAGGCGTTTTAAAAAAAAAAATTGTATTGTTATTTTTTATACTGTACCTTTAAAAAAAATGTATCACTTGTGAACATTCCTTGTGATAACAATAGACAGTGACAGGTCCTCTTTATTGATACATCTGGGGTCTATTAGAGGAGATAGGAGCTGTGACGTCACTACATTCCAGACCTGCTGGTGTATCCTGCGGTCAGGTTACTTTCTCTCTACCTCTTTATTTTATACATTTTCCTGTAAGTGCAATGTTGTATTTAATAAATCTTCAATGTGGCTATATTGCACGATGAGCCTTCCTCTGTTTTTCATGTAATATAGATACCATGTCCTGAGCATAAGGGAGACCTGACTCGTGGTTCACTACGATCGAGATCACATGTGTGGATGAGTGTGGCAATGAGAGCGAAATCAGTCTGTCTTTTGGATATCTGTTTATTCTATGCTTCTCGTGATCTCCTATAATTTAGAGATCATATTGGTCTGGTAAGAGGCTCACACTTCTTTTATGCTTCTCATGATCTCCTATAATTTAGAGATTATATTGGTCTGGTAAGAGGCTCACACTTCTTTTATGCTTCTCATGATCTCCTATAATTTATAGATCATATAGGTCTGGTAAGAGGCTCACACTTCTTTTATGCTTCTCATGATCTCCTATAATTTAGAGATCATATCGGTCTGGTAAGAGGCTCACACTTCTTTTATGCTTCTCATGATCTCCTATAATTTAGAGATCATATTGGTCTGGTAAGAGGCTCACACTTCTTTTATGCTTCTCATGATCTCCTATAATTTAGAGATTATATTGGTCTGGTAAGAGGCTCACACTTCTTTTATGCTTCTCATGATCTCCTATAATTTAGAGATCATATCGGTCTGGTAAGAGGCTCACACTTCTTTTATGCTTCTCATGATCTCCTATAATTTAGAGATCATATCGGTCTGGTAAGAGGCTCACACTTCTTTTATGCTTCTCATGATCTCCTATAATTTAGAGATCATATTGGTCTGGTAAGAGGCTCACACTTCTTTTATGCTTCTCATGATCTCCTATAATTTAGAGATTATATTGGTCTGGTAAGAGGCTCACACTTCTTTTATGCTTCTCATGATCTCCTATAATTTAGAGATCATATCGGTCTGGTAAGAGGCTCACACTTCTTTTATGCTTCTCGTGATCTCCTATAATTTAGAGATCATATCGGTCTGGTAAGAGGCTCACACTTCTTTTATGCTTCTCATGATCTCCTATAATTTAGAGATCATATTGGTCTGGTAAGAGGCTCACACTTCTTTTATGCTTCTCATGATCTCCTATAATTTAGAGATTATATTGGTCTGGTAAGAGGCTCACACATCTTTTATGCTTCTCATGATCTCCTATAATTTAGAGATCATATCGTCTGGTAAGAGGCTTACACTTCTTTTATGCTTCTCGTGATCTCCTATAATTTAGAGATCATATCGGTCTGGTAAGAGGTTCACACTTCTTTTTGAGCACTGGTGGAATATGGATAGTTACTCACTCTAAACACTGGGAGCAGTGCACATTTATCCATTTGTTTTGAAGATATATATGGACACTTATTTTCATTTCACAGAATATATTTTATGGACATTTGTTTTTATTTGACACTATAATGTTGCATACCTAATTCGGATACATTTATATTACGGTTGAGGTTGATTCACTGTTCCTGTTTTTGTTGAATCATTCATTATTTAGACACTTTTTTGGTGGATTTAATTCTCTGTTAGTTAACGGACAAGGCAACTTTTTTCACGTATGCGATATTTTTTTTCTGTATTCAGGCGTTTGAAAATGCAGCAGTTTGTTTTGATGTTTTTCTAGCACAAGGTGTACTCTATACATATTATTGGGGTCTATTAGATCCCAGATGTCTCCTCTTAAAAGCTTCAGCTCATACCAAGGTTGGTACGATCCAATGCTTTTTTACAAATAAATAAAAAGAACTAAAATGTTGGAAAAAAATGTTTCTTTGTTTCTGTTACAAAACTTTGTAAACAAGCATGTTTTCTCCTTCACTGATGGGCACTGATGAGGCAGTGCTGATTTGCACTGATATACAGCACTGATAGGTGGTACTGATGGGCACTCATAGGCGGCACTGATGGACACTTATATGCAGCACTTCTAAGCACTGATGGGTGGCACTGATAAGCAGCACTGATGGGCACAGATATACAGCACTGATAGGTGGCACTGATGGGCACTCATAGGTGGCATTGATGGGCACTGATAGGCAGCACTCATGGGCAATGATAAGTGCCACTGATGGGCACTCATAAGTGGCACTGATAGGTGGCACTGGAGGACACGTATAGGCAGCACTGATGGGCATTGGCGGGCACTAATGGGCTGTACTGATAGATGGCACCAATAGGCAGCACTGATCAGAGGCTCTGGCAGGCATAACTAATGGGCAATGATTGCCATACCTGGAGGGCTCTAGTGGGCATCCCTGTGGCCATGAGTGGGCATCCTTGCTGGCCATGGATGGGCATCCCTGGTGGTCCTGAGTGGGCATCCTCAGGGGGGCTTCACTGATAATCAATCAGTGCATACCCCCCCCCCCCTGTCAGGAGAGCAGTCGATTGGCTCTCTGCTACTCGCCTCTGTCAGCGCGAGTAGAGGAAAACTGATACACATTTTTTTCTGTTTACACTGTGATCAGCTGTGATTGGACACAGATCACTTGATCAGAGATCAGACTGACACACCACACCACCGGTCACCATGCTACGTGCCCCCTCAATCGTGCGATTGCGTGTTATCCTGCTGGACGTCATATGACGCCCTGTCAGGATAACAGAAACAATTCCCAGCTGTCATTCTGCTATAGGCCGGACGGGAAGTGGTTTAATTAACAATAATGGTTTGCTTACAAGTGGCGAAACCGGAAGTGATGAAATACTCGTATCGTCCCAGTACTAACCACTCAAAGTTAGGTACAGATAAGTTGCCTGGCGTCAAGTGGGTAAGCTGGCCATACATTATACAATTTTCCAATTCAATTTCCCTTAGATGTACCTTCAACTAGGTTTGACCTCCAATCTCCTACTCTGTCCACTTTTAGGCGATCCCTGAAAACTCCTCTCTTCAGGGTGACCTATCCTGCCTCCAGCTAACAACCAAATCTTCTATTCCCCTCATCGGTTCCCCTCACAGTCCCTACCTTTTTGTTTCACCAGCCCCTCCCTTTTAGATTGTAAGCTTGCAGGAGCTTGTTTTGAATTGTACTGTTGGTGTAGTGTCTCCCTGTATTGCAAAGCGCTGCGCAAACTGTTGGCGCTAAATAAATCCTGTATTATAAGAATATTATATGGTTTTGGTAAATCTAAATGAAAATTGGATAATGTATGGCCAGCTCTAGTGTTTTTAAGAGATGATTGTCTCTATCAAGCCTTAATTTTGGTCTTTAAAGGATCACTAAAGGATTATTATTTTTTTTAGCTAAATAACTTCCTTTACCTTACTGCAGTCCTGGTTTCATGTCCTCATTGTTGGTTTTTGCTTTGAAGTTGCTGTAATTCTGCTCTGATCTCCACACTTCCTGCTTGTCTGGCTCCGTATGAAAAATCTCATGGCAGCTTTTCACTGTGGTCTAAGCTGTGTGTCTAAAACTCCTCAGAACCAATCAGATTCATTTTAAAAACAAAACACTGCCCTGGATTTGTTTGTTTTTGTTCTGTGTGTCTCTCTACTTCACAGAAACATAAAATCATTTTAAAAACGAAAGTAAAACTAAAGGCACATTATATGATTGATTTTTACCTATTTTTAATCATTTTTAAAAGGAATGAGTTAACGTTTATGTCTCTATACCCTGTAAACAGTCATTTCAGCAAAAAAATGTTTTTCCTTTAGTGACCCTTTAAGTAAGAGTGATTCTATTATCATCCACTACTGAAGCCCTGAAGTAGGAAGGGACCTTTTCACCTGAAGGTTTTCGTCTGTAACCAGTAAACATTCCAAAAAGACTCTTTAAAGTGGTATGATCATTTGTATGAGGTGCTATTTATTATACATGACGGTGGGTTAATGGGCCCTAATATGTGTGTATACATGTGAGATAAGGACTAAGAATGAGCTTGAAAGAAGCTGTCAATGCCAGACCAATCAGCTGCATGTACACAAAGGTCATATTTGGTCAATAAGGTCATGAGCATTCCTGCCCCTTTGTATACTGTACATACGGGGGGGGGGGGGGTGGAGAATCCCCCATCTGCAGCTGATTGGCATTCACAGCTTCTTTCTGGGCTTGACCCAAGCTCATCCCTAATAGGACCTTAGGTGTAAGGTCCTTGAGGGCAGGGATTTATGTCACCTCAACACACAAGCATCAACACACAAACACAGACCAAACTCACCAGCACCACAACACATGTAACAAAGAATGTTTTGTAAGAAACAATTTGATAAGTTTCTTGGCCCAAAGATGTGTGTTGAGAGCCCACTGAAAATGAATAAGTTCAACTCAATACTTAAAGGGGTTGTAAACCTTTGTGTTTTTTCACCTTAATGCAGGGGTGCCCAACCTTTTGAAGAGTGAGGGCCACTTAAGCAACTTGGTAACCAGTCGGGGGCCACAATGAGCGGAGCGGGCAGATGACAGGTCACGGCTACTCTATAGGCCCTCTGATCCGCCCTGATGGAAGGGGACAAATTCCCTTCTGTTTTTCGGATTGGAGGTAGGCAGGCGTAAACAGACATCTGTTGCTCTATAGAGGTGAATTGAGGGTCCCATTTGGTCAGGCTGGTCGTGTGAAAAGGGCCTAAGACTGCTTTCACACTGATGTGCTGTAGTTTACCCACACTGCGGTTGCAGTGTAGTGCACCTGTGTCTATCCTGCGGGTTAGCTGAACTTTGCCATAAAACCCGCCTGTGGCAAAAGCCAGCTCTGTAGAGGAAGCATTGGCTTATGGGGCTCTGCTCCGCAGCCACTTTCTTCCTCTACCACCAGCTTTTTTCACAACACTGATGCTGTGGTATGACAGGTCAGCAACCTGCGATCTAGACTTGCCAACCTGTCATTCTAGAGCAGGAAGTCACGGGCCACATCAGAGGGCTCCGCGGGCCACATGTGGCCCCCCGGGCCACTGGTTGGCCACCCCTGCCTTAATGCATCCTCGATTGAGAATGTTTGTTCAATTTTCGAATCGTTAGTAGCTTCAAATAGCGTCAAATCAACGTTCACCACAGTGACGAAAAAATTCAAAGCTATGGATGTAAAATCTTCCGGCAAGAAAAGAACTTCTGATGCCCCCTACACACGATCCCGGGGGGGAAAACCGAGAACCTGCTCGGTCACTTTCCTTCTGTACACACCAGAGGTTTTCCCGTCAGGAAAACTGCCATGAGGGCTTTAGCCGGGAATCCCGGCCATGTGTATGCTTCACCACAGTGTTTCCTATAGGGAAACTGCCGGGAAAAAGACTGCCGGAAACGCGATTCCCGACCGTTTTCCAGTCAGGAAACTGCCATGGAGCATACACACGGACAGTTTTTCTGGCCAAAAGATGTCATGGCAGATTTCCCCGACAGGAAAATTGGTCGTGTGTACGAGTCATAACAGCGAATGAAGTTTTCATTTGGGAAATTATATTTTATCTAAAATTGAATGTTAAAAGCACACGAAATTTCAAAGTAGTTTTGAACACCATTCTTCATCTAAAGTCATTTTTTCTGAAATATACCAGAGTATGGCCTACAGTTAGAAAATCAAACAAACGTTCTTAAAATGAAACATTTTGCACAACATTCTGCTAGTGTAAGGCCCTGTACACACGATCGGATATCTGATGGAATCTAATCCGATTGATTTTTTCGTTGGATATCCGATGAAGCTGACTTTTTTATCAGTCTTGCCTACACACCATCAGTCAAAAATCCAACCGTGTCCAACACGGTGATGTAAAACACTACGTGCAGAGAAAAATGAAGTTCAATGCTTCCGAGCATGCGTCAACTTGATTCTGAGCATGCATGGATTTTTCTTCGATGAAGTTTCACACAAACGATCGTTTTTTTCTATCAGTTTTTTATCCATAGGAAAATTTTAAAACATGTTCTATTTTTTTTCACCGATGGAAAACAAACCTATGGGGCCCACCTGGGCCGATCCACCCTATAGGCTCACTATGCAAGCCGCTTAGGGTCCCGCAAAGCTGCGGAGGGCCCCCCAAATTACTAGAGACGCCTGGTGAGAAGTCATTTTTGGCCCCTCATGGGAGAAGCAGTAAGAAGTCAGCACCCCCCGCTTCTCACTTTAATGTAAAATGTCATTCCCGACTGCAGAACACCCCCGCTTCTCAATCTTTAATGTGACATGTCACTGTCGACAGCCCCTCCCCGCTTCTCCGCTCCACAACTTTAACGCGAAAAGTCATTTTCGGCTTTCGGCCCCCCCTGCTTCTCAACTTTAATGTGACGTAATTTTGCTTAGGGCCCCAGGGAGGTCAGGATCGGCACTGGGGCCCACACACGATTGGTTTGTCGGATGAAAGCGGTCTATCGATCTGTTTTCATCAGACAAACCGATCATGTGTACAGGTCTTAAGTCCAGCTATAGGTAAGGTGCTCCAACACGTCGGTGTGAATGGGCTCTTGTGGTTTTGACTGCCACCATTTTTTTATTTGGACATGGCCATCACTTTTTCCGTGAATAGGGTGACAATGGAGGCCTCTATCTTGCCTTATACGTTTTTTTGGGTTACTCAGATACAATAAAACCTTGGTTTGAGAGTAACTTGGTTTGAGAGCGTTTTGCAAGATAAGCTATTTTTTTTTTT
This sequence comes from Rana kukunoris, assembly GCA_029574335.1. Taxonomy (NCBI): domain Eukaryota; kingdom Metazoa; phylum Chordata; class Amphibia; order Anura; family Ranidae; genus Rana; species Rana kukunoris. The sequence continues at coordinate 179,367,700 of CM056054.1, forward strand.
TTTTATAAATCTTGATATACAAGCGCTGTCTTGATATACAAGTAGCACCATGTTACAACTGAGTATAAAAGAGAAGAGAGGGGCCTCTAAGTGTAGCAATATGGTTACATTTAATGAAGGTACAACATTTAGCAACTTATTGCTACACTAAGGCCGCGAGCACACGGGGAGACATGTCCGATGAAAACGGTCCGCGGACCGTTTTCATCGAACATGTCTCCTGGGATATTTTGGTCTGATGTGTGTACACACGATCAGACCAAAATCCCCGCGGACAGACAACGCGGTGACGTGTCGGTGACGTTAACGCCGCGACGTTGCGCAAACAAGGAAGTAAAATGCTTCCACGCATGCGTCGAATCAATTTGACGCCTGCGGGGGATTTCGGTCCGATGGTTGGGCGTACTAACCAGCGGACATGTCCGACGGACAGGTTTCCAGCGGACAAGTTTCTTAGCATGCTAAGAAACTTTTGTCCGCTGGAAACCGGTCCGCTACGCCGTACACACGATCGGACATGTCCGCGGAAACTGGTCCGCAGACCTTAGAGGTGCATCTATTTCCTTTTTTACTCTGTAGCTCCTGCTGGATTTTGCTCCCCTTGTGGAGGCTTCCATTTGTGGAAGGACATTTTATGGTTACACAACCGATCACATTGCTATAATCTTTTTACATGGACTATAAACTGAAGGACCTATGAATAAATGGTTGTGGAACGAATCATCTGGGAGCTGCGGTGGCTCAACGCGATTGGCACTGCGCTGACAAGCCGTTCACCTCTGCAGCTAAGGTAGGGTGACCAGACATCCCCAGTTTCAGGGGACAATCCCCTGATTGAGGACACTGTCCCCGGACCAAGTCTGTCTCTGGTTTTGTCCCCAGATTGGATTTAATAGGGGGCAGGGGCAATTTCAAAGACAGTCAATGCAGAATTAAAATAAAAAAATTAGAATTACACCCCCCTCCCCCCCGCTCCCGCCTTGCCTACTAGCATAGGGGGGTTGTATTTTTCCCATTATCTGTGCCCCTTTCTGATGATCATGTGCTGGTCGGAGTGGAGGGAATATTTCTTCAGTTTCGGGGGCATGCCCATTTAGCTTCGCTTACATGTTCTTCTGCCTTGGCACAAATCTTGGCCAGCCACCTGCTTATGTCATTGCCTTCCCTGGGGGAGTGATCTTCCTCCGCTCCCCACCCAGTAGTACCTGGGGCACGAAGAGTAAGACTTGAGAGGCTGTGAGGCGGGCGGCAATGGGCAGAGAGTCGCTGATTGTTGCCATTACTAGTAAACAAAAAATATGTCCCCGGATTTCATTTTAAAAATCTGGTCACCTTAAGCTAAGGGTTCGGATCCCGGTCTCGGCTGCATGTGAATTGAGTTTGGTGGTCTCAGCCCGGCTTCCCGGTGGGTGTGCTATGTGAGGTAAGCCTGCGCTTAGTACGCCCACCCCCTCCCACAAAACCACCACACTTACACGCACTTGGGTTAACATGCACGCACTTTGGCCACGCAGTCTCTAAAAAAAAAAGAGAGGCGAAGGACTAACAGGGCTGGCTGAGCGGGCAAGATCCTCTCACTCCCTCAGCCCGTTGGGCTTCAAAGCGGAGCAGGTAGTGCGGGCTGTGTGGGAGGACCCCCTCACACCCGCCATTGCCACCCGGGGGCATGGAGAAAGATGGCAGCCTGCCTACTCCCAACTCCTGCAGTCCGGCTCCTCTCTCGAGTACACGCACAAATACACTTTAAAAAATAAATAAAAATCTGAGTTTCCATTATTCCTTATGGGAAAATTTGCTTTGATATACAAGTGCTTTGGATTACAAGCATGTTTCCGGAACGAATTATGCTTGCAATCCAAGATTTTACTGTATAAGAAATGATATTCTGACCACCCCATGGTGAGGCCACCATAACATGGCACTTCCAATTCTGTGATGGCCTCTCGGCAGCACTTTAATAAAGGAGCTAAAGAGGTAAATTGAATGTAAATATTTATTGCAGTCTTTATACAAGTTGTAGATTGTAAAAGGAAAAAAGAAAACCACTCAAAGCCAAGTAAGAAAAATGAGACTGGTGGAATTACATTGTGTGCGTTGACAAGTGTGTTTTGATAGCGGGCCAGGACAGTCATATGAGCAATGTTTATTAAGAGCTTTACAGAAATCAAATAAGTTATTTCAGAGATTTGTGTAGTATGACATCTATTTATGTTATGTTGTGACTCCGTCCGAGCTATTATGACATTCATTTCTTTACATCCTTGCTGGAGTCGTGCTTTCAATGCAATCTTTCAGGTAGAAAATCTGTGTTATTGAAATGAGCCTGACATCCGAACACTGCGGGGCAAATGCCGGCAGAGCAGGAGAAAAATCATTAGGATGTTTTTGTTGGATTTCTGTTGAATTGTATAGATTGAGAATATAATGTACTTCAGGCTCTAACATTCCGCGGCATTAGGGTTGTCTCTGTTTATAATCAGTCATTATAAGGATAGAGGTACACTCCAGTTAAACATAAACATATTGACCTAGATTCACGTAGGACGGCGTAACTATGAGCGGGCGTAACCTATCGTATTTACGCTACGCCGCCGCAACTTAGAACGCAAGTGCAGTATTCTCAAAGCACTTGCGTCCTAAGTTACGGCGGCGTAGCGTAAATGTGTCGGCGTAAGCGCACCTAATTCAAATGGGGAAGAGGTGGGCGTGTTTTATGCGAAATAATCGTGATCCCACGTAATTGACACTTTTAACAAACGGCGCATGTGCCAGTGCGCATGCGTCGGATAAAATAGCTAAGATATGTCGCACACTGCCTACGACGTGAACGTAACTTACGCACAGCCCTATTCGCGTACGACTTACGCAAACGACGTAAAAAGATACGCTTGTTCCGACCTCCATACTTTGCATGGGCTGCGCCACCAAGAGAGCAGCTTTATCTTTAGGCTGGTGTTTGTCTTACGTAAACGGCGTAACTAATTGCGATGGGCGCAGGTACGTTCGAGAATCGGCGTATCTACCTCATTTGCACATTCGACGCGGAAATCAACAGAAGCGCCACCAAGTGGCCAGCGTAAATATGCACCCAAGATGCGACGGCGTAGGAGACTTCCGCCGCTCGTATCTTGGCCGAATATATGCGTAACTGATTCTGAGAATCAGGCGTGCATATACGACGGCGCAGATTCGGACTTACGACGGTGTACGTGGAGATACGCCGGCGTGAGTCTTTGAGAATTTGGCCCTTAAAGTTTAGCTAGGGAAAGGGCGAGCACGCGGTGCACACGTGCAGTTTCAATGGTCCTGTGCGTCTGTTACTGAGCTCAGCTGGAGCGTTGGAGTGGGCACTGCACACGTGCAGTGCACAGAGTGACCACTAAGAGGAACACCTTTGTAGTGTCCCGCAAATAGCAAGATGGAAGATAATGAGGGGCCAGCAGATTTTGTAGAGGCCCCCAACAGCAGCGTGTGTATTCAGGGCCCCATACAGACAACCTGACACAGCCAATGCTTTAGTTATGAATAAAAACAGCGAGGGATTGGTACCGATCACTCATCGTGTTCATTCAAGAAAGGAAGAGGCTGGTAAATATGACCCTTCCCTTACTCTCAATCTTAAAGGATCCTATTATGTCCTTGCAGCTGCCAGTGGAAAGGAAATGATGGTAAGGGGGGCACACAGGGGGAGCCTGGGCAGCAGGGGAGGAGAAGAAGCCAGCATTTAGCTTCTGCAGAGAGAGCCATACAGGGGATTGCTTTCAATAATTGCCCCCCTGATGCACCTATCGCCCTCCCTGTCCACATCTGATTCACCCTGCCCCCTGGATCCCCCTGCAGGCCTAGGCACCGTATAGGAGGACTGGTGGTACCCCCCTACATGTATGTTGCTGGCTAGTGGGCTAGTCAGCTCCCGGTACCTGGCCCCTTTGAGCGGCCGGGGTATCATGTGATCGCCTAAAAAATATGTGTCAGCCAGGCAACAAACATTTTCAGAAAGATAAGTCAGCAAAGATAGCTGTCTAGTTTCTCTAAGTTGAGGTTTTCCTTAATATTAGGATCCCGATCTCGGAGATGTCCGCAGCCTGCTTCTGCTGACCACTCTTTCTGAAAACACTGCTTGCTTGGCTAATGCATATTCAGTCTTTACACACGATCGGACTTTTTGACAACAAACCTCAGACGGACCTGTTTTTGCAGACAATCTGACCACACACACGCTCTATCGGACAAACTTTTTCACTTTTTCATCTGACAAATGTTCGCTGTGAGAAGAGACAATCTTTCTGGCAACCAATGTTCGATGGAGCAAATCCTATCGTGTGTACACAAGTCCATCGGACTAAAGTCCAAAGTACAAACACGCATGCTCAGAACCAATGCTAAGGATCAGACAACAATAGCAGAAGTTGCCCAAAGGGTGGCGGTAAAGAGCAAAAATACCACATGATTTGGTGAAAGTTGGCTGAAAAAGTCCTGCCGTGTGCATGCAGAACAAGTTCACGGACAACGCCCTTCAGAGCAAAGTCCACGGAAAAGTCTGATGGAAGTCTGATCCTGTGTATGAGGCTTTATTAATACAAAGTCATGAACCAGAAACATGTAGAAACATTTTAGTGAGTCAGTAAGTACCAGAGAAACAGCATGGTAGCCAGACAACTAGCATTTTCAGGTTACAATTTGGGAGCTTTGAGATTTTTTTTCAGTACAGGTTTCCATTAAAGAGGAAGTAAACCCTCTTAAACTAATTCTTAAAAAAAAAAAAAACTGCAAGAAAAAGGCATCATGTGCTTCGATCTCAGGTAAGTAATACATAATGAGCTAGTATGCTATGCATACTAGCATAGCATACTAGCTCATTATGTATTACTTACCTGAGATCGAAGCTCCCGCAGCGGTGCTCGTTCCTCTCCTTCATCGCCACCATCTTTCCCCGAGTGTCTTCCTCGTATCACGGCTCCGGCGCTGTGATTGGCCGTAGCCGCTATGACGCCACTGCGCCGCTGTGTATGGCGCATGCGCCGTAGACATCGGTACATGTATTTTGGAAATATCTTCTAAACTGTGTAGGTTTAGGTGATATTTCTTGCACCTACAGGTAAGCCCTAATCTAGGCTTACCTGTAGGTCTAAGTGGTCTGTAAAGCCGCATACACATGATCAGTTCAACGGTCCTAAGGATAACCGATTAACCGATGAAGCTGACTGTTGGTCTGATGTGCCTACACACCATCGGTTAAAAAAACGATCGTGTTAGAACGCGGTGACGTTTATGTGTTTTAACACAACGACGTGCTAAAAAAACGAAGTTCAATGCTTCGAAGCATGCGTCGACTTGATTCTGAGCATGCGCGGCTTTTTAACTGATGCTTTTGCATACTAACGATCGGTTTTGACCCATCGGTCAGGCGTCCATCGGTTCAATTTTAAAGCAAGTTCTAATTTTTTTGGACCGAAGGATAACTGACCGATGGCGCCTACACACAATCGGTTTGGACCGATGAAATGGACCTTCAGTCCGTTTTCATCGGTTTTGACCGATCGTGTGTACGTGGCTTAAGGATTTACACTCGCTTTAAATTTTAACTACTTGCCGACCAGCTGCCGTTGGCTCTCCTCGGCGAGAGCCTGTAGCTATACGTCAGCTCTTCTGCGGCCAGTGGCTCGCCCCCGAGTGCTGTGCGCGTGCCCGGCGGGCACGATCGCCACCGGGCACAGGCGATCGCTCGTTACAGAGCGGGGACTGGGAGCTATGTGTGTAAACACATAGCTCCCGGTCCTGTCAGCGGGGGAAATGCTGATCTTCTGTTCATACAATGTATGAATAGAAGATCAGTGATTTCCCCTAGTGAGGCCACCCCCCCATACAGTTAGAACACACCCAGGAACACACTTAACCCCTTCCCTGCCCCCTAGTGTTAACCCCTTCACTGCCAATGGCATTTTTATAGTAATCCTATGCATTTTTATAGCATTGATCGCTAAAAAAATGGCAAAAATGTGTCAAAAGTGTCCGAAGTGCCCGCCATAATGTCGCAGTACTGAAAAAAATCGCTGATCGCCGCCAATACTAGTAAAACATTTTTTTTAATAAAAATGCCATAAACTACCCCCTATTTTGTAAACGCTATAACTTTTGCGCAAACCAATCAATAAACGCTTATTGCGTTTTTTTTTTTTTAAGAAAAATATGTAGAAGAATACGTATCGGTCTAAACTGAGGAAAAAAAATGTTTTCTTATATATTTTTGGGTGATATTTATTATAGCAAAAAGTAAAACATTTTTTTCAAAATAGTCGCTATATTTTTGTTTATAGCGCAAAAAATAAAAACCGCAGAGATGATCAAATACCATTAAAAGAAAGCTCTATTTGTGGGAAAAAAAGAACGCCAATTTTGTTTGGGAGCCACGTCGCATGACCGCGCAATTGTCAGTTAAAGCAACGCAGTGCCAAATTGCAAAAAGTGCTCTGGTCATTGGGCAGCAATATGGTCCGGGGGTTAAGTGGTTAAATTGCGGATCCACTTTTCCAATTAGAAATGCCTTGGGAATGCTGCGTATTGGAATCACCATAAACGTTTCTGGTCGCTGTAACAAGGAGATCCCATTTCCTTTCTTTCCTTGGCATGTGTGATAATACTGCGACCGGCGTGTTGTAGGGTGCTGACATCAGCAATGTTTTTTAGTCAACGTAAAAGGACAATTTGCTGACCCCGGTGACCGCATTGCAGAGCTCCTGCAGGCCATGTAACCTAATGGCAGGGTTAGGTCACATGACCACGTGGCGCTCCAGTTCGGGATCCCCTTGTAAAGGTGGACAGGTAAGTGGTCATTCCCTTACGAAGGATATTGCAGATTTGCCAGCATATGTCTGACGATGAGCCCGAGCCACGCAAGCAGTCATTTCCAATAGGCTTATGATTTAGTGTGATGGAGAGCTTGGTGCGTATGTACATGTAATTGTATTTTTATAGGATACGCAGGGGTTCCTAATTAAAATAAAGGCCATAAATAAGTGCAGTAATAATTAGAGCATACTGTGAAATCTAATTCAATGTACACAGAGATTGACAAAACAGTTGGAAACAAAATAAGTACAATTCATAATAAATCGGGTGGAAGAGACAGCGTGCGGAATAATGCTGAAAATCCTCTCTTGGCACATCTCCGTACATAACAATGGAGACGTATGCGGCGTCAGCCAAGACTTCTATGCAAAGCAGGGACTCATGTGAATGTAGAATATATACACTATATTGTCAAAAGTATTGGGACACCTGATTTTACAGGCACATGAACTGTAATGGCACCCCAGTCTTAGGCCGTTGGGTTGAATATTGGGTTGACCCACCCTTTGCAGCTATAACAGCTTCAGCTCTTCTGGGAAGGCTGTCCATAAGGTTTAGGAGTGTGTCTATGGGAATGTTTGACCATTCTTCCAGAAGTGCATTTGTGAGGTCAGGCACTGATGTTGGACAAGAACGCCTGGCTCTCAGTCTCCGCTCTAATTCATCCCAAAGGTGTTCTATCTGGTTGAGGTCAGGACTCTGTGCAGGCCAGTCAAGTTCCTCCACCCCAAGCCCGCTCATCCAAGTCTTTATGGACCTTGCTGTGTGCACTGGTCCAAATCATTTGGTAAAAGGGAGATTATGGTGTGGGGTTGTTTTTCAGGGTTTGGGCTTGGTCCCTTAGTTCCAGTGAAGGGAACTCTTAAGATATCGACATACCAAGACATTTTGGACAATTTCATGCTCCCAAATTTGTGGGAACAGATTGGGGATGGCCCTACCTGTTCCAACATGCCTGCGCACAAAGCAAGGTCCATAAAGACACGGATGAGCGAGTTTGGTGTGGGGGAACTGGACTGACCTGTACAGAGTCCTGACCTCAACCCAACAGAACACCTTTGGGATGAATTGGAGCTGAGACTGCGAGCCAGGCCTTCTCGTCCACATCAGTGTCTGACCTCACAAATTCGCTACTGGAAGAATGGTCAAACATTCCCATAGACACACTCCTAAACATTGTGGACAGCCTTCCCAGAAGAGTTCAAGCTGTTATAGCTGCAAAGGGCGGGCCAACTCAATATTGAACCCTATGGACTAAGATGCCATGAAAGTTCATGTGCCTGTAAAGGCAGGTGTTCCAATACTTTTAAAAACGTAGTGTATTTAAAATAAAGTGATCTAGCGCAAAAGTCAAAAAAACATGCATATAATACCTAAAAGTTTATTTAAAGCGCTGTGTATATGGATGGTGCTGTATAAGTAACTGTAGTAAATAAGTAAAGCTAGTTCCTGACACCTGCTTGTTAACATAAGGGCCTCATCCATGCAGGAAAAGTGTTCAAGCGTGCAAAGGCTCCCCTCCCCGCATTTGATGGGGCAAACTGGCTGCATTTGATGGGGCAAACTGGCTGCATTTGATGGGGCAAACTGGCTGCATTTTATGGGGCAAACTAACGGCATTTGATGGGCAAACTGGCGGCGTTTGATGGGCAAACTGGCGGCATTTGATGGGGTAAACAGACGGCATTTGATGGGGCAAACTGGTGGCATTTGATGGGGCAAACTGGTTGCATTTTATGGGGCAAACTGGTTACATTTATTGGGGCAAACTGGCGGCATTTGATGGGGCAAACTGACGGCACTTGATGGGGCAAACTGACGGCACTTGATGGGGCAAACTGGCGGCATTTGATGGGGCAAACTGGTTGCATTTTATGGGGCAAACTGGTTATATTTATTGGGGCAAACTGGCGGCATTTGATAGGGAAAACTGGCTGCATTTTATGTAAGTAACTGTAGTAAATAAGTAAAGCTAGTTCCTGACACCTGCTTGTTCACATAAGGGCCTCATCCATGCAGGAAAAGTGTTCAAGCGTGCAAAGGCTCCCCTCCCCGCATTTGATGGGGCAAACTGGCTGCATTTGATGGGGCAAACTGGCGGCATTTGATGGGGCAAACTGGCGGCATTTGATGAGTCAAACTGGCGGCATTTGACGGGACAAACTGGTTGCATTTTATGGGGCAAACTAGTGACTATTTATGGGGCAAACTGGCAGCATTTGATGGGGCAAACTGGCAGCATTTGATGGGGTAAACTGGCGGCATTTAATGGGTCAAACTGGCAGCATTTTATGGGGCAAACTGACGGCATTTGATAGGGAAAACTGGCTGCATTTTATGGGGCAAACTGGCGGCATTTTATGGGGCAAACTGGCGGCATTTTATGGGGCAAACTGGCGTCATTTGATGGGGAATACTGGCGTCACTTGGGCAAACTGGCGGCATTTGATGGGGTAAACTGGCGGCATTCAATCCTGAAAATGGGCGGCTAGTGATGGGGCAAACTGGCGGCAATTGATGGGCACAGTGGCTGCGTTTGATGGCACAGTGGCGGCAACTGATGGACACAGTGGCTGCATTTGTTGGGCACAGTGGTGGCAATTGAAGGGCACAGTAGCTGCGACTGATGGGCACATCATACATACTTGACATCTTTACAAAATGCAGCATAAGCCTACAGAAACACACTGTATGAGACATTCTTTTTATCTCCAGTGGAGAATGTGCTCTCCCACAGAGATACAATATTCTGAAAAGAGACTAAAAGAAAAATCCTGCCATAAGGTAGTCAGGATCATTATGATTTATTAAACGATTTCTTCCCGAATTTCCTTGTTCCACAAATTAATGACACCTTTTCCTTCTTCATCTCGGTGACGGGGAAGATCTAGTGTATGAGACACCAGCTTCAGGTGCAGCGATAGAGAGGAGACTGGAGTTGTCAGTAATTCCATTATCTTTATTTAGCTTTCCGTCACAGATAAATGAAATCAAGAATGGCATTGCATCGCACTAAATTTATTCTAAAAGCAGAAGAGGAAGGTACATTTATTTTATTATATTGCCTGGTAAAACAATTTAATTCTAAAAGATTCGTCACAGTTTATTTAAATAAGAAATCGTTTACATTTTAAAAGTGAAACTGCCACCTACATCCAATATATTAAAGAAAGAGAACGCAGAACAAAAATAAATCTAACACTGACTGCCTGCTACAGCTGCAGATTTACGTCTATGTTCATTTATACAAGGGTGGGCATAGACAACAGTGGGCCCCATTGCAGTAAATAAGTTGGACCTCCACCCTAAATAAGTTGTCCCTCGATGTAGCGACCATGGGGCCATCACAACAGGTGGCCAATGACAGTCTAGCTCAGGGGTGCCCAACCTGTTGCCCCGGGGGCCACATGTGGCCCGCGGAGCCTTCTGATGTTGGCCGCGACCTCCCACTCTGGTATGGAATAGAATACTGTTATTAAAGGTAGGTTTATTACTAAAATCAGTGTATACATGGGTGGTTACTGGGCAGTTTTCAAACTGATCCACAGGTGCAGTGCAGTGCACCTGCGGGTTACCTGCACTGAGCTACAGGCCCCTTTCAGACTGTCAGTCTGACCCAATTCAACCCTTCATTCACCTCTAAGGAGTAGCAGATGTAAATGTCCATTTACAAACGCCTACTTTCAATCCAATCAGCAAAAAAAAAAAAAAAAAGAAAAAGTAGAATGGGCTGCCATCCACTTGCTCCGCTCATTGTGGCCCGCGACCGGTTACCAAGTCGCTTAAGTGGCCCTCGCTCTTCAAAAGGTTGGGCACCCCTGGTCTAGCTGCATAATGATTTACCCATTCAGTAAATTGACATATAATTTGACAAACAAAATCTAAATGTTGTAAATGCACTCTCTAGGGCAGTGGTTCTCAACCTCAGTTCTCAAGGACCCCCAACGGGCCATGTTTTTGGAACTTCCCTTAGGGCCCTTTCACACGGTGCGGACCGTTTTTCGGTCCGCACCGTGTGTGTCAGTCGGCTCAGCGGGGGGTCCCGCTCAGCCGTCGGCGGACAGGGCGGTCCCCTGCACACTATCCCCTATGGGGAATCGGATGGAAACGGACCGCCTGTCCGTTTGCACCTGATCCGATCCACCGGACGGAAGAAAAATAGGGTTTTCTTCCGTCCGCAAAACGGATCCAGGCGGACGCGGATAGTAGGATCCGCTCCCATAGGGCCCCATTCTAAGTCCGTTTACGGACTTAGAAAAAGCGGACCGTTCGTCCGCACGTGTGAAAGGGCCCTTAAATAAAATAGTTCCTATCAATACCATGTCATTGATATTGATTTAAAGCAGCTGTGCAAAGTAAAGGAAAACCTGAAAACATGGCTAGTTGGGGGTACTTGAGGACTGAGGTTGAGAACCACTGCTCTAGAGGACTTCATCGGTAAGGTACCCGACTTTGAGTTTCCAGGACGGCACATCTGCTGTGACCATGCAACAGGAGGTGCTGCAACTCAAAAAGGTGGGCGCAATAGCATAAAACACATGAAAGAGTTAGTTGATTCAAGTGGAGAAGCTGTTGATAGATTTTGTTAAACCTGGTTTTATTGGATTAAGCTCTCAACCACTTGAAAGAATGAGGCTCACACTAAACCCCCCGTACACACAGCCGGGTTTTCCGTCGGGAAAATTGCGGGGAGAGCTTTTGGCCGGGAATCCTGGCTGTATGTATGCTTCCTCGCAGTTTTCCCGACAGGAAAACTGCCGGGAATCCCGGCGGCAAAATAGAGAATCTGCCCTCTATTTTCCCGCTGGGATTTCCGGCAGTTTTAAACCCGGTAGTTTTCCTATGGGGAAACACTGCGAGGGAGTATACACACGGCCGGGATTCCCGGCCAAAGCTCTCCCCGCAGTTTTCCAGACGAGAAACTCGGCTGCGTGTACACAGGGAAACTTACCAAGCAGGTTCTCGGGTCTCCCTTGGGTTTTCTCTGCAGACTTTTTACCGCAAGAAAACTGAGCACGTGTACAGGGCTTAATACTTTACACTGAGAGGTCTGAACCACCTGTGAGAATGGGGCCTGGGTACTGGATCAGAGGGAGGGGGTGCTACCTTTGCCCCTTTCTTTTTTTCTTTGAAACCCTTTTATTTTTCTCAACTCACTCTCTCCCTCCCATACATACTTTAAAAGTCTTTGTCATCTTAGTAAAAAAACATTTTTTGTGTGTAATGGCGGGCGTGAGGCAGTTGCCCGCGGTCCTTAAAGCTTTGACCCCTGCACGGGTTTCCTTTTGAATGTCTCTGAAAATGTTGATAACATTATTATTTTTTTTTTTTTAATCCATTCATCCATTTAAATCCATTCATTGGAGGTTACATGCTAAAATGCACCCTGTACCTGGTAGTCTGGTCTGGGCTTTAGCTATTGTTATTGAACTCAGTTTGGGACCCATCAGCTTTGGGTCTTTGGGTATCATAGCAACTATATGTCTCTGGGAGTATATGTACCACACCCATGGTACATGACAGATCATACAGTCACAATCTGTCCAATGTATGCCTCTTTTCTTAACTAAGGAATATAAAGAATAAAAAAAGGTGGGTGGGAACACCCAAAACCCCCAAAGTTGACTGGAACAGGGTCAGGCATGGTCTTGATGTTGGACGGGTAATATAACATTTATACATGCAAGAAAAAGTCATGGGTTAATTCAAGCTGGCCATACACAACAACACAAATTGGTAATTTCCTGGAGAATCGTCCAAAACTCAATCCATGGGTGGTCCTGGCAGCAACACCAGTGACTACAGCCAATAAGATGTAGTCATTGGTAACCAGTGCCTGTGGCTATAGTAATACATCAGAATACAATAAATGGCAGAGGAGATTCGTTCATCTACACTGTCTAACTTGATTAAAAAACTGAATGAAAGAAATCAATGCATGTTTATACAGCTTTAGTCCACCAAGCTCTTCCTACCTGCCCCCTGCTCATTTACTCAATTGTCATTGGGGCAGCCCCCCAATAGTGATGGCCCAATAGGAATGTGTGATGATGAGGCTTATTGGCAAGCTCGAGCACTAATAGGGCATAGCGAAGTGTCACCTGTCATGGCTCGCCATTCTACCAGGACCATTAAGCTTTGAAGGATTCTGTAGATATTTGCAGACACCTCTAGGTGCCTACACTTAAATGACAACAGTTTTGTTTCTTTTTGTGGAGACAGCTACCGAGTTTCCCCAAAAATAAGCCCGGGCCTTATATTAATTTTGGCAAACAAAAACACACTAGGGCTTATTTTCGGGAGACATGAGACATTGTAACACACTGACATTCACAGACATGACTAGGCATGACGGGAATTGTAGTTCCTTAACAACTGGAGGGCCGTAGTTTGAAGACCCATGATTTATGGTATGTACAATGATCTTAAAGTGGTTGTTACCCTAAAAATAAAATAAAACCAATCCTGTTTCTTTAAAGCATGATTGATTGCATAGCAAATCATGCTAGGTCTTAATATTGGGGTAGGTCCTATTTTCGGGGAAACACGTTACTTTAATGAAGTGTATCCTATAATAATTTATGGAACAGTGTGACACAACTAACCACATAAAATCTGCTCTCTTTCTTTCAGTGGCACGTTACAGAAGAGCCATTGCTGACAAAACCAGCTAGAAACGCATAACTGTTGTGTCATCAAAAAACATAGACTCCTCGGTCTGTGAGCAGTATAAGGTATACAGCAATGTGCCAGCTCCTGTTCTTTTACATGTTCCCATTTGTTATCATTAGTGGTATTCTTCCATCCACCATACACTCACCTTATTTCATGGGTCAGAATTGAATTTTTCTTCTATATTATGACATCTATACAGATTTGCTGTTACAGTTAAACAATAAAAAGTCAACAACCTGATGTGGCTGAAAGATTGCATCAGTATCTGAAATGGTTATCTTGTGTCGTTTCATGGGCTGAGGTCATATGTGCCCAGGAAACCTTGTTGGCACCAATGAATCATATTTCAGAATTATCAACTCTGCTGATAGTATAGATCTTGATGATTTATGACGGATGATCACGAGCTGACATATTTGCTTGCTGAGAATATGAGGCTTCACATCCCGCAAAAAGTGTTTTGGAAGATAAGGCCAACAACTGTACACCACTTGTGCCTTGTTATCACACGGGACTAATATCATTATTTCTTTATAGAACTGTTTATGCCCTTGCGGTCAATGGGAAGATACAGTAGTTATCATATATACAGATCTAAAGGTGAAAAATAAACATTGGAGGCAGTGGCGTAACCAGAGTTATGAGCGCCCGGGACAGAATTTTTTTTTAAGCCCCCCCCCTGCCTAGGCTGATCATTGTACGCATCCACGAGAGGCCGGCTATAGTGTGCACAGTGGTGGGTACAATGTGTAAATAGCTGGGTTGTGTGAAAGGGGGGCGAGGCGGTGTTGGGGTCATGACTGTCTGTTGTGAGGTGTTCGGGAGCTGTGTATATGGTCGGCGGTGCGGGCTCGGGCAGGCTCACACTGCATACACTATAAGTCTGCCTTACAGCCGCAGCCCATCTCACTGCCTCACACACACATGACAGTTCGTATTTGCGCGCTGTTTTGCTCTGGCCTGACGTCACGCCAGCGGCGCCCAATGACCGTCAGCCTCTGGTCAGGACAATGGAGGTGAGCCGGTCAATGGCGCAGGGGGACTAGTTGGCGGCGGCCAATGGGCAGCGGCGTGAGCTGAGAGTAATGTTACAGATTGGGAGAAGTGAAGAGGCTGTGCATCGATCCCGCTCGCTCTCACAGCCATTGCAGTACATTGAGCTCCATAGACACAGCATTGGGTGAGTAACACGGCGCCTCCGCTTACATTGGCGGCTGGAACGAGCTGAGTAACGCCGGCGCCCCCCCTCAGCTCAGCGCCCGGGGCAGACACACTGGTGGCCCCCCCGGTTCTTACGCCACTGATTGGAGGTATTTATACAGTGATAGACAAATCAACCAATAACACTCTATAGTCTAGAAGATTGTGCTGCAACACCCGGCAATCAGTCAGAGACATTTGTTTTGGGTTTGCTTGAAATTGCCCATTTTAATGTGTTTGAACAGCTCATTTATTGGGTCTGTGTTTGTTTTCTGTGTTTTTTAGAATCTTGCTTTAACTTGCTGAGATTTTGTACATAAACCAGTTGATGGCTCTGAGTGGTCATCTGACGTTTAGAGCAATAGCTTTTGCCATTACATTTTTGGAAAAGAGATACCTTGGCCTAGATTCACAAAGCGATTACGCCTGTGTAAATGTTGTTAGACAGGAGTAATTTCGATTTACGAGCGTTTTTACGCTAGTCGAAATCCTCAAACCATGAAAAGACACCTGCGTGCTAAATTTCGACTTTATTACGTGTTAGTACGCCTTCAGATCTACGCTGCCTGAAAATTGCGGCCACTGGGCGGACTTCCTGTTGTTTTTCACCTTCATGGTATGCTAATGAGCTTTTGCCTGGAATCCACAAAATTTCGCTCTTCAAACGCAATCTCTTACGGCACCTTTAGTCATCTTTTTTTTCCGTTTCACTATACCAGCTTTTTGCTGGTCTAATATTAGACAGCCCATGTTAAGTATGGCCGTCGTTCCCGCGTCGAATTTCAACGTTTTTCGATTTCTTTTATTATTTTTAACGTAAGTCGTCCGGGAATAGGAATGTTCGTAAACGCCGCTACTCAAACAACGAATGACGTCACGACGTGATTTCGCGCAATGCACGGCGGGAAATTCCTGAACAGAGCATGCGCAGTTCGATCGTCGCGGGGACGCGCTTAATTTAAATGCTTCACGCCCCCTACTCACGTATTTCGATTGCGCGGCGGAAAAAAAATACGATACAATAGCGTACGCGCAAAAAAACTACCTGAATTCGGCGTAGAGTCTGGTGATAGACGGCAGCGTAGCGTATTTCGATTACGCAGCGGAAGATTACATCTATGTGAATCTGCCCCCTTATTTTTTTATTACAGGTACAACAACATCAATTTATGCAGCACTTTACATATATATATATATATTGTACATTCCAATCAGTCACTACCTTCTAGGAGCTTACAAAATACAGGGAGTGCAGAATTATTAGGCAAGTTGTATTTTTGAGGATTAATTTTATTATTGAACAACAACCATGTTCTCAATGAACCCAAAAAACTCATTAATATCAAAGCTGAATATTTTTGGAAGTAGTTTTTAGTTTGTTTTTAGTTTTAGCTATTTTAGGGGGATATCTGTGTGTGCAGGTGACTATTACTGTGCATAATTATTAGGCAACTTAACAAAAAACAAATATATACCCATTTCAATTATTTATATTTACCAGTGAAACCAATATAACATCTCAACATTCACAAATATACATTTCTGACATTCAAAAACAAAACAAACAAATCAGTGACCAATATAGCCACCTTTCTTTGCAAGGACACTCATGCAGCCTGCCATCCATGGATTCTGTCAGTGTTTTGATCTGTTCACCATCAACATTGCGTGCAGCAGCAACCACAGCCTCCCAGACACTGTTCAGAGAGGTGTACTGTTTTCCCTCCTTGTAAATCTCACATTTGATGATGGACCACAGGTTCTCAATGGGGTTCAGATCAGGTGAACAAGGAGGCCATGTCATTAGTTTTTCTTTTATACCCTTTCTTGCCAGCCACGCTGTGGAGTACTTGGACGCGTGTGATGGAGCATTGTCCTGCATGAAAATCATGTTTTTCTTGAAGGATGCAGACTTCTTCCTGTACCACTGCTTGAAGAAGGTGTCTTCCAGAAACTGGCAGTAGGACTGGGAGATGAGCTTGATTCCATCCTCAACCCGAAAAGGCCCCACAAGCTCATCTTTGATGATACCAGCCCAAACCAGTACTCCACCTCCACCTTGCTGGCGTCTGAGTTGGACTGGAGCTCTCTGCCCTTTACCAATCCAGCCACGGGCCCATCCATCCGGCCCATCAAGACTCACTCTCATTTTATCAGTCCATAAAACCTTAGAAAAATCAGTCTTGAGATATTTCTTGGCCCAGTCTTGACGTTTCAGCTTGTGTGTCTTGTTCAGTGGTGGTCGTCTTTCAGCCTTTCTTACCTTGGCCATGTCTCTCAGTATAGCACACCTTGTGCTTTTGGGCACTCCAGTGATGTTGCAGCTCTGAAATATGGCAAAACTGGTGGCAAGTGGCATCTTGGTAGCTGCACGCTTGACTTTTCTCAGTTCATGGGCAGTTATTTTGCGCCTTGCTTTTTCCACACGCTTCTTGCGACCCTGTTGACTATTTTGAATGAAACGTTTGATTGTTCGATGATCACGCTTCAGAAGCTTTGCAATTTTAAGAGTGCTGCATCCCTCTGCAAGATATCTCACTATTTTTGACTTTTCTGAGCCTGTCAAGTCCTTCTTTTGACCCATTTTGCCAAAGGAAAGGAAGTTGCCTAGATAATTATGCACACTTGATATAGGGTGTTGATGTCATTAGACCACACCCCTTCTCATTACAGAGATGCATATCACCTAATATGCTTAATTGGTAGTAGGCTTTCGAGCCTATACAGCTTGGAGTAAGACAACATGCATAAAGAGGATGATGTGGTAAAAATACTAATTTGCCTAATAATTCTGCACTCCCTGTAGGGTCCATAACTCACATTCATACATACATGTAATAGGGCCAATTTACCTGCCTGCATGTCTTTGGAGTGTGGGAGGAAACTGCACCACTCTCTCCTGCACCAGCCAATTGCATGAATCTATCTATTGTCGCCACTGCCTTCCCCTATTAAGGTGTCTGGCCCCTTGTCGGGCGCCGGGCATTTGAATTACAGCGGCTGTTTTTTTTTTTGGAAGTGCCTATCAGGCATCTAATCATAGCAGAATAGGATGGGAGAAGACATCGAGGACTCAGGGGGAGCATGGAGGAATGCGCTGACCTGAGACAGGTAAGTGCCGGGCGGGGGGGACGGGGACACTGGCTGCATTTGATGGGGCAAACTGGTGGCAATTGATGGGACAAACTGGCGGCAATTGATGGGGCAAATTGACGCCAATTGATGGGGCACACTGGCGGCAATTGATGGTTACAGTGGCTGCGTTTGATGGCACAGTGGCAGTATTTTATGGGTACAGTGACTGCGTTTGGGCACAGTCGCTGAGCTTGATGGCACAGTGGCAGCATTTAATGGGCACAGTGGTGGCAATTTATGGGTACAGTGGCTGCCTTTGATGGTACAGTGGCTGCGTATGATGGGCAGAGTGTCTGCGTTTATTGGGCACAGTGAGGCTGCAATTGATGATTTTCTTTTTTTTTTTTCAGTTTGCGCCCCCTCAAAAAAATTGAGCACCAGCCGCCACTGGCAGATAGATCCTGTAATAACAATGAGTAAAGCTAGCCATAGACCATTATAATTTAATTTAAAGTCCATATGGAAAGTTTAAAAAAGAAAAAGTGTTTATTCTTGCCATCACTCAACTAATTTTGTTCGGAAGCCCTTAAACTTTCACCCAGATGTACTTGAATGGAATTCCAGAAGTATTAAAAAGGTTTTGTACCTAGAACATGTACATTACAATATGTGAGACTTTTCTCAGACAAAAGTCACTTTCACAGTTAGAATTTTGTTTGTTTGAGAAAATATTTCCATTTGGCTGAATTAGAATTTTTTTCAAAAAAGTTAAGGCTGGGGTCTATGTGTAATTGGCAGAGTTTATTAAAAATCAAATGGTCCAGTATACAACAGAAACTAACGCATTTCAGGTTGCAAAAATGATTGTTGATTTGACCCCACTGATCATTAGAAAATTTAACAAATGTTCAGAAAACAAGAATTTCCAAATGTAGTTCTACAGATGTACGGCCAGTTTTAGGCTGGCTATACAGCTATGTTTCTTATGTTCATATATTCAGCGATGTTGAATCTCCCACTCACTATTGTATACAGAAGTAGCACTAGCAGCTGCCTGAATACCCAATCAGTGGCTCCATCTAATACAGGGATGGCAAATTTAAATTCATCGGGGGCCACATTAGCAGTATTGTTGCCTTCAAAGGGCCGGTTGTATCTATAAGACTATGTGTCCACTATTTATTATGGGATGGAATGAGATGGGATGGGGTGGGATGGGCTACCTGACATACATGGACCTACCTGACATACACAATGATTTCACCTACCTGACATACACTGACCTCACCTACCTGACATACATGGACCTACCTGACATACACTGACCTCACCTACCTGACATACATGGACCTACCTGACATACACTGACTTCACCTACCTGACATACACTGACCTCACCTACCTGACATACATAGACCTACCTGACATACACTGACTTCACCTACCTGACATACACAATGACTTCACCTACCTGACATACATGTAACATGGACCTACCTGACATACACAATGACTTTACCTACCTGACATACACCAATCATGTGTCTAGGCAGCCAGCCAGCCAGAAAGGAGGGGAGGAGGAGAGGAGAGCCGCCCGCCCGAGCCGGGATCTTTACAGTGCATGGTATGGACTGGAGGAGGCTTGTAATTGCCGCCTTCTGAAGTCTGCGGCGCCTATGATGGACGTCACACATCCCACGGTCGCGGGATTGGAATCTCCGGGACATCCATCATAGCAGCTGCAGACTCCAGAAGGCGGGACCTAGGTAGCCGCCGCCGCCAGGTGTACCAAGATGGCCGACCACTCCGGAGCTAGGCCGAAGCCGCGGCCTTTCCTAAGGCCGAGGCAGTGGTGCAATCCGCAGATCGACCTGTTCGGATCACGGATGCGCGGGCCATATGGCAAGGTCTGGCGGGCCGGATTCAGCCCGCGGGCCTTGTGTTTGCACCCCTGATCTAATTGGATGCAGTAACAATTCAGCCAACAATTTTCCACCTAGATCAGAAGATTATGAAAAACTTTTGTCTAGCTGAGTGGTGCTTGCAAGGACACCCATGGCTTGAATTGTTACTGATTTACAAAGAGTTGGCTGAAATTTGAGTCCTCTATGACTACCTTAACCCATATAAATAAATCCATAGTAAGAAATCTTAAATACTATATAAAAAAAAAGAGACGGAAAATGAGAAATACAAAAAGTTGGGTTATTTGTAAGATGTTCAGGTCTTTGCTTATCATCACGAGACATCAATGAGAAATAAGAAAATGAAAAGGTGTCACTTCTTCTTTAATTTGCCATCTGTTGACCTTTTCTTCACTGCTTGCACTAATAGTTCCATCAGCACTCACTGTTCTGCAATAAAACATACAGATTGCCATTTCTTGTTAGCTAGAGTGCCATCTTCTTATTAAGCTTCTGTCCGAGCAGGCACTATATAAATCAATGTGGGTTATGGTTATGAAATGTTACAAAAGACGCAGCTCTACTTTATTCCCATTTTAGGAAATAGAAAAACTAATTTAAAGTGGAGCTCCAGCCCCCCTCCAAAAATTAAAAGTCAGCATCTACAAATACTGTAGCTGCTGACTTTTAAAATTAGGACACTTAGCTGTCTAGGGGTCCCGCAATGTTGGCACCCTACCTGATTTTTTAATCGGCTCTTGGAATCTGCCGCCGCCATTTATTGTAAGGGAAAACAGCAGTGAACTTCCCCACTTCTCCACGAAGTGGGGATGGTTACCTGCCAAAAACAGGTGACCCCCCGCCAAAGGTGAGACATTTGGCAGCAGAGGAGGAGAGGAAGCAAACAAGTGGAACTTCCCCTTTTGGGTGGAGCTCCGCTTTAAGTATTTGTGATGTAGGACAGCATTTCAATAATGCATCATTAAATGTATTTTGTAAATATAAGCAGTTTAGGACTCCATGTACACTGAGAAATAAGAAAATGAAAAGGTGTCACTTCTTCTTTAATTTGCCATCTGTTGACCTTTTCTTCACTGCTTGCACTAATAGTTCCATCAGCACTCACTGTTCTGCAATAAAACATACAGATTGCCATTTCTTGTTAGCTAGAGTGCCATCTTCTTATTAAGCTTCTGTCCGAGCAGGCACTATATAAATCAATGTGGGTTATGGTTATGAAATGTTACAAAAGACGCAGCTCTACTTTATTCCCATTTTAGGAAATAGAAAAACTAATTTAAAGTGGAGCTCCAGCCCCCCTCCAAAAATTAAAAGTCAGCATCTACAAATACTGTAGCTGCTGACTTTTAAAATTAGGACACTTAGCTGTCTAGGGGTCCCGCAATGTTGGCACCCTACCTGATTTTTTAATCGGCTCTTGGAATCTGCCGCCGCCATTTATTGTAAGGGAAAACAGCAGTGAACTTCCCCACTTCTCCACGAAGTGGGGATGGTTACCTGCCAAAAACAGGTGACCCCCCGCCAAAGGTGAGACATTTGGCAGCAGAGGAGGAGAGGAAGCAAACAAGTGGAACTTCCCCTTTTGGGTGGAGCTCCGCTTTAAGTATTTGTGATGTAGGACAGCATTTCAATAATGCATCATTAAATGTATTTTGTAAATATAAGCAGTTTAGGACTCCATGTACACTGAGATTTTAGCCCAAGGAATGGGGCTCTTGGCTTTTAGTTGCGGGCTGAGGGCACAGGTCTAGCCCCACTTATGGCAGTCTGTCACAAAATGAGAGACTGACAGCTGCTGTGGCTGGGTAAAGCTGAATAGCGCACCTAGCGGTATGAACGTTCAGGGCAGTATGCGCCCAGGAGCAAAGTCTGCATTGGGTGCCTTCTGCCCTAAATGTTCGTACTGCTGGGTGCACCATCCACCCAGAGTAGCTCTCATTGTGTTTGCCAGACTGTCAGCAGCGAGGCTGGACGGTACACTTGAGCCCTCTGTCTGCAGCTAAATACTAAGTGAGTCCCATGCCTGTGGCTAAAAGCCCAGTGTACATGGTGCTTAAATATCTGTATTTGACTTGATAACAGCCTCTTGCAGTCCACTGTACAGCACATCTCAGACAGGGGGAGGGAGAAGCAGCACAAGGAGCCAATCAGGTGTGCTGCAGTGCTAACAGGAAATTGCTGATGACAGGAGAGAGCAGAGTGAAGAAGTGATGATCTCATCTGTGGGCTACTTCTGCTTTTACTGTCTAATAACATGCTTCATAAGGGTCAAGACCCGAGAGGTTGGCCATAAACAAAGATTTCTGTTGTTACCCTTAGTGGACTGAGAGAAATCTATTGATTCCCCCATCCACGCGAATCTCCCACTGCCAGCTCTTGTATTCTGACAGCTGGCACCCATGGCTGACAGAATACCCAAACAGTGACTGCACGATTGGCTGCAATAACTGTTCAGCCAACTTATTTGTTTCTCCAAAGTTTTTGTCGAGTTGTTTAGCGTCGGCAGAACTATCCTTAGATTGAATTTTGGGTGATTCCTTTGAATTTGAGAAATAGTTGGCCAACTTAAAGGGGATGTAAAGGTTTCTTTTTTTTTTTTCTAAATTGGTTCCTTTAAGCTAGTGCATTGTTGGGTCACTTACCTTTTTCTTCGATTTACCTTCTAAATGTTTTTTTTTTTATTTGTTTCTTCATCTGAATTTCTCACTTCCTGCTCCTCCTTAGTAAGTTGTTCCGGCTGACTAACCCCCAGCCAGAATGTCTCGGATGATGAGGGCAAGCTTACTGAGGAGAAACAGGAAGGGAGAAATTCGGACAAAGAAAAAAACATTAGAAGAGAAATCGAAGGAAAAGGTAAATGAACCAACAATGCACTAGCTTAAAGGAACCTATTTAGAAAATAAAAAACAAACCTTTACAACCCATTTCAAGTTTTTTTTTTGGGGGGGGGAGGGGGCACCTGGTTTTGACAGGTACCCACTTCCACTTCCTGGTAAGATTGCTATACGGGAATCTGCGCCATGTCCGGATCCTCCTTTCCCCCACTACCTATTGCGACCTGTCTATGTCCCAGAAGGCCTCACTGCCAGTTTCCATTACTTACAATGCCGGACGAATCGGCTTAGTGTACCGACATCGGGAGATCCCTGGACAGGTAGGTGACGTAATATTATTTATAATTATAATAGTATTTTAGCTGCTGACTTTAACTTTTTTTTCTCCCCGACTGGAACTCTGTTTTAAGTGTTACCTAATTACAGCAGTGAAAACTCAGGCAGGCTTGTGGAATTTAGCAGGGCTTTGTAATTTTAGAACTGGAAACACATAAATATAAATCCTGTGGCAGGTAAAGCAGCCCCATGTATGTATTCCATCTCTATGTTTAGCTGTTTGCCTAAAGTTCGGCTTTATTGCCCCATCTCCCTAACGGTGGTATATTTTACGTACAGGTCAGTCCCCCAGATACGTACTATAGCTACCTTCCCATTAAATTGGGAGGCAAATAAATATAATAAAATGCAATTTGTTTGCGAAGCCTTCTAAGCCTAAACGTAAAATTTAGACCACAAGAGGAATTTACGGAAATGATGTGAAACGGCAGTGGCGCGGTTCATATCGTAAACTGACAGACTCCGATTACTGCACGGACAATACCCAGGCATATGTCAAATGATTTGCAAATTATTTATGTCACCTTATCTTCCATGATTGTTTTTGTAGAGGACATAAACTGTGTCACTAATATTAAATTGCGTCTGTAGGAAAGTGCCGAGCTCAGCTTTTCCCCCCTCGCCGAAGATGTAGAGCCATCTGCGGAGACGCACTTGCATATGGCCCATCATTTGTCCGACATCTTACACAATGTGAAGGTTTTTACTTGAAATGCCAACCTATGTGGCAGATGATGTATGTGTTTCCTCAGCCCCGTGATTACCAGCGCAGAGCTGTCTTGCAGTGCTCTTCACCTCATCAGTTCCACAAGCTGCACTCGGAGGTGCGTGAAGCATTTGCTGCAAGATGGCTTCTGACATGCAGCAAGAAAATAGCATTCCAGTGTGAATATTTGACTGGAGCTGCTGAAAAGATTAGGGTCATGCTCTAACCTGCAGAAATTAGTATGGGTAATGATTCCATGATGAAAAAAATAAAGATTTAAAAAAAAAAAAAACATATTTAGAGAGAGGGGGGATTGGAATTTTAGTACTGACCCCCAAGTTCACTGTCATATATATATATCTAATAAATTAGTAATGAAGAGGCCACCAGGCTCCAATCTGTTATTGCCATAGTAGCTATTAGCGGATAAACATTCCCTTGCCATAGAATATGTTACTGTGGTTTGGACTGACATGACTGACTAAAAACGCATCTACCACCAGAGCGAACGATCCTCCAGATCACAATGTGAATATATCTTTAGCTTTTGTGGTAGATGTGTTTTTAGTCAGTCATGTCAGTCTGAACTGCAGTTTCACCAATTTGCACCCACGCTATAACCGAAAGACGGCTATAGCGCAGGCTTAAAATGCCGGGAGGGTGTATATGGATGTCTTCCTGTTCACATGCCGCCAGCGTGCCCCTGCTTTCTGATCACTTATCTTGAGATTCGGCTGATCACAGAAGCAGGGTAAAGGGCCAATCACAGTGAGCCCTTTACCACGTAATCAGCTGTCAGTTAATGACAGCTGAACACGGAAGTAAACAGACGCCGGTTTCTAGCTTGATTTTCTCTTCACGCTACCAGCATGAAGAAAAGAAGAAAGCCGTTAACTGGCTTCTGTTAGAGGGACATCGGTCCCCTTAGTGATTACCAGTGCTGCCAATCAGTTCCCTCCAGTGCTGCTCACCAGTGCCACCTATCAGTGCCCATCAGTGTTGCCACCTATCAGTGCCTCATAATCAGTGCCCATCAGGGCACCTATCAGTGCAGCCTCATCAGTGCCTACTAATCAGTGCCCACCAGTGCTGCCTCATCAGTGCCACCTATCAGTGTCCATCAGCGTAGTGGAAAAATTACCTGTTTGCAAAATGTTATAACAAAATGTGCCATTGTGACAGAGAAAATTAAGAATGATGGGCCAGATCCATAGAGCTAGTACGCCGGTGTATCTCCTGATACACTGGCGTACTTTCAAATTACCCGCGTCGTATCATTAGTTCGAATCCTCAAACCATGATACGGCAGCTTCGGGCTTCGATCCGACAGGCTTACGTCTTCGTACGCTTTCGGATCTAAGCTGCAATATTTCTGCGCCCGCTGGGTGGAGTTTGCGTCGGGTATGCAAATTAGCTTTTTCCGGTTATCCACAAAGTTACGAACGGCCGTCGCATTCTCTTACGTTGTCGCTAGTCGGCTTTTTCCGGCGTATAGTTAAAGCTGCTATTATCCGGTCTATAGTTAGACTTGCCATGTTAAGTATGGCCGTCGTTCCCGCGTCAAAATTTCAATTATTTTATTTTTTTGCGTAAGTCGTCCGTGAATAGGAATGTACGTAATTTACGCTACTAAAAAAAAAAATGACGTTTCGACGTAATTTCACGCAATGCACGGCAGGAAATTTCTGAACGGAGCATGCTCAGTTCGATCACCGCCGGGACGCGCTTCATTTAAATGGTTCACGCCCCCTACCCGCGTAATTCAATTCCGCCGCGAGAAATACACTACGCCGCCGTACCTTACAGGCCAAAATCTTCCTGGATTCGACTTAGAGCCAGGTAAAATACGGTGGCGTAGTGTATCTCTGAAACACTGCGCCAAGGCAATTGTATGTGGATCTGGCCCGATATTTCTTTTTGACACCAAAAATAATGGCCTAAATTTTGACATTGGTCTCCTTACCCATTATACTATACAGTTTTACGACCCCCTCTGTGACTATCACCCCGCTCCAGTCTATAGCTTTCCCTCTGTTCTATCTCACTAGCTCTAGTGCTAGCTTTATTACCATTGATTTGTATGTGTTTGATTTTCTTTTTTTCCTTTCCCTAATGCCGCATACACACAGTCGTTTTTTGTCTTGTAAAATAACGACGTTTTTTCTCATGTAAAAAAAAAACAACGTTTTTCAAACTTCATTTTAAAAAACGACGTTGCCTACACACCATCGTTTTCTGAAAATGCTCTTGCAAAGCGCAGTTACGTACAACACGTACGACGGCACTCTGTTCCATTCAAGCTCGCGTCATAATGTGCTTCTGAGCATGCGCGGGTTTAAAAATGTAGTTTTAAACGTCATTTTGCCCACACGCGATCATTTTTTATGACACAACAAAACGACATTCTGAAATTTGACATAAAAAATTGAAGCATGTTCGAATTTTTTTTTTTGTCGTTTTTCAGAAGACATAAAACTTCGTTTTGCCCACACACGATCATTTTTAATGACGTTTTTTAAAACGTCGTTTTATTTCATCACAAAAAACGACCGCGTGTACGCGGCATCACAGATTGTGTTTTTTTTTGTTTTAACATTTTGCTAAAACATTTGTGAATCAGTACTTCTTGGACCTTGAAGAAGGGGACATACCCCGAAAGCTTGTCCTGAAAACTTGTATGTTGGTGCAAATGAAAAAAAAAAAAAAAGTATCACATACAGTACTTACATTTCTTTATAACAAAAGATGAAAAACTTATTTATTTTGTTTCCAAAAGTTTCTGTCTTTTTTTTTTAGCAAAAAAATAAAACTCCAGTGGTGATTAAACACCACCAAAATAAAGCTCTATTTGTGTGAGTTTTTTTTATAAAATGTAATTTGGGTACAATGTTGCATGACCGCACAATTGTCATTCAAACTGTGAGAGACCTGAAAGCTGAAAATTGGCATGGGCAGGAAGGATGTAAAAGTGCCCAAGTAACAAGTGGTAAAGGGCATGACAGCCCACTTTTTTATGCAAAAAAAAAAATGAAAAAGTTTACACATGGCAATTTTGCAAATGCAGTGCTTCTTCTCCAGCAAAACACAATAACCGAAAATACTGAGCCACCGGGATATGCATCAGCAGCACCGCTACCCTTAGGACCCAACTTTCCAGCTCACTCAGCCTCAATTTCAGAACCTAAAAGCACAGGCCCAGTCCAGGCCTCTAAATAGGGTTTTCCAGCCTTCCAACCTCCCTCAACTAGCTGCCTCAGCTTTCTTGTCTCCCAAACTTGCACAGCTGTCCCAACTTTCCCAGTCCTGTGGCAAGGAATCTCCCCACCATGGGGTACAGTCTCTGACAGAAACACACTGCTCTCCCGACAGGGTCCTGTATCCAAAATGGGAGCCCTTTGTCTTGGTTTATAATGACTCTGTACACCTGTGTACTCATACACTCTGCAGGCCTCCAGGAAAACCTGGACACAGGATTGAAGATTCCTTCCTACCCACGACACTTTGGAACCATCAAACTCCAGGAATACAGAACCCAGAGAAAGCTTGAAACATGACTTTCCCTGCTCATAACAAATACACTGGAGCTTCTCAAACTGCAACTTTGAGAATCGTCATGTCAAACTGTATTGCTCATTTGAGGTGGAAAAACTAAGCTCACCTATTGGGCAGTTTGGTGCCGCAGGAGTGTGTGAATCACTAGAGTAGCCTAACAAGATTACAAATAACACATATGTATATTAAATCTGTGTTATATATGTGGAGTAAATGTGTTCCTTAGTGCAAATGTATTTCAGTATTTGATATATTCTAATAGAAAAATATCAATAAAAAAACAGACCTTTCATGACAAAGGATAAGAGGAGATTTTTTTTTTTTCAAATACTTTGCAATGTGCAACACCAGCATGATTTAGGAATATGCAGAGCAAAGTGTATAGTAAACATCACATTGTTTGTCATTCATAAGCTGCTGAACATATCCGAGTGCCCACAACACAAAGTTTAAATTGTCAGTTTTAGCCCAGGTTCACACTGGGTACGATTTAGTTCGATTTGAGATGCGATTTCACATGTGAAATTGCATCTCAAATCGGCGGCAATTGTTGGCAATGACACCGTCCTAATCGGTGCGACGCCTCATCTGCGGCGCTGCACCGATTTCAAAAAGTAGTTCCTGTACTACTTTTTGCGATTTCAGGACGCGATTTACATTGACATCTGTGCAGAACCCTGCACAGCTGTCTCCTAAATCGTGCCGAAATCAGGACTGCCAGAGGGAATGAAATCGCGCGATTTCACTCCCGCAGCCCAGTGTGAACCAGGGCTAAGGCTGGGTTCACACTAGAACACGCAGTGGCTCACAGCCAGGGTGCGGTGCGTCTCCATTCACAGATTCAGGTTCGATTTCAGCCCGAATTTTGGGCGAAATTCGGACCTGAAATGGACTAAAAGACGCACAGGACCAGTGGCGTATCTAGTGAAAACGGCGCCTGTGGCAAGCACTGAAACTGCGCCCCTGTCAAAACATTTGAAACCTTTTAGATAGCCAGGGACAAGGAGGGACGCAGTGCGACAAGGACAGAGATGGACACTGGGGACCACTGGCAGCTGATGCTGAAAATTTGGGGGGGGGGGCACAAACAAACTGAAAAAAAAATCAATTGCAGCCACTGTGCCCATCAATGGCCAGTCATCAGACATCATGGGGGCACCTGTCACTCCCCTCCCCAGGCTAAGTAGCAATATCAGCAACTGCTGTGCCACGCTGTACTTCAGTAGGCCGGCCGCGATGACGGGAGCTGCATTAGTGCGGGAGGCGGCCGCAGGAGGATGGTGGGGTTTTTTTTTGTGCGGGGTAGCTTTTTGCCGCCCCCCTCCTTATGGCGCCCATGGCACTTTCCATTGCTGCCATACCCTAGATACACCACTGCACAGGACTCCTGTGCAATTTGCACTAGAGCCGCTGAGGAGATGTGTGAACCAACTCCATAGAGAGCTGGTCACAATTCGCAATAGTCTGAACCCAGCCTTACTCTTTGACAACGGATACAGTATATCTTAAGCCCTAATTAAGGAGACAATCATGCCGTCCCTGATGTGTGTTAGCTGTAGCACCCAATATATATTTGGAATAAAACCTACTTTTTGTGCTCCAACCCTTGGTGTGGCGCTTCAAACTTCACATTCAAATATTACATTTACAGTCCAAGGCAACTGTTCCAATTACTAGGTTTATGAAAGCAACCTACCTATCACCTAGACACCCCACTGAGATGCCACCTGAACATTTTATATATTAATAGTACCCAAGTATATCCACTTAAGGTTCCAGTGTCATCAATCTACAATTTCAAGGATCAGAGTGCATTGACCGTATAAGCAGTTCAGAACCAGAGTTTCCATTTTTAAAGGCTTTCTGCAGTTAAGAAAGAAGTCCTAATATGCATACTTTCTTACACTTGCATTTGGGGGGCTTCACACTGTTGAACTGCTTTTTACTGTCCCCAACCCTCCTCCCCCTCCCCCTTTAAAGTGGTTATAAAGGCTGAAGTTTTTTACCTTCATGCATTCTGTGCGCAAGCCCTAGTTCACACTGCTGCGTTTTGACACCGGCAATGACAACGTCCTAATCGGTGCAGGGCGCTGCACCAATTTAAAAAAGTAATTTCTGTACAACTTTATGCATTTTCAGCACATGATTTACATTGACATCTGTGCAGAAACCTGCACAGATGTCTCTGTAATCGTGCCCAAAATTGGGACTGCAAGCGGGAGTGAAATTGTGTGAGTTCAGCTGAACTTGCACGGCTTCACTCCCGCAGCCCAGTGTGAACCTGGGCTAAATGTAAAAAAAACTTCAGTGTGCAGCTCCCCCACCCCTTAATACTTACCTAAGCCCAGTGCACAAGAGCCAAGGCTCTCCCCAGGTCTCTCCCTCCTCACTGGCTGAGATGCAACAGCTGGAGCCATTGGCATCTGCTGCTGTCAATCACAGCAAGTGAGAAGGAAGCAGGGGGCAAGACTGAACGGTGGTCTCTGTGTCTTATGGACACAGAGAGTAGAGCTTGGGAGCAATCGGATTGCTATGGGGGAACTTGGCAAGGTAAAGAGGGACCCAGAGCGCTGGCAGGGGAGCCAAGAAGAGGAGGACAGAGCAGGTAAGCATAACATGTTTGTTATTTTAAAAAAAATGGCTTTACAAACACTTTTAACGCAGCACCCTCTTATACTTGACTGAGCCTGATTCAGCGATGTGCATGGGAGCAGCGGCTCTGTCGGCTCTCTCCCTCCTCATAGGCTCAGAGTTAGCAGTGAGAGCGATTAGCTCATGCGGCTATCAATCACAGCCAGTGAGGAATGAGTGGGGGGGGGGGGTGCCAAACTGCACTCTATGGGCCAGATTCAGGTAGAGTTAGGCTGGAGTATCAGTGATACGCCAGCATAACTCTCACTTTGAGCTGGCGTTTCTGTTTTCTGTAAGCAGAAAAAAAGAAACGCCGGGTTGGAGTTCCTATACAAGCAGCGTAATTGTATTTCGCCGTCGTATCGGAACTGCAATTTAAAAAATGGCGCTCGGGGCGTTCCCGCTAATTAACGCCGAGAATATGTTAATCAGCGAGAATCGGCAATTCACGATCGTACTCGGGCCCGACGCAGTGACTTTCCGACGTTTCCGTAAGCGATACGCGGCGTAAAGAAAAACATGCCCCCTAGTGGAGTATCCTATGTTAAGTATGGCCGTCGTCATCGCGTCGAATTTAAAAAATTTTGCGTCGTTTGCGTAAAACGGCCGTGAATGGGGATTTACGTCATTGACGTTCACTGACAGAATTTGGAGCATGCGCACTGACAGTCGACGCATGCGCAGTACGTTCGCCGCGGGATCGCGCCTAGTTTAAATAATACACGCCCCCTACCCGCCCAATTTGAATTCCGCCGGCTCATTTTCGCTACGCCGCCGCAACTTTAGGAGCAAGTGCTATGTGAATAACAGTACTTGCTCCTAAAGTTTCGGCGGAGTAACGTAAATGAGAAACGTTACTCCAAAATAAAGATTCGCCCATCTACCTGAATCTGGCCCTGTGTGTCTATGAAAAGGAGGCCTGAGAATGAACTTCTCCAAATTCCCAATTTCTTTCTCGTACATCACGGGACACAGAGCGGCATATTCATTACTATATGGGTTATATGGAGTACCTTCAGGTGTGGACACTGGCAATCTCAAACAGGAAGTCCCCTCCCTATATAACCCCCTCCCCTAGAGGGAGTCCCTCAGTTTTTTCGCCAGTGTCTTAGGTGTTGGTCACGGAATAGCTTTGCTCCACATCCTTGGGATTAAGGGCGGGCTAACCGGATCTGTCCAAGGAGCCTCAGTGCCAAAGTGGACAGTACCCGGGCCCCAAACCGTGGGGTTTTGCCTATAATGCTCCTCTTTGGAGGGCTGGACCCTGGGCCCAGGACTTGGAGTTTGTAAAAAACCATAAGTTCCTGTTTGCCAGGGTGCTATATAGGTCCAGGACAGTGGGTACCTTCATAGGACCCCAGGGCCTGAAGGTCTACTACGCTACCCACGGAGATGGGAGAAGATTGGATCAGTTTGCTGGACAAACATCCTGCAGCATGGAGCAGGTAAGGGGGAGCCTGCGGGACTTGGTTCGACAGCAGGCTCTCCGGGGTAACCTAAAAGGGGGGACAGCCTAAGTATGCTCTGCATGGGCAACCTTGCTCACTATGTCTAAGAGAGACAGGATGACACCTTTTTCCCCCATCACTAGGTTCCCCTGTCTAAGAATGTGTTGCTAGCTAACCTGCTGCTTTCTTCCTAGGACTAGTAAGGATCCCTAGGGGCCTTTTGGAGTCCTACCTGGCCGGGGGTTTGAATCTGCCGCCTGTTTCTGCAGTCCTGGGTCTCCAGCAGCGCGGCTCCTCCATGTTCCTCCTGTTCCGGCATACGCACGCGCGCGCGTGCGCGCGCACGTCTTATAGACGTTTTTCGCGCCGTTCAGACAGGAGGGCGGGGGGGGGGGCGTGCCTGCGGCGTCATACAGGGGCGCGCCTGTTATAGATCAGCAGGCAATTTCAGTGCTCAGTCTGAGGCTGATTTCAGAAGGAGAGGACGCAGAGCGGCAGAACAGTGACTCCCGGAGGCAGAAGAGGGGTAGTACATGCTGGACTTTGTTCCAATGCCTTTTTTGTTAAGCCAAGAAATCCCCCTTTTTGCATCCAGGTTGGAGGCTGGCAAACTAAGTTTGGGGTCACTGTATGTTTCTAAAAAAGAAAATATATATAATATATATTTAAAAAAAAAAAGAGAAAAACATACGAGATCCCATCAGTTTTTGGGCATTAGTGATCTATTGTCCCCTAAACTCTGGTTTTGTACTCCTGGCCACTACAGTCTGTTGTGTGGGCGGAGTCCCTCGATTTTGTATTATGGCTTCCAAAGGCTCGGGGTCAAAGGGTACAAAAAAGACCAAAAAACAAAGGGGTTCCCCTTCTGATTCGGATGATATGCCGATACTTTCCCCGCAACTTATTAACATAAAGGGTGCCTTGGATGAGCCATTAGGGGGATCTGGTGCGGAGGCTGGCCCAGATCAGCCCAGCCCTGTGTTTATCACAGAGGAGATGCTAGCCGTATCCCTAGGGGGGCTAGAAGAGAGAATAGCAGCATTGATCGCTAGAGCTATTCCTGGTAAGAAACGGGTTAGATCCCCATCACCAAGAGTTGTATCCTCAGATGCTGAGATTCTCTCTCCGGAGGAATTGGAATCACAGGAGGATCAACTAGACCTGAACCAAGAGGGTTCAGGGATTGAGGGATCTGCCTCTGAGGAACCATTTTCAGACTCCCAGACAGAAAAACTGTGGGTACAGTCTTTGACGGACATGGTCCGCTCGGCATTTAGTTTACCATTACCAGAGCCTCAGGTTCCTCCGGTATCCTCTCTGGGCTCTTTGAAATCTCCGTTAAGCAACGCAGTGTTTCCGGTCCATCCTCTCTTGGAGGAATTGATCTTTCGGGATTGGGTACGGCCGGACAGGATTTTTCTGCCACCGAAAAGATTTGCGGTCATTTACCCCATGGAGGAAAGATTCTCCAAGAGGTGGAGGCTCCCAATAGTGGATGCAGCCATCTCATGTGTGAATAAATCACTAACTTGCCCGGTGGAAAACATACATGTGTTTAAAGATCCGGTTGATAAAAGGTTAGAGACACTTTTAAAAGCATCCTTTGCTACGGCAGGAGCAGTGGTTCAGCCAGCTGTGGCTGCAATTGGTGTTTGTCAGGCGTTAAAAGACCAGACAAAAGAAATGTTAAAGGACATGCCTACCCAACAAGCAGAAGAGTTTTCTGACATTCCCAGAGCTCTGTGTTTTGCTGTAGATGCTATAAAAGATTCCATCCAGCAAGCCTCTCGTTTATCACTATTTTTGGTGCACATGAGAAGACTCTTATGGTTGAAGAACTGGGCGGCGGAGCCCCCATGCAAAAAGCTTCTGGCAGGGTTTCCCTTCCATGGAGGACGACTCTTCGGAGAGGATCTGGATAAATATATTCAGACTATTTCAAATGGCAAGAGTACCCTTTTACCGGTCAAAAAGACATTCCGGGGTCCTACATTTAAAAGGCAGCTCTTTCCTGTCTCGGGGCCCTCAAATTCCAGGCAGTATCGACGGCCGCCTGCACGATCCAACGTTAACAGTAGATCGCAGGGACAGGCCCCTGGGGGTAAGAGGCCATGGTATCGCAAGCCGACAAAGACAGCCCCTAAGTCTGCCTTATGAAGGGGCGCCCCCACTCTCGCGGGTGGGGGGAAGGCTTCGTTTCTTCTCAGAAGTTTGGGAAGCCAAGATCCCCGACAAATGGATCCGGGCATCTGTAACCACAGGCTACAGACTGGAGTTTCTAAGGTATCCTCCGCCTCATTTTCAAGAATCAAGGCTACCAAGGGATCCAGCAAGGAAGGCATCATTGCTGGCAGCTTTGGATCACCTGCTCTACCAGGACGTAATAATAGAGGTGCCAGCCCAAGAGCAAGGGCTAGGTTTCTATTCCAATCTCTTTGTCATACCAAAGCCCAACGGCGATGTCAGGCCAATCTTGGACCTAAAGAGGTTAAACGGTTACCTAAAGGTTCGTTCCTTCCGGATGGAATCCATCCGGTCAGCAGCCGCCGCGCTTCAGAAAGACGATTTTCTGGCCTCCATAGACATAAAGGATGCTTACCTTCATGTACCAATCTTTCAGTCGCATCAAAGATTTTTACGCTTCGCGGTGGGGCAGCGACACTTCCAATTCAGGGCGCTCCCCTTCGGGCTGGCCACGGCCCCCCGGGTATTCACGAAGATCCTAGCCCCAGTTCTGGCCAATTTAAGGATCCAAGGGGTCACAGTCCTAGCATACTTGGACGACCTTTTAATCATAGATCACTCACGACCGGGTCTGCAAAAGGCAGTAAACCTCACGGTTCGGTACCTCGAAGAATTCAGCTGGGTCCTAAACCGGGGAAAGTCAGCGTTCCAGCCTACAAAGCAGTTGGAATACCTCGGCATGAGGTTAGACACAGAACAGCAAACAGTGTTCCTGCCCCTGGTAAAGATCGAGGCTATCAAGGGGCTGGTTCAGTTGGTTCTAAACAAGAAAAAAACCAACTATTCGCCTGTGTATGCGATTACTAGGCAAGCTAGTGGCCACGTTCGAGGCAGTACCATACGCTCAGATCCACACTCGCGTCCTACAGGCAGCCATTCTAGCAGCCTGGGGCAAGAGGGCACATGCCTTAGAGTCCCCTTTGACGCTATCATCAAGGGTCCGACAAAGCCTGGCCTGGTGGTTGAACCCCCAGAATCTTCTAAAGGGAAAATCCTTCAGCCCTGTTGTCTGGAAGGTAGTTACCACAGACGCCAGCCTGGCAGGCTGGGGGGGCGGTCTTCGAGGGGTCCTCTCGCCAGGGAACTGGGGTGAAAGCAGAGAGGCAGCTCCCCATCAATATCTGGGAGATCAGAGCTGCTCGCCTAGCCCTTCTGGCATGGACCTCCAGATTAAAGGGGTTCCCGGTGAGAATCCAGTCAGACAATGCCACGGCGGTGGCATACATAAACCACCAAGGGGGAACCAGGAGTCGGGCCGCTCAGAGGGAGGTGAGCTTGATTTTTCAGTGGGCAGAGGTTCATGTACCCTGCATTTCGGCGATATTCATTCCCGGAGTGGACAACCTGCAGGCAGACTTCTTAAGTCGCCAGAGTCTGTCGCCAGGGGAGGGATCTCTGCATCCCCAGGTCTTTCAGACAATCTGCCAGAGGTGGGGAATGCCAGACGTAGATATAATGGCATCCAGGTTCAACAAGAAACTAGACAGGTTCGTGTCTCGAACGAGGGATCCTATGGCCTGCGGAACCGATGCGTTGGTTTGCCCTTGGCATCAATTCAAACTTCTATATGCATTCCCTCCGCTACAGTTACTCCCTCGCCTGTTGCGCAAGATCAGAGTGGAGCACAAGCCAGTCATTTTAGTAGCTCCGGCTTGGCCCCGGAGGACTTGGTACTCACTAGTCCTGAAGATGGCAGTGGGAGACCCTTGGACTCTTCCTCTACAACCAGACCTACTCTCACAAGGCCCGATCCTCCACCCTACATTACGGCGTCTAAATTTGACGGCCTGGAGGCTGAATCCCTGATTCTCAGAGGTAGAGGTCTGTCTAGGCAGGTAATCCCTACCCTGATTAGGGCTAGAAAGCCGGTCTCCAGGGTGATTTATTACAGGGTGTGGAGGAACTACGTAGGCTGGTGTGAATCCAAAAGATGGAATTCCCGCAAATATACTATTGATAGGGTGTTAAGTTTTCTCCAGCTAGGAGTGGATAAAGGCCTGGCACTAAGCACAATCAAGGGACAGATCTCAGCTCTGTCAGTGTGGTTTCAGAGGCCGCTGGCCACCCACTCGCTGGTAAAGACCTTCTTACAGGGGGTCTTGCGTATTAATCCTCCTGTCAAGTCACCACTTTGTCCATGGGACTTAAATCTTGTTCTGTCATCCCTACAGAAACAACCTCTTGAGCCGTTGGCTGAGGTACCTTGATTTTACTGACTAAGAAAGTCGGTATTTCTGATCACCATAGTTTCGGCCAGGAGAGTATCGGAATTGGCAGCCTTATCTTGTAAGGAACCATATCTCATTTTTCATAAGGATAGGGCGGGGTTCCGTCCTCATCCTTCCTTTCTACCAAAGGTTATATCCAGTTTCCACCTGAACCAGGATGTGGTACTTCCATCCTTCTTCCAAAACCCACCTCTAGAAAAGAGGGGTTGCTGCATACGTTGGATATTGTCAGGGCCGTAAGGGCCTATCTTAAAGCTACAGAGAAGGTTCGGAAAACAGATGTGGTGTTCGTTTTACCGGAAGGGCCCAAGATGGGTCAGGCAGCCGCTTGATCCACCATCGCAAGATGGATTAAACAATTAATTGTTCGGGCCTGCGGTTTGAAGAGGTGCCTCCTCCTTTGTCGGTAAAGGCCCATTCTACCAGGGCCAGGGGCACCTCCTGGGCAGCACATCATCAGATCTCTATGGCTCGAATATGCAAGGCAGCAACGTAGTCATCAGTCCACACGTTTACAAAATTTTATCAAGTGGACGTAAGAAGGAATGCGGATACAGCCTTTGGGCAGTCAGTACTACAGGCCGCGATTCAAGCTCCTCAGGATCTGAGGGGGCTCCCTTGATTTGATTTGAGATTTACATTTCTCGTTTAAGTTGGATTTACTAGTATCTGAGTATACCTCTAAAATTAAATCCTTCTTTGGAAGATGTCTCCCTCCCCTCATTAAAGCATTGCTTTCGGACATCCCATATAGTAATGAATATGCCGCTCTGTGTCCCGTGATGTACGAGAAAGAAAAAGGGATTTTTAAATACAGCTTACCTGTAAAATCCTTTTCTTGGAGTACATCACGGGACACAGAGCTCCCACCCCTCTTTTGGGTGACCATTTTGGGAGGCATACTGCTTGCTACAAAACTGAGGGACTCCCTCTAGGGGAGGGGGTTATATAGGGAGGGGACTTCCTGTTTGAGATTGCCAGTGTCCACACCTGAAGGTACTCCATATAACCCATATAGTAATGAATATGCCGCTCTGTGTCCCGTGATGTACTCCAAGAAAAGGATTTTACAGGTAAGCTGTATTTAAAAATCCCTTTTTTTGGTTTGTTAAAAAGTACTTTAAAATATTTTTAATGTCCTATCTGTTCAATAAATGACAGACAGCAGCTTCCTTGTCTGTAAAGGATAGAAGGATTTAGTTCCACTTTAAGTCTAAGGCCTCGTTCACACATGGATCCGTTCAGGTCCGCCTGTCAGTTTTTCAGGCGGACCTGAACGGGCGCTCCATGCACCCCTATGGAGCGTCGGATGTCAGCGGAGACATGTCCGCTGACATCCGACCTGATCCGATCCGCTAAAAACAAACGTATGGGGCTCACGTCCCCATCCGTCCATGCGGATCGGATCGGGAAAGATCTGATGAAAACGGACATGCTGTCCGTTTTCATCAGATCGCTCCATAGAGGACAGCGGGACTCGACAAGCTCCTCCCCGCTCAGTGAGCAGAGAGGAGCTTGTCATCCGTCGGCTCAGCGGAGATCTGCGGACTGATCTCCCGCTGAGCTGGCAGACACAGGCGGACTCCGTCGGAAAGGACTGAGACGGAGTCGGCTATGTGTGAACGAGGCCTTACAGACACACAAAAGGAACACAAAAAACATCCAGAAATCTCCTTTAACCTTTATAAGCACATGGCCCATTCGATTCAATAGATACAGCTATTTGTGGATATTTTCTATAACATGAATTGAGTTGATGGATTGTATGTGGTCCAGCAAGTTTATATATGTTGCAAGGAAGGAAGTTACTGGAATTTTTCTGCATATAGTTTAGCTATTATTGAATACCCATTAATACACATATTTCAATAAAAACATACAAAGTCAATAATAAAAATATGCAATGTACAAGTAAATATATAAGAAATAAATGATAAATACTTGGATCTTCTCTTTGTTTTGGATGCATTATTTGCTACAAAAATCAATTATCCACAATGTTTCTAGCCAGACAAAAAAGTAACCATAAAACAGCCTCCTGTGTGTTGTTAGCACAAGTGGAATTTGCACGCAGTGCTTCATGGTATATTTATTGCTGTATCTTACAATATAAAAACACAAAGGAAACATAACCAGGTAATATTGGTTTACTTCAACCTGAATGGAGCTCTTCTTTAAAATAAAATTGTTGTGAAATATTCTCGTATTATGTGATGAAAACCAGACTGCATTGGCCCCCAAGTAATGAAAAGGTTGCGCTAAAGCTGATGGGCTCTTTGTCCAATTAAAAAAAAATTGTGAGCCTTGGGTCACACATTTCTTGCCTGCAGATTTTGACAGGCACCTTCTTGACTTTTTATATTGACCCCATACTCCTTATTCAAAGGACTGGACTGACCACTCATGGCCAATCTTTCCTCTCCTCACCCATTTCCCCCCACCCCCCATACACATACTTTACCCTTTCTTTGTGATCTTAAGTTGCAGTAATATGTCTCAATACTTCTCATTGTACATGTATTTTCTCAAATAAGCGTTTCCCTTTATTTAGATGAGCGTGAGCATTTTCAGGCAACTTTAAAGTATTTTTTTTTCCGGCAAGGCAGTACCATCTGTGATATCATATGCTGTCCTCGTTGTCTATTTTTTTTTTTTGTGTGTGGTTTTGTGTTCTGTGCTATTAGAGCTCTTGAGACATATCCGCTATGCCAATACCTTCCCAGTCCCTCTGTAGATTGCCATGATTCTTGTAATGGGCATCACTAGAGTCAAAGAGGTGTTTTTTTTTTTTGGCCCTTATCAGACGAAAGAAAGTCTTCACATCCAGCATAGACACGTCTCACTTCACGGGTCATGTGATTACTTCTGGGTAACACTTCTGGGAGGAGGGTCAGACAGGGAGAACAAAGGCTGATTGGGTTACGCGCTCGGAGCCACTACTCCTTCTAGGCCAATAGAAGGAGCAGTGGCTCCGAGCAGGTTAGCCCAATCAGCCTCTGTTCTCCCTGTTGGACCCTTCTCCTGGAAGTGTTCCCCGGAAGTAATCATGTGACCCGTGAGGCTGGACCAGGCCTCATCACTTTTAAGCAGCCCATGGATCCGGGACGAGAACTACAGGATATTACAGATGAGCCTTCTTTCCTTACCTTCTTGTAAGTGTGTTTTGTATAATGTGTCATTAAAAGAACCTCTTTAATACTGCACTTAGGTGGTGCCTCCTTTCTCTACCCCTCTGAGATTGCTAGTAGAAGACCAGTTCACGGGTGCAAAGATGCACAGAAATGCTTGTCGCACGTTTTTTAGGTAATCACATTGAAGTTCCTTGTGCCAAAACACACGATTCTGCCTAAAAAAGCTCACATTCTTTTTAATATGACTACAGCAGTGCGATGATCAGGTGTGAGTGGACATCTTTGTGATGAGCGTTGTCACGCTTCGGGAAATGCACAACAAATTTCTGTAGTCTAAATGGGGACTTACTCAGGCAACTTCTGTATTTCTGAAAACTTTCTTTCAAGAAACATGACTGAAAAAGAAAATTAAAATAACATTACAGCTTAATTGAGGAGGCAGTCAAGGCAAGATGGGACTTCTAGTTCCTCGAAACCTAGAAAGCCACAAACCAACCAATCATGTCCTCATAAACATTTTGAGGAAACACTATAAATAGAATTGTATAGCAATCTTTTAATCAGACAAAAGATTCTTAAGTAGTGATTAGATGCTTTGCTTCATTTCTTACTTCTGGCCTGCTGCCCTGCCAGCACCAATATATTATTTTTCACTCAGCATGTGATAAATAACAACTTCAGTCATGATTAATACTGCAGATTTCTCAACCTGACTAATGTAGAAAACTTAGAAACCTGCAGAAAAAGTGTGTGATAATTGTGAGAGCCGGGGGGAGCCATGTGCTGCTTTTAAGGAAAGAAATCCACGGGAAATGAAGCGTCTTTCAGCCATCCAGCTGATCCTAAGAGGCCTCATTAAGCTCATCCCAGCTCACCATTTGTATCTTGGTGGTAATCTGTTCTCCACATAGCCAAGTTTTAACTGTCTGCAAGAACACATTGTCCTTTCCCAACAAGTGCACTTTGATAAACTTTCCAGATTAGACATACATATGTTTAAACATGGCTGCCATGGGTTTTCACTGGAATTTATTAACAAATTTCAGTTGGCCTAAATCAAACAGGTGAAAAGTGCACAACATGCACATACAATATTCTGTGCATGTCAAGAAATTTCCTAACATTTTTAAGGAAAGTGGAAAAATAGCACTGGACCTGTAAGGATTTCTTATTGGTATTGCTATTGACGTTGATCTATATAAACTGGTCCCCAGGCACGTGGCTTAAACACCCCAAAGGATCTCCATGATTTTGTTAGATTGTAGTGTAAAGGCAACAAAAATGGAAATTAAAGAAGCACACCATTGCCAAAAGGTGCAGATACAATTTTATTGTAATAAAAGCCAAGGGGACAATTCAAAAATATGTTTCAGTGGTACAAAAAAGCCCCCTTCATCAGGCTTTAAAACAATATTAATAGACTAGAAGCAAACTGGGTCTTTAATGTTAATTCTTTCAGAGTGATTAAAAACATAGGGATTGTCATCAACTGATTTGACAGCCTGTTTTCAAGGGGGCAACTTTGGACCCCAAACGCATTGGCTATTTTTTGGATTGTCCATTTGGCTATTGTGTGGCACTTCAATTTCATTTTTGAGAAATTATTTTAAAAAGCAATGGGGAAAGTCTGTTGACATACACAGAAAACAGGATATGCTGCAGTTCAGCCACACATACAGAGATTTAGATATAGAGAAGTTCAGATACCGATACCCATAGACAGTGCTGGGTGTGCTGCAGGTCAGGTGGTTGAAGTTGATAACTATATAAAGTAACAAATCAATAGCACTTAATTGGACACTTGTGCAATCAAGTATGATTTATTGCTACTACATGCTACAGGTATAGCTTACTCTACAGTGACCCATTTGTTATATCTGATTAGTGATCAATCATTACAACTGAAGATTAATCTCCAGTGATTTTAGGGGGGAAACAGACTACTGAAAGTTGCCCATGTAGTTCTATCCTAATTCAGTGGATCCAGTTATTATTCTGGCAAACAGTTGGATTTTGATGGATGTGGTTTTCAGGTGGTTCAGAAGCTACTTACCTTATCTAAACCATTTCTGTTTTTATATTTATCTTTAAAAAAGTGTTGATTTAGTGCTCAACACAGTTCTAGTAACAGATAAAAATATGTAATGTCTACGCAGAGTGTTTAATCAGCCCATTGATCTAACACCTCTTTATTTTTCAGGAACAGGCATAAGATAAGAATAACCAACAATGGTGTTTGCTTATAAGGTAGTCACCTCCTAGGTCAAAAGGTAAGCTATTTGTGACCTGCGAGACACTGATATGCTTCAAGGAACTGACCTCTGCTTACTCTGAGGAAGAAGGAATGTTAATCAATATCTACTCCGCCTAAGGTAGCAAGTGATGGGGAGAGTATGGCTTGCCAATCTGAAATCTGCATAGAAACAATGTCCTGGAAAAAGCATTTGCTATCTTGTGTATGGCATGGAATCTAAATGTGATACAGTAAAGGTGTGCTTTATTATATTTTCATTGTCACTGATACAAACTGTTAAAAATATACACCATTTATTAGACATAGACTGATTGCACTATCCACTGGATCTATATATGGCAGCCAATATAGTGATTGCTGCTGCATACAAGCAAAAAATGTAAGAGATACAAGCTTCATTTGTAATAATTGGACTGATTAAAGGATGCTAGAAATAGTGTGATTATAAACATTTAAAGTGGAAGTAAACCCTCCTATTGTTTTTAGACGAGGAAGCTGCCATCCTGGCCTCTGTTTAATCTTCAGCTGCCATGATGCTGCACATGTGATCAGTTATGACATCAGCCATTGGATGGTTTGAAACTTTGGTTGAGGGCACAACCAATGTGACAGTTACATTGCAACAGAAGTTGCCGGGAATGTAACTGTTTTTTTAAACGTCAAATCAATGGGTTTACTTCTGTTTTAAAGGCCTGAAAGTGCCTATTAATTTCCTTGTTAGACAATCTCTGACAGTTACACCACTCTCCCTTATGTGCAATTGCTAGTCCCTTCCTTCTGCACAAAAAAATAGAATGTGTATAATAGTTTTATCTGCTAGTATACTGTCCTATTTTTGGTGTAATCTCTATCCAGGAAACATTTACCAATGTACCTAAAATTTAGGTCAAACATGTCAAGGTATTTCTGTTTACATACGGTGTTTGGGTTAGAGGCAATATCCTTTATATATATATATATTAGGGCTGTGCAAATTAACTTTTAATTGATCGATTAATCTTTAATTTTTTTGATCGATCAAAATCTTTTTGATCGATTAAAATTCTTTTGATTGGTACTCACCTCTCCGCTGGCTTCTGGGCCTTCAGTAGGAGATCTGGTAATGACACGGACACCGGCGGGGCTTCCATTTGAAGGGCTCCTTTGCTGTGCCTTAATATCTGCATGCCGGGGGGGACCTTACTATCTGCCACACGCAAGGGCTGTTACACTTCCCTCTATCAACCTGGGATTCTACGACCATCCACTGGGAGTTGTGATAGTTCCCTTCACGGGACATCTACATGCCGACGGACTGATGTTAACCCCTCCTCATCTGGATTCAGCAGTAGTATCGTTGTACACATTTTTATACCAGTATCATACTTAGTTACATGTTTTTATGACTGCTTTTGTTACCGTTTGGTATTACTCGCACCATTTTTACAGTTTATGTAGCTACATCGATTTTATCTCCAGTGCAATATTTATTTTGTTACCTACTTGAAGACTATAAAAGTTTTATTGCTATTCCCATCGAGCGCTGCCTTTGTGTGTTTTTTGTATCCTGCTATCCATTTTTCCAGTTGTTGGTAGCTGCACTGGGAATCTGTATGTGCGTTGTAATTAATCGAAATTAGTCGATTAATCGATAAAAAAAAAAAAAAAAAAAGATTAATCGAACACAATCTTGATCAGTAACAGCCCTTTATATATATATATATATATATATATAATATATATTATATATATATATATTATATATATATATATATAATATATATATATATACATACATACATACACACACACACACACACACACACACACACACACACACACACACACACACATAC
Source organism: Rana kukunoris (assembly GCA_029574335.1). Classification (NCBI taxonomy): domain Eukaryota; kingdom Metazoa; phylum Chordata; class Amphibia; order Anura; family Ranidae; genus Rana; species Rana kukunoris. Next base: position 179,410,623 of record CM056054.1, read on the forward strand.
ACTATATATATATATAATAGCAAGTGAAACAAAATGGCAACCAACAATTCTTAATTTCATTGTACAGAAGTCAACAGAAGGATTACCTTGAGCTGGAATGTATTCAAAGTTTCTTTTAAACAAACAATTTTCTTGCATATCCTTTTTTCCTAATCTGATGATACTCAAAGCCATGTATATTATCTTCATCAGCATCAATTTGATATTATGCGACACCACTGCACAAGTGTGTTGCACAGAGTATTTTTGGTACTGTAAAACATTTCTGAATGAGGAACAATTTACAAGCAGAGTCAGCACTGCTATATGTCTAAGGGTAGCCTCACACTCGAAAATCGGATATTGTTACAAATTTTAACTCCACCATCCACAGTTAGAAAATTATGATGGTTTCATGGATTGGACCAAGTCCTGCACTTTAACAGCAGATCTATACTAACATAGCAACCCCTATCTATTATAAATATTCTGCTCTGGACACACTATGGCAGCCAATCACAAGGCCAATGCTGCCATAGTGATCAAATGGCCCAAGTGGCTTAAAGGATTATAAACCAGACCCCATAGGGTTGATTTACTAAAACTAGAGGGTACAATTTGGTGCAACTCTGCATAGAAACCAGTTAGTTTCCAGGTTTTTTTTTTTTTTTTTGTCAAAGCTTAATTGAACAAGCTGAAGTTAAAGCCTAGGTTCACATGGGATCGATTTGCACATTGCGGCGCCGCATCGATTTGCAAAAGTAGTTCCTGCACTACTTTTGCCGATTTCAAGTGCGATTTCTATAGACATCTGTGTATGAAGCCACACAAATGTCCATCAAGTAACACCTGAAATCGCGCTGACCTTGCTACTTTGAAATCGCGCTACTTATAGTAAAGTAGCACAGTTTCAAAGTAGCATCAGTGTGAACAAGGGCAGAAGCTGATTGGCTACCATGCAGTGCTGCACCAGAATTTGCACTCCAGTTTTAGTAAATTAACCCCACATGTCTATGACATGTTACTGATCATATTACTGGGCCACCTAAAGAATCCTGGAGTACCTGTTTCTGCAAGAAAATAACTTCATGGCCTCTTTTTACAATTTAGAAGTTTAATGGAGCGGTTTTGAAAGGATAGTTGTTGTTTGGTATTGAAGTACAGCTCTGGTTTTAAGGAAACCTGTCTATGAGAGAAAGGGTCGACTTTGTTGACCTCCTAAAAAAAAACGGCAATGCAGCAAATGAAATCCAAATGCCTTATCCTCAATGATGGATATTCAGAATGACAACCATGCAAGTAGCATTTTCAGAAACAGGTGGACTTCTCTATAGCAGTTTTCTTTTAAAGTACAATTCCAGATAAATAAAACCAATCAGTGAACTGATAATGCTATCCAGCAAACAATGCAACTGTACAGAAAGTCCATTGGATTTACCTTATATCTCCAGAGAGCTACCCTTACTTGAAAGAGGTGGATTTAGTAGATTGTAAGCTCTCATAAGCATGGCCCTGCTAGTGATCTTGTCTTGTAACTGTACTGTCCCCCTTTATTGTGTAAAGTACTGTGCAAACTGTTGGGTAATATAAAGCCTATATAATATTATTTTTTTTTTATCCAACAAAAAGGTTTTTATTGATGAAAAGGTGTTATACAGCATATGGCATTCAACATTGCATTTCAAAACACTTACACTTCTCAAAAGGCAAACACAGCACGACATTACACTCACTGAGCTGTCTCCCCTCCCAAGTATGCATCCCCCACATTGCAGCACTCATCCCATATTCAATCCCAATAGTCTGTCCATGACCAGGTCCACCGGGGAAAGCCCCGGTGTATCCAGCCACGGAGCCCAAAGGTTTTCGTATTTACGGTTACTGCCCCTGTGTTGGTAAATAAGCTTCTCCATGCGTATCATATCACCCATCTTATCAATCCATTCCTTCAAGGTCGGAGGATTCTCAGATTTCCAATGTACCATAATCAATTTCCTGGCCTGAAATAGCACTCTATGCACCGCTTCCCTTGTGTACACCTCCTCCACATATTCCTCCAAAACACCAAGTAAACATACCCTGGGGTCCACAGGTAGGGATAGCCCGAACACCGAGTTAACAGTGCTCACCACCTCAGTCCAATACTTGTGCAATTTGGGACACCTCCACAGGAGATGTATGAGATCGCCATGGTCCCTCTTACATCTAGTACACGTGTCATCTGCTTGCATCCCCATCAGTTGCATCCTATGTGGTGTATAGTACACCCTAAAAATAATGTATAGCTGGGTTAGTCGCTGAGCCTCATTCAGGGAACAGGAGCTCACCCCTTGAAATATCTCCTCCCATTGTTCACTATCTAGTTGTCCCACGTCCCTCTCCCATTTTTCCCTCACCAGGACTGGATGCTGACCCAGGAAGTGTTTTAACAGGATGGCATAGCATTGAGAAATAAATCCCTTCGAGGTCACAGCATCACCTAGGAGATCAAACACCAGGGTTGGCGACAAATGCCACTCAGAGGACCTACTTTGGGCTCTCACTGCGTGCTGGAGCTGTATATATTGAAACAGCATTGAGGGCGGGAGTCCGTACTCCGCCCGCAAATCTGCGAAGGGCCTAAGCCTCCCATTCCTAAATACATGTTTAATATGTGTGATCCCATAGCCTTTCCACCCAGTCCCGATCTGCAATTTAGCCAGTTCCGTATAAGTATCGTTATGCCAGAGGGGGCTGTATTCAGTGTATCCGTCAGCATGCTGAATATATTTACATTTATTCCATACTTTTTGTATAAGATTGTATGTCGGGTGTGTCTTGTTGGTTTGGCAAAGGCCAGGGCCTCCAGTGCCAAGGGGATGGGCCCATCGCCCACCGTGCGGAGCATCAGTGCACCTGAGGAACCAGCCGGTTCCCCCCCGAAGCACCCCACCAGGTGTTGCAGCTGCGCCGCAAGATAATACAGCCACGGGTTGGGCAATGCCAGCCCGCCGCTGTCCTTGGGCCTCTGCAGATGTTCGAGCTTGATTCTGGGCGTTTTGTTTTTCCAGATCAGGGATCGGAGGATAGAGTTCACTATTCTAAAGATTTTAAGAGGAATTACCGCAGGGGCATTGTGGAGACAGTAAAGCAGTTGTGGCATTAAAATCATCTTTACCAAGTTCACCTTGCCCGCCACTGATATACGGAGATTATTCCATGATTTAACCCTTTCACGGAACCTCTGGAGCAAGGGAGATATGTTCAAATGGTTAAAATGTAACGGGGGTTTGCCGTTACATAGACTCCAAGGTACTTAAAGGAGGTTGTGACTGGTATGGGGCAGGACGGTGTCACCGTTTGCGTGGCACCCCCGTCCAGCAGCAGCAAGGCCGATTTCGTCCAGTTAATCTGTAGGCCCGAGTACCCCCCAAACCTCACAATAGTTGCCATGGCCTCCCTCAGAGACGTGTCAGTATCTCCCAGCATGAGCAAGGTATCGTCCGCATAGAGCATCACTTTCTCCTGCAGGGGGCCATAGCAAAACCCAACTATACCCGGATTGGCCCTAATGTCCATGGCGAGGGGCTCAATGGCCAACGCGAATAGGAGAGGGGACAACGGGCAACCTTGCCTCGTCCCCCTCCCCAAGGCGAAGCCCTGAGACAGACACCCAAAGGCCCTGATAGCGGCCTCCGGGCGGCTGTAGAGCAACCTGACCCAAGCTATGTATCTATCTCCAAACCCGAATCGAGACAGCACCTCCCACATATACGTCCAGTCAATGCTGTCAAATGCCTTAGCAGCATCTAAGGAAAGCAGAGCCCTGCTTCCTACATTGTCTGCGTCTGACTGCATGTTTAGAAATAACCGTCTAATATTGATGGCAGTGGACTTATTTGGCATAAACCCCGCCTGATCACCATGTATCAGGGACGTTATGACAGTGTTCAACCTAAGCGCCAATACCTTCGCCAGGATTTTTATGTCACATTGTAGCAACGAGATCGGTCTGTAGGAACCTGGTTCGACCGGATCCTTGCCTGGTTTAAGAAGCAGAACAATATTGGCCTTTGCCATGGAGGGCGGAAGGACTCCGTCCCCAGGGCCGTATTAAACACCCGGAGTAACCTTGGCAACAAAACTTCCGCATGCTGTTTATAGACCTCCATGGGGATCCCATCCTCCCCGGGCCTTACAATTGGGAAAGAGCCCCACCGCTCCCTGAAGTTCCTCCACTGTAAGGGGGGCATCCAACCCCGCCTTCTGTTCTGCCGTCAATCTAGGGAATGCCAACCCACCCAAGTACCGCTCCAGGTCGGCCACTGCATAAGCCGCACCGGGGCAGTACAATTCCTCATAAAACCCCCCCAGTTCCTTCGCATAATAAGTTCAGGTGTGCTGACAATGGGCCCAGCCCTGGATTTTATGGCTCCTATAGCCGGGGACCTCTGTTGTGAATTCGCTATTCGTGCAAGCATGCGCCCAGTTTTCTCCCCCTCCTCAAAAAATGCCTGCCTGGAGAAGAACCGCTTCTTTTCGGCCCTAGAGGAGAGCACCCGCTCATAAGCAGATTGAGCAGCCTGCCACTCCTCCCTGGCCGAATCGGAGGGATCCAGGACAAACTGCCCCTCCAGAACCTCCACCCTTTCCTCCAGCTCCCGCAAGAAAGCGGAAGAGGCCTTCTTAACTTTGTTAATTTCTGTGACCAGAGTCTTTTTAAGGAACCCTTTGAAATCCTCCCATTGCTGTGTACAAGGACCCCGCGGATCCTGAGCAGTGAAAAACCTACGTATATTATCCTCTATGGCCTCAGGGGACTCAAATAGTTTTAACCAAAAAGCATTGAACTTCCAGGGGGCCCTAAGGAGCTTAGTGGGCTGAGAGGTCACCAAATGTACTATCAATGGGGAGTGATCCGACACACTGCGAGGTCTGTACTCCAGCTTGGAGACATACGGAAGCACATGTGCGTTTCCCACCCCCAGATCAATCCTAGACAAACTGCCATGTGATTTAGAAAAGCAGGAATATTGCTTAGTGCCCGGATTCCGCTGCCGCCAGACATCCACCCAGCCAACCTCTTGCAACAACCGCGCCAGGGGAGTACCCCTGGAGAGGGCAGAGGCTCCTGTGGCCGGGTGTCTATCCAGCGCAGGGTCCAGACAGCAATTAAAGTCCCCAATTACCAGCAGCGGCACCTCAGGCCTGCCATCCAAGTAGGCAATCAGTGCCCGCAGCACCGTCGCCGCAAACGGGGGCGGTATATACACACATGCAAGAATACACGTCAGCTCCCCCAACCTGCAGTGAAGAAATACATATCGCCCCTCAGGGTCAATGCTATTGTCTAGTTCTTGAAAGTCCAAGGAGCCATGCACCAGGACACTCACACCCCTGGAATATGAGGTGTGAGTGGAGTGGTAAGCTCCCTTCACCCAATTGTACCGTAAACAGCCAACAGCGTCCACCGTGAGGTGCGTCTCCTGAAAACAAAAAATCCCTGGGTGAAATTTTTTAAGGCACATATTTATCATTGTTCTCTTAAGTGGGGAGTGAAGTCCTCTCACGTTCCACGACACTATGGGTACCTCTGTCATGTTGGAAAGCAAAAGTTAGTGACAAGCAGGTGTACCTCCATTAGCTGCAAGAGTCCAGGAACCACCGGTAGCAGGAAGTGGTAATTCGTCCACCAGTCGTGTGCGTTGCCCAAGCTAACTGTGGCAATAGCCGTGCTGAAGAGCCACCTTTCAAAAATGTGAACAAAGAAAAGTAACAGAAAAAAAAAAAGGAAAAAAGGGCGCAAACCGCAGCCCGCATTAACTCCGTAGCTCTAGACCCCGCCAACAGGGCGAGTCCGGCATAAGGCATTCCCATCAGATTCCGGAAGCCAAAACAAGTCGCGTGTAGTCGATTCGTCGTTGAAGATTGCTGAAGCTCTCGTCTTGATCTGTAGCAATATAATGTCCCTCAGCCAGAGGTTAACTGAATAAACATAACACAAGATTAAACTTCCTTCTCAGATCGTAATTTCAAACATCTTGCTGGCGGGTCGGGGTCCCGCTGTGGGCCTGGACAGTACTACCCCTCCTCCACTCCTTCTCGCAGCCGGCATCTTAGGGGTTGTTCATTCCGGTCTAGCCATGTAGCAGCATCTTTCGCGGATTCAAAGAACTGTGCCTGCCCTTCCACAATCACTCGCAGTTTAGCCGGGTACAACATGGCGTATGATAGTTGCAGCTGTCGGAGTCTGCGTTTCACGTCAATGAACTTAGCTCTGCGTCTTTGTACCTCCGCCGAGAAGTCAGGGTAGAAGGACACTCTTGCCCCATTATGTTGTATGTTAGCTCTTTCTCTTGCCAGGCGCAGCACTGTTTCTCTATCCCTGTAATGCAGTAATCTCGCCAGCATAGGCCTGGGCGGCCCCCCCGGCTGGGGAGGGCGAGCTGGGACTCGGTGGGCACGCTCGATTGCAAAGAGGGGGGAGAACGAGTTCTTCCCAAATATATCCAACAACCACCCCTCCACATAGGCAGTGGGGTCCCTGCCCTCCACCTTCTCAGGGAGACCCACAATGCGCACGTTATTCCTCCTGAGGCGATTTTCAAAATCTTCAGCCCTGTCAGTGGCCTCCCTCGCCAGTTGATATGCGGCTTTGGCCTCCCGTTCTATGGGGGTCATGCGGTCCTCTATCTCGCTCACCCTGCTTTCCACAGCCGTAGTGCGCTCTCTCATTTTCTGAAAGTCCTGTCGCAGCAGTGACAGTTCTTCCCTCACAGTATTAACTGAAGCATTGCCCAGATTAACAGCCCTCAGTATGTCAGCTAGTGTGGGTTGAGCAGCCGCTGGTGCAGCATTATCTCCCGGGTCCTGGGCCCCCAAGTTAGGCAAATCAGTCTCCTCTCCATCACTATGGTCAGTAAAGATGGCCGCCAGGGCCTGAGTCTCATTCAAGTCAAAGTCACTGTGTTTGGGGTGCCCCCCGGTATCTGTCCCCGCTAGCCCATTCAGCTTCTGGGTGTAATACAGCATGTCCTTCGGGGCCTCCTTACCCTGAGACTTTGTGTTCTTCTGCTGCTTGGATCCGTGCTCCTTCATCCTGTCAGCGCCTCGTGGAGTCCCCTTCACTGAGAACGCGGCGGCGCCATCTTGGAAATCGGGACCCGGCTCAGAAAGTACTTTTCTGACCATTCCCCTTGTGCAGAGAGCCGGCGGAGGTTCCCCTGAGGTCCCGGGATCAGTGGGACCCTGCATATAGTCTCTGTGGACCTGTGGCTTGGCTGAGGGAGGATCGGTACCGGATGGAAGTCAGGAGCTGTGAGAGCTACGTCCTCTCACATGCCGTTCCAGGCCACGCCCCCCTATATAATATTATTAATGATAACAACCCTGAGCTGCAACTCTCTCTGCTTGATTTATCATCAATTATATTCAGAATTTCAGGGTAATTAGCAGCTGTTAGAAATGTCTGTTACTGACATTTTGATACATATGGCTGCGGAGTGCCAGAGATAGCAAGGAGTCTACAGTGGGCGTGTTTGGGTATGGCTCTCATGCATTACAAACAGGTGAGTAAAACAGGTTCTCAGATCAAATAAAAATAAGCAGCAGGGTTGACTGATGCAGTACAGCTACAGTGGATATAAAAAGTCTGCACACCCCTGTTAAAATGTCAGGTTTCTGTGATGTAAAAACAAAAAACAAAGATAAATAATTTCAGAACTTCTCCACCTTTAATGTGACCTATAAACTGTAAAACTCAGTTAAACAACAAACTGAAATCTTTTAGGTGGAGTGAAATAAAACTAAAAAACTGATATATGGTTGCATAAGTGTGCACAACCTTTAAAATACATATCTTTTACATACACATTCCTTGTATAGATGTTTTTTTCTACACTTTGCAGCCCTCTTTGGAGTGCTCGTTCATAGATATATTAGTATCAGCCCAGGTCCTTTGATCTCCTCTTTTTCTTTATGAAAATTATTAGACCTATAATTTTCAATGTTAGTGTGGACACCAATGACCCCTTTACTGTGTGGTTCATACGGGGATCTGGGTCCCCGGTAGGTGGTCCCCGTGTTTGCCCCGCCCGCCACACAGGTGGTCGGCGTGGTGATCCGTTGGCGTGTTGCCGCGCTGACTCCCTGCTTGTCGGCGGAGCTCAAGCGGCTCTTTACTTCCGCCCTTACCCTATGCCCTCTTGCCGACGCGGCCCGCGTCATCATTACAGTTCCATTTTTGGACTTCCGGGCGGCGGCGCTTACTCACCTCACTTCCGCCCTTACTTCATGCCCTGACACGGCGTGACATGCGTCATGCGAGGACAGGACTGCCTATCGACATCCGTTTCCGCTCGCATTCCGTGTTTGTCTATGACGCGATCAGCGTCACTACAACCATCCTCTGCTAACCTATTGGGTGACGCCACGTCATCATATTACGCCCACTCTCCACACCCGCCCACCTCCTTTATCCTATTCAAACACCCTCTGCCTTCTTAGCAGCCTGACATGGCAGAATGCTGCGATGCCGCGCTTGTTTACATCTACATGTAAGTACTTTGATCTGGGTCTACAAATGGTGTTTTTCTGAACCTAACCTCGATTACTCTCACTGAGTAATTTATATGTTATTACATACAGATTGTCAGTGATCTCATCTGCCCACAACTGTTCAGATGCTACCACATCGATACTTTCCAACAATTTGGGTATGTGCTTTCTGATATGCCTTTTCTTTTGGTGTTTTCAGTTAACTCCAACTAGACACTTTAATTATAGTATATATACATTTAGACATCCTCTTATGTACACTGTCATTTACTTTTAGGATAGTATACATTTTGCGACAGTTTTCTTGGTCCTAATATGGCCGTATAAAGCACAGTATCCCGGTTTTCCTATTTCCACTCCATCTTGGAAATCTCCACGCCATGGTTGATATATGCCTCGAATGACCTACAATTTTAAACTATCTTGACTGGTATGTGTTTGATTTATTGCACCTATATATGTATTTTGCCTCTGTTTATGCTTTATTAGTTTCTCATAGTGTTTTCTTTGAACAAATTTACCAGATCTCACATAGTCTTCGGCCCCTGAAGAAGGGAAAACCCGAAACGCGTTGGGCCTGGTACTTATCCTGTGGATCATTCAAATTATATATTTATGTGTCTCTGGACACTTTGTTATTTATTAATAAAACTTTATAACTTTGTATAAAACATTTAAAATTGCTTCGTTGCCTTTAAAGCCCCACTTCGGGGGAATCCTCGAATTTAACCTTTAAACTAATAGTTTGTTGAAGCGCGTTTTGATTTTATTACAGCACTCAGTATTTGGGTATAAGTCCATCAATATGGCACATATTGACAATCTTCTTTGCACAAACACTTCAAATCTGAATTGCGAGGGCATCTCCTGTACACAGCTCTCTTCAGATCACCCCACAGATTTTCAATAGCATTCAGGTCTGGGCTCTGGTTGGGTCATTCCAAAACTTAAATCTTCTTCTGGTGAAGCCATGCCTTTGTTGATTTGGATGTATGCTTTGAGTCATTGTCATTCTGAAAGATGAAGTTCATCTTCCTGTTCAGCTTTTAGCAGAAACCTGAAGGTTTTGTGCCAATATTGACTGGTATGTGGAACTATTCATAAATCCCCTTACCTGGACTAAGGTCCCTGTTCCAGCTGCAGAAAAACAGCCCCAAAGCATGAGACTGCCACCGCCATGCTTCACGGTGGGTATGGTGTTCCTTTGGTGATATGCAGTGTTGTTTTTGCACCAAACATCTTTTGGAATTCTGGCCAAAAAGTTCAACCTTGGTTTCATTAGACTATAACACATTTTCCTACATGCTTTTGGGAGACCTCAGATGTGTTTTTGCAAAATGTAGCCGGGCTTGGATGTTTTTCTTCATAAGAAAAAGGCTTCTGTCTTGCCACTCTACCCCAAAGCCCAGACATATGAAGAATATTGGAGATTGTTGTCACATGTACCACACAGCCAGCACTTGCAAGATAGTCCTGCAGCTCTTTTAACTACCTGAGGCCTGCGCTATAGCCGAATGACGGGTACAGTGTGGACCTGATTATTCAACAGGACGTCTTTTGACCTCCGCCCCTTTTGACGGCTCCCGAGCGCGCAGCGGGGAAATTCTAAGCTGGCTGCGTCCCTTGGACAAAGCCAATCACAGATCGCGGCGAACGGCCAATCAGAGTGGCCATTTTCTTTGATCTGTGCGGCCAATGAGAGATGATCTCAAATGTAAACATATAAGATCATCTCTCATTGCCGGCTCACACAGAGACAGTGTCCTGTCTCTGGAGAGGAGACCGATCTGTGTCCCTTGTACATAGGGACACAGATCAGTCACCTGCCCCAGTCACCCCCCCCTCCACCTACAGTTAGAATACGTATCGGCCTAAACTGAGAAAAAAAATGTTTTTTTTTTTTTTAATTGGGCTATTTATTATAGCAACAAGTAAAAAATATTGTATTTTTTTTCAAAATTGACGCTCTCTTTTGTTTATAGCACCAAAAATAAAAACTGCAGAGGTGATCAAATACCACCAAAAGAAAGCTCTACTTGTGGGGAGAAAAGGACATCAATTTTGTTTGGGAGCCACGTCGCACGACCGCGCAATTGTCAGTTAAAGCGACGCAGTGCTGGAAGCTGAAATTTCACCTGGGCAGGAGGGGGGTGTATGTGCCCAGTAAGCAAGTGGTTAATGTTGCTGCAGGCCTTTTGGCAGCCTCCCTGACCAGTTTTCTTCTAGTCTTTAACAATTTTGGAGGGACGTCCAGTTCTTGGTAGTCACTGTTGTGCCATATTTTCTGTAAATGGTTTGATGACTGTCTTTACTGTGTTCCATAGTATATCTAATGCCTTGGGAATTCTTTTGTACCCTTCTCCTGACTGATACGTTTTAACAATGAGATCCCTCTGATGCTTTGTACGCTCTCTGCGGACTATGGCTTTTTCTGTAGGATGCGACTAAGAAAATGTCAGGAAGGACCTACTAGAAGAGCTGAACTTTATTTGGGGTAATCAGTGGCACTTTAAATGATGGCAGGTGTGTACTGACTATTTAACATGAGTTTGAATGTGATTTCTTAAGTTTAGGTTTACACTGAAAGCGGGAATGAAATCATGCAAATTCAGCTGAACTTGCACAATTTCATTCCCGCATGTCAGTCCCGACTTTGGGAGCGACTTCAGAGACATCTGTGCGGGTTGCTGCACAGATATCAAAGGAAATTGCACCTCCCAAATCGCCAAAAGTAGTACAGAAACTACTTTTGGGCATAGGGCAGTGCCATTCCAGGCAATTTCTGCTGATTTGGCATGCGCTCTAGACACGTCAAAGCGCATGCCAAATCGCATCAAGGTGAACCAGGGCTCATTCTGAACACATTTACATTTAAAGTTACCAGAGGGTGTGCACACTTATCCAACCACATTTTTTTTTTTTAACTCCCCCACCAAAGACTTCACTTTGTTTTTTAATAGAGTTGTACAGTTTATAGGTCACATCAAAAGGTGGAAAAAGTTCTGAAATTTATTTTTTGTCTTATTTTTTTATACCATATTTATCGGCATATACCGCACACTTTTTTCCCAGTAAAATAAGGGGAAAATCGTGGTTTGTGCGATATACGCCGATACCCGCGCTCAGTTTGAAGCCTCCGCCGACATATACCGAGCGCAGTACACTCGGGTACATTCGGCCAGGCTTGGCTTCGCTCGTAGTCACGCTCTGTGACGTTTATGCGTGAGAAGCCGAGCGTGGCGGAGTGTGCCCGAGTGTACTGCGCTCGGTATATGTCGGCGGAGGCTTCAAACTGAGCGCGGGAAGTGGGGGTTCGACTCGGACAGTGCGGGAGAACCCAGAAGGACACCACCGAGGCCGCAGACGGACGCCGGACCGGACGATGGACGCCGGGCAAGACACCAAAACTAAAGTAATAAAATGTTATAAAATGTTGTTTTTTTACAGGAATTTCGGGGCTAATTTAGGGGTGAGCGCTATACGCCGGAGCGCGCAATACCCCGATTAACCACTTACCAACCGCCCACCGCCGTTATACGTCATGACTTTAAGGATGGATATCTCGGTAACGACAGCAGCTGCTGCCACAACCGAGATATCCATCTCTTCTGTGGGTGGTTGGTCTAACGATAATGGCGGTCTCCACGGCGGATTCGCCGTCATCGGTGGCGGGCGAGGACCCCCCCTCCCGCTGCGTTCCCAAGCCCTCCGCCGCTTACCGGAGCCGTCGGTAGTGGCGGAGGCTATCGGGTCCGCTCCCATGCTCAGTGTGGATGCGAGTGAGGGAAAAATTTCCCTCATCCATCCCCGTAGCTCTGCTGGGTGGAAGTGACGTCAAAACGTCAGTCCCGCCCAGCGTCTTAAAGAGACTTTTTTTTAATGTTATTTAAAAAATAACATTTTAAATTTTTTATATTTTTTTTGCATTTAAGCCCAAATATGAGATCTGAGGTATTTTTGACCCCAGATCTCATATTTAAGAGGACCTGTCATGCTTTTTTCTATTACAAGGGATGTTTATGTTTTGAAATCGCCCCGTCCCGACGAGCTCGCGCGCAGAAGCGCCCGCATACGCGAGTAGCGCCCGCATATGAAAACGGTGTTCAAACCATACAAGTGAGGTATCGCCGCGATCGTTAGAGCGAGAGCAATAATTCTAGCCCTAGACCTCCTCTGTATCTCAAAAAATGCAACCTGTAGAATTTTTTAAACGTCGCCTATCGAGATTTTTAAGGGTAAAAGTTTGACGCCATGCCACGAGCGGGCGCAATTTTTAAGCGTGACATGTTGGGTATCATTTTACTTGGCGTAACATTCTTTCACAATATGTAAAAAAATTGGGCCAAAATGTATTGTCGTCTTATTTTTTCATTTAAAAAAGTGAATTTTTTCCAAAAAAAGTGCGCTTGTAAGACCGCTGCGCAAATACGGTGTGGCAAAAAGTATTGCAATGACTGCCATTTTATTCTCTAGGGTGTTAGAAAAAAATATATAGAATGTTTGGGGGTTTTAAGTAATTTTATAGCAAAATAAAATGTTTTAGTCTCATAAACACTGAGTCTGAAAAACAGGCTCGGGGCTAAAGTGGTTAATACGGTACATCACAGAAACCTGAAATTTGACAGGCGTGTGTAGACTTTTTGTAGACATATCAAGGCTTTTTTTTTTATTTTCTTTCTTTTTGCAGAAAATGGAATGAAATAAACAACTTCCAATGTACAAACATTTCAGTTTCGGATATGAACATTCACATACCAAGGCTTGATTTTCACTTTTGGCTGAAGTATGGTATATTTTAGTGGGATCCGGATTGAAAGCGTTCCAACAAAGCCAAGATAGTTAAAAATTAGGGCTGTGCAAATTAACTTTTAATTAATCGATTAATCTTTATTTTTCTGATCGATCAAAATCTTTTTGATCGATTAAAATTCTTTTGATTGGTACTCACCTCTCCGCCGGCTTCTGGGCCTTCAGGGAGTTCCGTTGGAGATCCGGTAACGTCACAGTCGCCGGCGGGGCTTGCCGTGTCCATCTGAAGGGCTCCTTTGCTGTGCCTTCATATCTGCATGCCGGCGGGACCTTACTATCTGCCACACGCAAGGGCGGTTACACTTCCCTCTATCACTTCCCTCTATCAACCTACTACAGCCATCCACTGGGAGTTGTTATAGTTCTCTTCATCTCCTCATCTGGATTCAGCAGTGGTATCGTTGTACACAGTCTTATACCAGTATCATACTTAGCTACATGTTTTTATGACTGCTTTTGCTACCGTTTGGTATTACTCGCACCATTTTTACATTTTATGTAGCTACATCGATTTTATCTCCAGTGCAATATTTATTTGGTTACCTACTTGAAGACTATAAAAGTTTTAATGCTATTCCCATCGAGCGCTGCCTTTGTGTGTTTTTTGTATCCTGCTATCCATTTTTCCAGTGGTTGGAGCTGCACTGGGAATCAGCCTGCAAGGAAATCAGCTAAAAGTAGTTGGATCTGTATGTGCGTTATAATTAATCGAAATTAGTCGATTAATCGATTAAAAAAAAAAACTATTAATCGAACACAAAAATTTTGATCAGTAACAGCCCTATTAAAAATTGCTTCACAATGGAAGAACAAAATTAAACATTGGGCCTCGTATTAGGGGAAAATGTGCTGGGAAAGGTTTAGCTAGCAACAGGAAAAAAATGTTAATGAGCGGTGAGTGTCTTTAGCATTTGATTACACAGATATTTCAGCACACCGTAATCTACGGCACTGTAATCATTCTTTTCATGCCTACAGCAAAATATAACTTCCCTTTCACTTTGCATACTTCAGTCATTCATGAGCATGTTGGAAAGGAAGTAAAGGAGATTAGCAATGAGGAAAAACTGCTCATCAAGAGCCAAATTGAACACAATTATTTAAAATGAATCTAAACTCAAAATAAAAAATGACAATTATTGCAGCTTACCTATCCTTAAATGTGGTGGCTGTTTAAGTTTTCTTTTTTAAGGCTTTCTTTCCTTTTATTTTCACCTGATATTCCTGTCCTGACACTCCCTGTCCCTGGGTAGCTATACTCGCTTCGCCGATGCATCTATGGAGAGATCCATGGCTGTCACACAGGCTGAACTTCAAACAAGTCTTGCTTTTGTTCATCTCCATTACACATGGTGGATTCATGGGAATAGTACATAAAAAAAAAGGATATTTGTTTTCTGTTGAGTGACAAGAGCACTGCAGTTCTGTACTTGATGAAAAAGTGTTTAGCCTGAAAAAGGAAAACTACCGCAGCCATCAGATCTTAGGACAGGTAAGCTGCAATACATTACATTTTTGGTTTTAAGTTCAGATATACTAAATGAAAAGGAATTATAATTGTGGGATAGTGGCACACCAGCTATTACTGAGTAGCAGTATAGTTTCATTTTATTTCAAAACAAAAATATCTATATTTTAACAATAATTGTGTTACTTCCAACACACTAATATCATATTTTCTTTGTTTCCAACACTTTGTAATGTTTAATGCTTCCTTTTGAACTTGCCCTTCATTTTGTTTTGAGTACTATGTAGGTTTCTACGATACAAGGACTGTGCTTTAGCCCTGAAACACAATACCTCTGCATCTTCACTACACATTGAGGGTCCACTGATTAACATATATCACCAAGTTTGTGCTATTTTTCACAGGACATTGTCTTTTCAAAATTTTAACAGATCTCCTTACATTTGTTTGTATCCTATATTTTGTTATATCTGTGATTTGCTTCCGTTTTTTAATTTCAGTGGGACAATATGTAGTATTCATAAATCTCCTGAAGAAGCCAGCGATTGGCGAAACATGAAGCATGGAAGTCACTACATATGTGAACCATATTGAATGTTTCTTGGTGGATTTTTAAACGTTGTCTTTTTAAAGTTTTATTGTATGTCAATAGTCAATAAAAATTGGTATTTGTATCTATATAATGCGTGATGGTCCAGCACTTTATTGTCCTTTGGTAACCCTTTCTCTGTAGATCTCATTACTGTACTATGTAGGGTTGTCCCGATAACACTTTTTTAGGACCGAGTACAAGTACCGATACTTTTTTTCCAAGTACTCGCCGATACCGAATACCGATACTTTTTTTTTAAATGTGTCCCCAAATGCAGCCATTTCCCCCACGAATGCAGCCATGTCCCCCCACAAATGCAGCCATGTCCCCCCACAAATACAGCCATGGCCCCCCACAAATGCAGCCATGTCCCCCCACAAATGCAGCCATGTCCCCCCCACAGATGCAGCCATGTCCCCCCCACAGATGCAGCCATGTCCCCCCCACAGATGCAGCCATGTCCCCCCCACAGATGCAGCCATGTCCCCCCCACAGATGCAGCCATGTCCCCCCCACAGATGCAGCCATGTCCCCCCCACAGATGCAGCCATGTCCCCCCCACAGATGCAGCCATGTCCCCCCCCACAGATGCAGCCATGTCCCCCCCACAGATGCAGCCATGTCCCCCCACAGATGCAACCATGTCCCCCCACAGATGCAACCATGTCCCCCCACAGATGCAGCCATGTCCCCCACATATGCAGCCATGTCCCCCACATATGCAGCCATGTCCCCCACATATGCAGCCATGTCCCCCATATATGCAGCCATGTCTCCCCATACCTAGATGCAGATGCCGCCGCCTAGTTAATCAGCGTGCGGGGAACATTACAGCTTTCATTTGAATAGCTGTGTGTTCCCCGCCGCGCCACGTATAGACACTCCCCATTGCTCGGGATTCGATGGGTGATCTGAACTTTGATCACCCGTCCAATCCCGAGCAAGGGGGAGTGTCTATACGCGGCGTGGAAAATACAGCTATTCAAATGAAAGCTGTAATGTTCCCCGCACACTGATTCACTAGGCGGCGGCGGCGGCGTTGCGGTATGCGGCAGTATTGGCATCTCTACTCAGTACTCCCCTGCTGGTCTACAGAATAACCGCCACCCTTCATTGCATAGGTGAAATGTATTCCTTAGTACACAGAAATGGCAAAATGTTCAGCTCACTATAGGAAGATAGAAGCTAACTGGATTTCGGCAGGATCAACAGGTACCTTTCTGTACTTACAATGTGATAAAACACTAAAACACAAATGCATAGCACAGATGCACGAAATATATATTTATTTTATATTTGGCCCAGACATAGACCTTAACCCAACAGATAGACCTCCCACAACACACACACACACACACACACATTCCATCAGTATATGTTAAATTAGGAAGATACAGAAAAAAATAATCCAGTCACTGCTGAGTCTCATGAAACGTGCATGTTTGGGCGACGGTTACCTAATGTGTGAGCCCATTTAGATTAAAGGGAGGAGGCTGCTGGACAAAGCAGACCTGATGCAAACCTCTCCAAAAGATGTAAAGGAATAGACACCAAATGGCTTTGTTTCAAAGGACGTAGTGTAAGCAATAATAATACACATTTTTTTTAAAGCAAAACTCAACAGGGAAAAAAGAGAAGTTGGTTACTTAACTGGATTAACTTTACACTCTCATCTTTGGAATGCTAATCTGTTACAGGGGATAATCACCTTGTAAACACACAGATTTTCTGAGATCATCCTTGTTAAACCCCCGAAAACAGTAGTTTAACTAGCCCTACTGCATCATGTAACTAGCATTTGGGGCCTGTGATCCCTGGAGTGTAATGCAAATGAGCTGCCCTTTGTTCTTCTGCTGTCAGGAATTAAAGCCACTGTTTGCTACATCTGTATAGGTCTTGGTCAGGGGCTTGGGGTAAGATCAAAAAGAAGGAAGTGTACTCTTCATTCAGTTGTCCTAAATTTATTATGATGCAGATACAGTCTGGTTCTAAGGGTGCTTTGTTTGCCATGTGAAGGGCCAGTCACTGTATGCACATAGTAAACTTTACAAAACATTTTTATTCTCATTCCCATAACGGCAACAAAAAACATAACAGAAACTCTAAGGCAGTGCTGGACCTTTGGATAATCTCATGGAAGAGCCAGTGGAACTGTCCCTGTCGTGGTCTTCAAAATAGTTCTGCTCAATTCTTCGGCAGAAAGAAATCAAGTTGCTGTAATTCTTGACTTTTTCATGGAGTTCATCGTTAGTCAGCTGTGTGGTGAGGATTGTGAACAGATGTCCGAATACCAGAGCATCCAGCTCAGTGGGTCTACAGGAATAGACAAGAAACAGATCAGTGCAATGTTCGAGGCAAAAACCATCTGTGACTTCTATTAATGAGGCTACAACACGTAACATAAATTCTGCAAATGTTTCCGATCAGATTAACTCCTTTCACGGCTATGGGCTTGCCACTGATTCATTTGGCAAACAATGCTGGAATGGAAAGGTTTGGAATTGTCCAGATGATGATCTTAGGTCTATGATGGTGTTTTTTTTTTGTGTATGGTAAAGTTACATGATAACGACTTGTTCTTTCCCCACTGTTTGTGCGAAAAGGTATTACATTGCTCTTTGCCCCCCATAAAGGTTTGATCGCCATTGTTTATTCCCCAACAAACTGGTGCTACTGGTGTCTGCAGCTTGCCTGTCCTGCTCCATAGGCCTAAACACAAATGGTTACCTGAGAGGTGTCTGTTCTTGTTAGGGGTGGACTGGCTGGCAAAGAATCCTGTGGGCAATCAGACTGAGCCTGCACTTCCAAACACTGTATCAAAAACCATATATATTATATATATATATATATATATATATATATATATATATATATATATATATACACACACACACACACACAAACATACATACAGACACACACACTTATCTGTACAATTAGCTAGGGTTGTCCCGATACCACTTTCTTAGGACCGAGTACAAGTACCGATACTTTTTTTCAAGTACTTGCCGATACCGAATACCAATACTTTTTTTAAATGTGTCCCCAAATGCAGCCATGTCCCCCACAAATGCAGCCATATCCCCCCAGCCATGTCCCCCACATATGCAGCCATTTCCCCCCAGCCATGTCCCCCACATATGCAGCCATGTCCCTCCAGTCATGTCCCCCACATATGCAGCCATTTCCCCCCAGCCATGTCCCCCACATATGCAGCAATGTCCCTCCAGCCATGTCCCCCACATATGCAGCCATGTCCCCCCAGCCATGTCCCCCACATATGCAGCCATTTCCCCCCAGCCATGTCCCCCACATATGCAGCCATGTCCCCCACATATGCAGCCATGTCCCTCCAGCCATTTCCCCCCAGCCATGTCCCCCACATATGCAGCCATGTCCCCCCCAGCCATGTCCCCCACATATGCAGCAATGTCCCCCACATATGCAGCAATGTCCCTCCAGCCATGTCCCCCATACCTAGCCGCCGAAAGCCGCCGCCGCACGGGGACATCACAGCTTTCATTTGAATAGCTGTTTTCCCCGTGCGTATAGACACTTCCCCCCTTGCTCGGGATTGGACAGATGTCCCCCACATATGCAGCCATTTCCCCCCAGCCATGTCCCCCACATATGCAGCCATGTCCCTCCAGCCATGTCCCCCACATATGCAGCCATTTCCCCCCAGCCATGTCCCCCACATATGCAGCAATGTCCCTCCAGCCATGTCCCCCACATATGCAGCCATGTCCCCCCAGCCATGTCCCCCACATATGCAGCCATTTCCCCCCAGCCATGTCCCCCACATATGCAGCCATGTCCCCCACATATGCAGCCATGTCCCTCCAGCCATTTCCCCCCAGCCATGTCCCCCACATATGCAGCCATGTCCCCCCCAGCCATGTCCCCCACATATGCAGCAATGTCCCCCACATATGCAGCAATGTCCCCCACATATGCCGCCGCACGGGGACATCACAGCTTTCATTTGAATAGCTGTTTTCCCCGTGCGTATAGACACTTCCCCCCTTGCTCGGGATTGGACAGATCACGATCACCCATTCAAATCCCGAGCAAGGGGGAGTGTCTATATGTGGCGCGAACACTACAGCTATTCAAATGAAAGCTGTGATGTTCCCGCACGCTGTTTAACCCCTGTGGCGGCGGCTTTCATTGCAGCGGCGGCGGGGGGTGACACAAGTATTCTTTTTAGGCATCGGGGGTATTTGCGGGAGTACAAGTACTCCCGCAAATACTCGGTATCGGTCCCGAGACCGATACTGGTATCGGGACAACCCTACAATTAGCACAACATGCCAGGCAGTTATAAATAAATGGCTTTGTATTATTAGGCTGAATGAGTGCTGCAAAAATAGCAGTTCAATAACAGTTGGGCGAAGGGAAAAGAAAATTATTTACATTGATCTGGCCACTATCCTGAAATAAAAAACAAGCCTCACTGAATTTATTTTAGAAGTGAAAGTTCTACTGTAATTCACAATGGTTTAGTAGAGGGCTCTTTACCATGACTTGCCTATGATTTCACACA
Source organism: Rana kukunoris (assembly GCA_029574335.1). Classification (NCBI taxonomy): domain Eukaryota; kingdom Metazoa; phylum Chordata; class Amphibia; order Anura; family Ranidae; genus Rana; species Rana kukunoris. The sequence goes on from CM056054.1 coordinate 179,430,552, forward strand.
TTTGTTTAATTACCACCCATGGAAGATATAGTCATTGTATTCCTTCACCCCAGAGTATACTAACAATACTGTACTGTATGATACTGTAAAACAGCATAGACAATAATTGGTAGTCAGGCATGGAGAAACAACTCTAATGCCGCGTACACACGACCGTTTTTAACGTCATGGAAAAAAAAAGAGGTTTTTCCTCGACGTGATTCTTGTCAAGCCTGCCTTGCATACACACGATCACAGAAAAAAAAAATGCTTGAGCAAATCGCGGTGAAGTACAACACGTACAACGGCACTATAAAGGGGAAGTTCCATTTGGATGGCGCCACTCTTTGGGCTGCTTTTGCTGATTTTGTGTTAGTAAAAGTCTGGTGACAGACGATTCGCGCTTTTCAGTCTTTGTGCTTTTCAGTCTGTTACAGCCTGACGAATGTGCTGTCTCCATTACAAACACCAGTTTTACCTGAATGAGTGCTCCCGTCTCATAACTTGCTTCTGAGCATGCACGTTTTTTCCCGTGAAAGCCTACACACGACTGTTCGAACGAGCAGGTTTTAAATTTTTAATGACCATTTTTCACGTTGAGAAAAATGCTCTGGAGCCTACACACAATCGTTTTTAATGAAAAACGTCCGTGTGTACGCGGCATTACTCTTCTAGGGTAACTCCATCTTCAGCAAGCCCCTAAATACAAAAGGTTTTGTGTCAGGCTACCGTTCGCAATTAGGACTACGGGAAAGGGAGCTAAAGACCTGCTAGAGAAACCTATGGCACTGGATTATCATTGGATTAAAGTAAAGCATACTGGACAATGTTTTCCCCCCAAAACATCAACTGATGGTGTCTGAATGTGTGCCACTTTATCTTCTAAAAAGCCAGAGCAGAAGACAAAGCAGTGCAGAAAACTATCACATTGTCCATCAATACCCCATGATTTACATAAATGACTAGAGCTGGCCATACACACAGATTTTTCCAATTCAACCTGCAGGCTGAACAGAGCAAATCAAACAGAATCCTCCATGCATGCTACTCAACATAGATGAATGAATCTCCCGCTGCGGCTATTGTATTTTGACAGTTGGTCCGCCAGCTGTCAAAACACCCAAACAGCAGCGGCATCGGATTGGATGCAGGCGTTGTTCAGTTGACGATTTTCTGGCTCTGGGCCACTCACTGATGATCTTGTCTAAATTTAAACAGCTTTAGAAGCAGCAAGCTTGACTCCAAATTTTAAGAGTAACTTGCAATAATTGGGTTGTTTCATAAAGGTTTTTCAGCTTGTTCTAAAATCTCACCCAACCCCGAACTGTATTTACACTGGGTATAAAAAAAATACACTGCTTTTAAGGGCGTTTGGCTTTCTTCTTTTTCTACCTCTATGTTAGCCTGTGATGGCGATTTACTAAAACTGGAGAGTGCAAAATCTGGTGCAGCTATGCAAAGCTAAAGTAGGACAGCCTTTAGTAGTTATTTAGCCTTTAGTAGTTATTTAACCCCCCCAAAAATCACAGACTTTGTCTCACATATGATATTGTCGTGTGCAGAAGTTATTTCTCATCGCATACATAAGTTAGCTAAGGGAGTTTCTGATAGGTGTCCTCCCCTTGACCAGTAGATTGACCGGTGACAACTGTTTCTCACCCTTTCAGCTGGTGGGACAAACTAGATAAGATGCCTGTCCCTTCCCAATATCCCCCACAGCTCCTATGCATAACAAAACTTAGTAAGAAAAGACGAATACACTTCAAACACTCCCCGACATCCCTCCTGGGCTTTTCATGCGTCTAGAATTCCTACCCAAGTGAGAATAGGAACTACCTAGTGATGGCAGTGAGATCCATTTCTGTTGTGTTAATGACTAAACAAATGGTAATAAACATCACTGCTAAATCAAAGAGAACCGGTGTCCCTGTGAAAGGCAGCACTTCCACCTGACAGCCATGAATGCTGTGACCTTGTCACTCAGGGAGATGTCAAGTCACTAGAAGTAGGGCAAGGTACACTTATCTCCTGCAATATTACAGGACATAAATTATGGGCATCACACAAGCTAAAAAAATACCTTTTTCACCTTGAAACAAAAATCCACCAGACATGTACCACAAGCCACTATATTTAGACTTTATTCAAAAACGGTCTAGTCAATATTCCAATCGCACACGCTCCTGGACTTTTGAAACGGCTCATAGAAAATAAGTGGGTGCTGAAACGATGACCAGCTGGGCACTGGAACCATCAGACAAATGAACAAATTCGCCAGCACACCATGGATCGTAGATACGTCCAAAAATGTAATGCAAAAAAGCATCAGAGAAAGTGCAACGTTTCGAGGCCACGTAGGACCTCTTCTTCAGGCAAGTGACGAAGAGGTCCTACGTGACCTCGAAACGTTGCACTTTCTGTGATGCTTTTTTTGCATAACATTTTTAGACGCATCTACGATCCATGGTGTGCTGGCAAATTTGTTCATTTATTGAAAAACGATCTTTATATGGATGCGATTTACCAATTTTGTTTACTTCTTTGTATATTTACATAAAAATTACCCTGGGATTTCCCTGCAGCAAAGTTTATTCCTATAAGGTTGCTGCGAGCTCCAGTGTATATTGAAATAGGTTAGTATGTGTTTCAGCAGTCATAGCACACACAGGGGCTTTCCTGTGTGCACAGCTCATCCGTCACATACATTTGAAAAGGTGAAGAGAACAGAAGGACCCATGAAGGTGTAGAAGCCCAAAAAAAGTCCAGATTTTTTTTAGGCGAATGGGGTGTTTTTCCGTCTCTCCTCAAGTCCAGCATTACAGTGGCTGCAAGTTCCCATGTGAAGACCATACTCAATGTCTGTGCTTATATATCTATTAAATACGATTGCCCATAGACTATTACTAGCAGAGGTATGCCTATTTGTGTAATGTCAAAAAGAATAGAAGATGGAAAAACCAGGTTTAAAATTCTCCTACTTCAGTGTTATGTTTTTCCATTCAGCAAACAGTGTCCTTGAAAATGTTCTTGGGTCGCCATCCCTGACTCATCAGCAAACTCTACCTGGAAACCTCTGTATGCCTCTTTCCCAGTTTGGTAGTGCATTGTAAATACCGCAATACTAGAATCTCTGCACAGAACACATGTCCCTGGAGATGTCCAGTGTCTCCATTCCTAGCCTAGCAACAAAAAGTTCTTGGCTCATGATCAGCTTTGTATTGTTTCTAGAAAAATCACTGCTTAAGACCCGGACCAAAATGCAGGTAAAGGACCAGGCCCCTTTTTGCGATTCGGCACTGTGTCGCTTTAACTGACAATTGCGCGGACGTGGCTCCCAAACAAAATCTGCGTCCTTTTTTTCCCACGCTTTCTTTTGGTGGTATTTGATCGCCTCTGCGATTTTTATTTTTTGCGCTATATACAAAAATAGAGCGACATTTTTGAAAAAAATCTATATTTTTTACTTTTTGTTATAAGAAAAATCAAATAAACAAAATTTTAGTCAAACATTTAGGCCAAAATTTATTTAGCCACATGTCTTTAGTAAAAAAAAAAAAAATCGCAATAAAAAAAAAAAAAAAAATAGCTACCTAGCGGGAACAGCGACACTAATACAGCGATCAGAAAAATGATCGCTTAGTGACGCTGGCAATAGGGAGTGAAAGGGTTAACTAGGGCGGTGATCAAGGGGTTAAAACTTTATTAGGGGGGTACGGGGGCTACACTGGACCTAACACTAACTGCCTGTCACTCTGACACTAAATACAGTGATCATACATATATGATCACTGCATTCAGTGACACTGTGACAGGGGGGGGGTGATCGCAAGGGGTTAAGTGTGCCTGTGTGTACTGGTGTCAGTGTAGTGTTGTGCAGACTCACTGTGTGATGTGATCTCTCCTTAGCGGCGGTTGAAAAAACCGCCGAGAGCAGAGATCACATCACTTCCCTCTTCCTGTGTTTACAGGAGGATAAGTGACACACAGATGAGCACGCGCATTGGCTGGGAGCGATCCGGAGGGGGCGGACAAAAACGAACCGCCGCCCCCTCAGCACGGATCGCTCGCACAGCCACCGGGACCGTCGCATTTACTGGGGGGGGTCCACGTCAAGGCAGCCACGTACAGGTACGTTGATGTGCCTGCCCGTGCCATTCTACCTCACTGTGTACATGTACATACGTATGTACATACGGCGGTCCCTAAGGGGTTAACAGACACAATTCTAAAGTTTCTGTACAAATGTCCTATTCCAGTTCCAGCTCAGCCTTAAGCCCTGAAAGACAGGGAGTATATAAATATGACAATGACAGAGACAATGCAGCAATTGCTGACCAGTATGTTGGCTGTTATGGTGCTTGTAATGCCACTAAATTGAAATTACAGGAACAGAACCATATCACTACTGTTATCAAAAGGTATGTGCTGGCCTAATGGGGAAACCACCGATATTGAAAGGTTACCAAGAATGCATAGAAATGTAGCCATATTAGTTACTGGTAATGAAAGGCAAAGTGACAGTTTTGCCCATCCTAGACCCACTCTTATATTTACTTTACTATTTTCCTGCTGTTCTATTTCTCGTTTTTCATAACCATGTGTATGCGCTGTATCAGATGTTGTTTAAGCTTACATGGGGTTGATAACATGTCCTTCTCTTTCTCATGTGACAGTGATTAGGCCCAGCGATTGGCTTATGAGAGGGGACCACATGCTCTCCAAATACCCAAAGGCACTCGGTAATTTGCATCAGCAATAACGGAGCTAAGGAGTGGTAGGGGGGATGCACGGAAGGCAAGTGCAAGTGGATCAACCTCATCAACATGCCTCTTCCATGTATCTTTAGATATGCTCGTAAGCATTTATTGTCAAATTTAGCAAAAGTATAAACTTTAAAAAATGGCCCATGTATTGTCCGCCTGATGCAATGTGAATAAATTATGTATAGGATAAACACAGGTGTGTATAACTCCTTGTTGATCAGTTTAATACTTTAAAAACTGCCATATGGACTATGTTATATTACAGACTTAATGGGATAAAGAGCATCATAATGATTTCTAAATTGCTCACAACACGTGTTTTCCATATGGAGCGCTGGCATGCTAGGTAGATATAGAAGAGAATGCCATTCCTTTAAGCTGAAGGAGTAACATCAACAGACTTTGACAGATTTGAAAAAAATATTAATAACCACATATGAAAGGCTTCATCCACTGTGTCCAAGCATAACCAAGATATTATAACTTTGTGCATTTGTATAACGGAGCAATGGCAACCTAAGAACTTTCCAGAGCTTGCATGTCACATTGAGGGAGATTTATTAACATACACAACTATGATATGATCAGCAGCATTTATATATGGATAACTGTAACTGCTACGGAGTTAAGCTGAGATCACATGTTCCTATAGAGGGCCATAATAATGTGTGATGGGGCCCCATACCAAAACAGTTAAGAGGGTTCCCTTACATTTTTATTGCCCATCTCAAAAGCAATAGATCTAAAACCCCAATTCCAAAAAAGTTAGTATGCTATGTAAAATCTACATAAAACAGAATGCAATCTCAAACCCATATTTTATTCACAATAAAAAATCTAAAATATTTTAAAAGTTTAAAACTGACAAAATTAAAAAAAGAATTGAAAAAATAAGGTAATTTTGGAATCGGCATCATCATACGTCTGGACGGCAACAAAAAGCTGGCAAAGTAAGTGGTACTAACAAGGAAGAGCTGGAAGAATATTTTTTTTGCAACTAATTAGGTTAGTTGGCAACAGGTCAGTAACATGATTGGGTATAAACAGGGCATCTTGGAGAGTCAAAGTGTCTCAGAATTAAAGATGGACAGAGGTTCACCAATCAGTGAAAAGCTACCTCTAAAAAAATGTCAAACTATTTCACAATAATGTTCTGAACCAAAAAATTGCAAAGACTAAATGTATAATCTACAGTACATAATATCATCAAAAGGTTCAGAGAATCTGGAGAATTCTCTGTGCATAGGGACAAGCCCAAAACGCAGTATTGGATGCCTGTTATCTTGGGACCCCCTGCATTAAAATCAGGCATGATTCTGTGATGGACATGACTGCATGGGCTCAGGAAAACTTACAAAAATCACTGTCTGAACATAGTTCACCATGCCACCCATAAATACAAGTTAAAGCTCTCATGCAAAGAAACAGCCATATCTGAACATAAGCCAGAAACATCTCCATCCTCTCTGCACTAAAGCTCATTTAAAATAGTCTGTTGCAAAGTAGAAAATTGTTTTGTGGTCGGACTAATCAAAATTTGGAACTCTTTTTGGTAACCACTGGTGCCACATCCCCTAGACTAAAGAGGAGAGGAATCTTGCATTTTGTCATCAGCGCTCAGTTCAAAAGCCTGCATCCCTGATAGTATGGGGGTGCATTACTGCATATGGAATGGCCAGGTTGCACACCTGGAAAGGCATCATCAATGCTGAAAGATATATCCATGTTTAAGAGCAGCATTTGCTCCCATCCAGATGACATCTTTTTCAGGAAAGGCCTTGCATATTACAGCAGGACAATGCTAAACCGCATACTGCATCTATGCCAACAGCATGGCTTTGTAGCAGAAGCATGTAGGTGCTTAACTGGTCTGCCTGCAGTCCAGACCTTTTACAAATTGAAAATATTTGGCACATCTTGAAAAAAACCTGTCCCCGTGGCGCAAAGCCCTCCTAACAGGGAAACAACAAAAAACTGACAGAGCTTCTAATAATTAAACAACACTTTGGCTGGAGTCAAACTTTCAGCATATAAAGAATAGTACAAAAATACAGAAACATACAGGGAGTGCAGAATTATTAGGCAAATGAGTATTTTGACCACATCATCCTCTTTATGCATGTTGTCTTACTCCAAGCTGTATAGGCTCGAAAGCCTACTACCAATTAAGCATATTAGGTGATGTGCATCTCTGTAATGAGAAGGGGTGTGGTCTAATGACATCAACCCCCTATATCAGGTGTGCATAATTATTAGGCAACTTCCTTTCCTTTGGCAAAATGGGTCAAAAGAAGGACTTGACAGGCTCAGAAAAGTCAAAAATAGTGAGATATCTTGGAGAGGGATGCAGCACTCTTAAAATTGCAAAGCTTCTGAAGCATGATCATTGAACAATCAAACGTTTCATTCAAAATAGTCAACAGGGTCGCAAGAAGCGTGTGGAAAAACCAATGCGCAAAATAACTGCCCATGAACTGAGAAAAGTCAAGCGTGCAGCTGCCAAGATGCCACTTGCCATCAGTTTGGCCATATTTCAGAGCTGCAACATCACTGGAGTGCCCAAAAGCACAAGGTGTGCAATACTCAGAGACATGGCCAAGGTAAGAAAGGCTGAAAGACGACCACCACTGAACAAGACACACAAGCTGAAACGTCAAGACTGGGCCAAGAAATATCTCAAGATTGATTTTTCTAAGGTTTTATAGACTGATGAAATGAGAGTGAGTCTTGATGGGCCAGATGGATGGGCCCGTGGCTGGATTGGTAAAGGGCAGAGAGCTCCAGTCCGACTCAGACGCCAGCAAGGTGGAGGTGGAGTACTGGTTTGGGCTGGTATCATCAAAGATGAGCTTGTAGGTCCTTTTTGGGTTGAGGATGGAGTCAAGCTCAACTCCCAGTCCTACTGACAGTTTCTGGAAGACACCTTCTTCAAGCAGTGGTACAGGAAGAAGTCTGCATCCTTCAAGAAAAACATGATTTTCATGCAGGACAATGCTCCATCACACGCGTCCAAGTACTCCCCAGTGTGGCTGGCAAGAAAGGGTATAAAAGAAGAAAAACTAATGACATGGCCTCCTTGTTCACCTGACCTGAACCCCATTGAGAACCTGTGGTCCATCATCAAATGTGAGATTTACAAGGAGGGAAAACAGTACACCTCTCTGAACAGTGTCTGGGAGGCTGTGGTTGCTGCTGCACGCAATGTTGATGGTGAACAGATCAAAACACTGACAGAATCCATGGATGGCAGGCTGCATGAGTGTCCTTGCAAAGAAAGGTGGCTATATTGGTCACTGATTTGTTTTTGTTTTGTTTTTGAATGTCAGAAATGTATATTTGTGAATGTTGAGATGTTACATTGGTTTCACTGGTAAAAAAAAATAATTGAAATGGGTATATATTTGTTTTTTGTTAAGTTGCCTAATAATTATGCACAGTAATAGTCACCTGCACACACAGATATCCCCCTAAAATAGCTAAAACTAAAAACAAACTAAAAACTACTTCCAAAAATATTCAGCTTTGATATTAATGAGTTTTTTGGGTTCATTGAGAACATGGTTGTTGTTCAATAATAAAATTAATCCTTAAAAATACAACTTGCCTAATAATTCTGCACTCCCTGTATTTTAAACCACATGACTTACTGTTTATTAAAGAAATAGGGCTGGGTCCCTAACCTCTGAGATAAGGCCTGGCAGCACTGATCAACATCCTCATAAACCTGAAAGAAAACATTAAAAAACACAATTATTCACTTTAAAACAACAGAGTCTCTTTAATACCTAAACATTTGCTATTAGCCTAGCTCTTCTATTTTAAAGAGACCCCCATCATCAGAACAAATGTTTAATCAAATGTATTATCGTAGGATTATATGTGCGTTTTATGTTATTTACCTGTAAAAAGCCTCCCCTGTGTAGATATCCAAAATCCCTGAAACTGCTGTGGGGCCACAGCCATTTTGGATGTGAAGTCAGTAGGCTCAGCAGACTCACGACTGTCACTCAAGTCACACTCTATAGCAGCCTTTCTCAAAGGTTTTTAACCTGAAGGAACCCTTAAAATAGCTTTCAGGTTTCAGAACCCCTGCTAATAAGTTCTACAGTTGTGGGGTCAAATCTACTATCGTCTCTGACCATAGTAGTAAGAACATTTAGGCTCGGTTCACAATGGAACCGGCTGCGGATCACACAGGAACGCTGTGCGTCCGTTCTCCGTTTTAGGGCTGAATCAGCGCCGAATTTGTGCTTGACTATGGCCCTGAAACTGAGTCAAAAGACATCCCGGAGATGTGTGAACCAGCTTAATAGAGAGTCGGTCACATTCTCCTGCTATGCAAAATGAATGCAGAGAAATCCACATCCAATTCGTATAGGTGTGAACCCAGCTTTAAAGTTATTGTACTAGGCATGTTCTATGCAAGAAAGTATCCAATTTAATACATCTGGAATTCCATTAATGTAGCAGGTTTTGACAACATTAATAGAGCTTTCAAACAAAATTAGATGACCGATAATGGTAAGATAGAATGCTCTATCTAAATTAACAATTTCCACATAAACGTTTGAATAAAATACTACAAGCTTTATGCTGGCCATAGATGGCCTGAATTTCAGCCAATTCCTACTGAACTGGAATTCAAGCCTTGAGTGGCCCTGCAAGAACAGCTAGGCTCAACAAAAGTCAATAAAAATGTAATAAAACAAAAAAAAACTGAGCTGGATGGAAAAATGTTGGAGAAAATGTGACTGAATTCTATTAGATTAATGGGGAAATTAATTGATTTTGCTCAATCAACCAATGGACTGAACCAGGGATGGACCGGCCATTGGGACTACAGGGAGTTTCCCGGTGGGCCGATGGCTCAGTGGGCCGGCTTCAGTGACAGCGGACCGCCGCCCCCCTCTGCTTCTTTGTCTCTCCCTCCCTGCAGCCCTCACCTGGGGGAGCAAAGAAGCAGAGGGAGGCCTAGAGGAGCAGGGGGGATGACAGAGGAGCATGGGGGAGGGGACAGACAGCTGACTCAACAGCTATGGCCTGGGAGTTTCTCACTTCTGCCTAATCGTGTCCCATTAGTGGGGGCACCAAACTGATTCTTTGCCCCAGGTGAAATAATGTCTAGCTTCCCCACTGGTACTGCCTATAAAGAGTACCAGTACCAGCCGTTCTACTCTAAGAAAGTAGAACGGCTAGTGAAGGGGAAGAGGGGGCTTGGGTGGCCGGGGGGGGGGGGGGGTGCGGGAGTTGTCTGGCCACCATTGGGAGAGACCTGTCAAAGTGGGCCAGTCTGGATAAAGTCCAGGGCCAAACTTTTGTCCCAGTCGAGCCCTGGACTGAACAAAAAAAAATTGCCATTTGTTACCAGTTTCAAAAGTAAAGATCTTTGATTGTTGACCAACATCAGATCACTGAAAGGTGATCACAAAGGCCTGAAAAATGCAAGTGAGAACCTGTACAAAGAGAAATATAAAGGCTAGCCTTTCTGAGCCGTCATTCTGAAAAATTCGAATTGCCTACCTGTCACGATTATCCAAAGACTTTGGCACTTCTTCCCAGATCACCAATCTTGAGCAAGGGTGCAGATTTTCTCTTGTTTTGTTCCAAATCAGTGACCCAGAATGTATTGAAATCAAACAGCCAGTAGCAATTTTAAAAGGATTCCAAATGAACAGCATTCATTTTCGGAGTTAGACTGCCCATAGATGGATCAAAATTTGACCAGACAAATTTTCGATTCATCCATGGTTGTTCCCATTTGAAAGAAGTTGATCCAATGATCAACTTCTGTAGAATGGCACCGTCGGAAAATCTGTGTCCATCAGTGGCTGCAGACACCGATTAGTGTATTCTGACAATAGAGGAGTTTTGCTGTCAGAATACAATGAAAGAGCGGCAAGGATTCCTCCACCCAACTTGTATGTGTGGATAAGTGCGTCCAATTTTTTTTGTTTACGAACAGCTTACAGGCTGATCAAACAAAAATAATAATAGGTATCTAGGGCCAGTTTAAGGGACCCAAAATATTGAAGACATTGGATCAGTATGGCAGGCAGGCAACTTACAAGTAGGTAGGCAATGGATACCTACAAAGCCTGGAAAAAACCCAAGCCTACTTACCGACTAGCTCGCTGACAACCAAATAATCTTTTCTAACAGTATATGGTAAAAACAGGGGATTAGTCCACGCGCATTTGCAAACGCATGCGTAAACCACAGAGCCTCGCCATAGCACCCGGCACAATAGGTACCTACATACTTCCTTCCACATACTTCCTTCTAGACCAGATGGAAAGTTTACATTTAGCATGTTTTTTTTTTTAAGTCACTAAAAATTAAAAGTACTTTATTTAAAACCATACACTGAGAAAATTAAATTAGGATCTAGGGTCTTGTTGCTAGGCAATTTATAAAATCAGTCTATTTTGAAAGCCTTTATCAGATAAGACAAAGTAGAGATAACAGATCATGGCCTTGAGGTGTACAAGAACCAGACATGTAAACCATCTCTTCATCTGCCTCCAACAAAACGCACCAAATTCCTCTGTTCAGGAAAATGAAACATCTCTACTTTCACAGTTATTTAGTCTAGCAGAACAAAACGCAAAAAATGCCGCAGAAATTCTAATGATGGAGATAAAAGTTTTCAATATCTGTAGTGTATGCTTGTAAGGGATTTAGCTAGGTATGTCTCAGCTTAAGAAATAAGTTACTGATAGCGATCACCGTGTCACCTGGATAATTCAGCACAAATTTCTTCATCTGAAACCAACATATGACAGGAGTTATTGATGTGTTGTCTTGTCATTGTGCTACACATAGGTGTAAAATTCCTGAAATGCTTTTTAGTTTCAAGTATGAGAGCTTGAAAAAAAAAAAAAAACCTAAACAACAACAGGCCATACAGTCTGAATAGATAACAAATGACACCCAAAAAGCCTTTAGGTCTCATGCACCGGGTGTTTGCTCAGCTCTTTTGAACTTCAGCATTAAAAAAGTAGCATTAAAAAGGGTCTGTAAAGGTTTTAAACACCCTATTTAATCGGCGTATACCGCACACTTTTTTCCCCTTAAAATCAGGGGAAAATCATGGGTGCGCGATATATACGCCGATCCCCGCTTCCCGTGCTGTGTTTGAATCCGCCACCGACATATACCAAGCGCAGTAACTCGGGTACATTCGGCCAAGCTCGGGTCCCCTTGCGTTCACGTCCTGTGCGTCCTGTATGCGAGAGGAGCTGAGCATGCCCGAGTGTACTGCGCTCGGTATATGTCGGCGGAGTGGTTCAAACACAGCGCGGGAAGTGGGGATTGGCTCAGAGACAGTGCGGGAGGACAACACCGAGGCTGCAGATGGACGCCGGACCGGACAAGGCCGCCGATGGACGCCGGGCAAGACACTGACGAAACCGCAAATATTTTTTTTCCTGAAATAAGGGTGCGCGCAATACCCCAATAAATACGTTAACAAACATGTTATACAGCTAGTTTTGCACAGAGTGGCCCCGAACCTGGTTTTCTGGGGTCCCTCGGTGGCTCTCAGCTCCTCCCTGCAAGAACTAACCACCATCATTGCGAACGAGCTCGCATGGTGGTTAGTTCTTGCGGGCATGCTCCTGTGATACAACCAGCGGCTATAGCTGCTCACTGCATCACTCGGCACCGCCCCCCGGCCTGCTGCGTCATTGAAGGTGGCCTAAAAAAATGTAGTGCAGGTAAAGTAAAAAGTGCAGACAGACCAGATTAGTGTGGCCCAAGACTGTTTCTATGATATGCTCAGGGAACATCTGTTGCATAGGAAGCATTAAAGCTGAACTCCAGAAAAATAAAAAGTTCTCCATTTCAGTGGGCGTACAGAATTTCAAGGGTTAACTCCTCATTTAGCCTAGGGACAGTAAGAGCAGCTTTACCTACCTGATCATCTGCCCCCATGGCACATGTTTGTCACCAGTAGTGGACTGTCCCTTGGGGTCCTCACATCCAATGCAGGTCAGTGGTCCTTGGATCAACCTTGACCTCAGAAGACCTAGACGTCCAGAGGGAAAAAGGCAGCAGGGACTGGTCTAGCAATGTGGGGAGCTGTGGGAGTGTAGGATTAATTAAGTAAATCTGCTGTAATCTCTCCTCTAGGCATAAACGAGCAGTTAGCCCTTGCAGTGCGGGCACAGCCCCATGGCAAGGCAGGACTTATTTCTTTTCTGGAGTTCAGCTTTAAGTGATATTACATGGCAGCATTAGGACTTTAAAAATGGTTATCTTCTTGTGAAAAGGATATGAGTGACAGTGGTTAGCGCCTAATGGTTTTCTGCACAGGAGCCTTTGAAGTCTATAACCGCCCGCTCTGCACGCACAGAATGCAATCCTTCTTGAACAATGTATACATAATAGAGTAAGTGTGTGTGTGTGTTTAGCACAAAAGTCATCTGTCAGCAGCTTAGGTCATTTTTCAATAAAATAAAAGTACACGGGGGTCTCCGTTTATACCAAGATTGTGTAAAGGAAATGAAAGCCTAATTATACATTTGCTACAATTTTAAAGTGGTTCTAAAAGGTGCAAAAGTATAAGATACTTGTTTTTGGGTGTAAAATACACCAAGTACATGATCATGCATGATTTTTGTCCAGTTAATAACTATTTCACAAAGTGATGTCTCTTGCCATACACTCATGCCGCGTACACACGATCACTTTTCGGCATGAAAAAAAAAAATGAAATTTTTCAGCATGTTAAAAAAACTATGTTTTTCCAACTTCATCATTAAAAACGATGTTGCCCACACACCATCGTTTTTGAAAAATCATGAACAAAGCGTGGTGACGTACAACAGTACAACGGCACTCTAAAGGGGAAGTTCTAATCGCCTTTGGGCTGCTTTTAGCCGATTCCTTGTTAGTAAAAGACGATTCACGCTTTTTTATCTGTTACAGCGTGATGAATGTGTTTACTCCATTACGAATGGTAGTTTTACCAGAACGAGCGCACCCGTCTCATAACTTGCTTCTGAGCATGCGCGGGTTTAAAACGTTCGAATTTATTCTTTTTGTCGTTTTTCAGAAGGCAAAAAACGATGTGAAGCCCACACACGATCATTTTAAATGACGTTTTTAAAAATGTCATTTTATTTTATCAGAAAAAACGACCGTGTACGCGGCATAAGCAGGGCTGTATTAAACATTATACTGCCCTAGGTACATCTAAACCAAGGATCTTCAAACTACGGCCCTCCAGCTGTTTCCGAACTACATTTCCCATGAGGCATTGTAAAATTCTGACATTCACAGACATGACTAAGCATGATGGGAATTGTAGTTCCTGAACAACTGGAGGGCCATAGTTTGGAGATCCCTGATAAACGATGGCACCCTTTGTCACAAGCACCACCTATTGCGTTGTTATTATCTTAGTAAAACTTAATGGAAGAATGCACTGTAATGCCGCGTACACACGATCAGTTTTCGGCACGTTTTTAAAAACGTCATTTAAAATGATCGTGTGTGGGCTTCACATCGTTTTTCATCTTCTGAAAAATCTTCTTAAAATGTCGTTTTTCGGGTTGTAAAAAATTATCGTGTGTGGGCTAAAACGACGTTTTAAACCCGCGCATACTCGAAAGCAAGTTAGAGACGAGAGCTTGAATGGAACTTCCCCTTTAGAGTGCCGTCGTACGTCACCGCGCTTTGCTCATCATTTTTAAAAAAAAACGATGGTGTGTGAGCAAACGTCGTTTTTAATTGATGAAGTTGGAAAAACTTTTTCTTCATGCCGAAAAACTACGTTTTATTCCATGATGAAATGCAGCATTAGAAGCAGCATTTGGTCTGCGGTTCATGCGAAGCTACATTTCAACTGTACAGATCATCAAACAAGAAAAAGCATTATTATTATTATAAAGAGCCTTCTGACTAGGGCCGAAACAACGAATTGATAACTAATTGATTATGAAATTAACTATTTTTATTATCAATTAATCAGCCAGTCACATAATGGGGTTAAAAAAAACGAAAATTATCCCTTTATAGTACAAAAAGAGCAAATCGCTACTGTAAATATTACTTTTATTGTCCCACAGTAAAAAAAAAAATATCCCCCTTACAGTAGGTGTGTTTTTTTGGTGCTTTTTGCAGAAACAAAGTTCATTTACATGGTTTCCTATGGAACACGTTAACATCCATGCTTTTTTCAGCTGCTGCGTATTTGGAAAGGGCAAGGACTTATTTTAATGGTTCAATAGAATTCAACAACAAATTGGGCAAAAAAACAAAAAATTAAAAAATGCAAATCGCTGCAAAATTACTTTTTTTTATAAGGTTATTAACCGATTAATCGAAAAAATCTTCGGCCAACTAATCGATTATGAAAATAATCGTTAGTTGCAGCCCTACTTCTGACTCTTAAAGTGGATGTCACAAAGTAGAGTATAAGATTTCCTATCATCTGTGGCGTCTTGCCACGCAGAGTTAATCCAGCGCTGAGTAATCCTCTTTTAAAGTTCAGTGCAAATTAACAGAATTCCAGATAAAAACTTGCCAAATTATAAAGTCCGTTTCTCTGTTATTGCTTTCAGTAACAGGTTATTTACATATCTAGCTTGGACATGTTTATCATAACAAGAGGTGATCCAAAGTTCATTGTATATTACCAGAATGTGTTATGATGTTATATCACCTCATGTTATAATAAACAAAACATAACATATGATAAACATGTCCTAGATAGATATGTAAATAACCTATCACTCAAAGCAAGAAGAGAGAAAACAGACTTTTTTTTATCTAGGCAGGGTTTTATCTGGAAGGCTGTTCATTTTCACTGAACAAGAGGATTTCTCAGAGCTGGATTAACTCTGTGTGGCAAGACTGGGCACAGATGATAGGAAATCTTATACTCTACATTGTGACATCAAAAAATAAATATTTTTTTTTTTTTGGTTTACATCCATTTTAATATCCCATGCCCTCTCTTCTCCATACAGTTCTCCATTGTCCAGAGTTGGAGAGAAAATGGAAACAAAATAAACAAAAAAATTGCCACAATTTGTACATTTTGAAGTTTGGTGCTGCCTTCTCTGGTTCAGTTGCCTTAGGCACTGGCCTGCCTGTAAGTGTCATTATAGTAAATGAGCGCTGAGCACAGGTCAAACTGTAAATGTCTGCAAAACTTTCTGTATATGACATGTCTGCATCTCCACATCTCCCAGTACTCAAGCATCCCCAGGGTGATCATATGGTGTGCCATTACAAACTGCACAGTGCAATTTAAACAAAGTGGCTTATTGACAATGTTGTATTCTTTCAGGTTCGGTTCACACTAGATGCGGTGCGAATTCACAGCGAATTCGCTGCAAATCCGCACTGCGTCCAAGTCACAAACCTGTTCATGCAAACTGATTGCAGAGTGTATGTTAACGACACCCTGCAATCAGTTTTCAAAACGCAGCACGATTTTCAGAATCGTATCACGTGGGTGTGAACATCCACGTGATCCAAACCTGGTGTGGAAAAAAAAAAAAGAGGGGGTCCTGCACAAGTTTGGTCCGGCAACATTAAACTCAATAAAAATGCGGACCCACTGTACCATCTTCTTTCATCCAAGTGAAAATGTCCACAACTGTCACCTCTGGTCTATGGGTACGTTAAATGGGTTGTAAAGGTACAATTTTTTTTCCTAAATAGCTTCCTTTACCTTAGTGCAGTCCTCCTTCACTTACTTCATCCTTCGATTTTGCTCTTAAATGTCCTTATTTCTTCTGAGAAATCCTCATTTCCTGTTCTTTCTGTAACTCCACACAGTAATGCAAGGCTTTCTCCCTGGTGTGGAGTGTCGTCCTCGCCCCCTCCCTTGGACTACAGGAAAGTCAGGACCCTCTCTTTGTTGCAGATAGAGAAAGGAGCTGTGTGTTAGTGGGCGTCCTGACTCTCCCGTAGTCCAAGGGAGGAAGCGAGCATGACACTCCACACCAGGGAGAAAGCCTCGCATTACTGTGTGGAGTTACAGACCGAACAACAGGAAGTAAAGATTTCTTAGAAGAAATGAGAACATTTAAAAGCAAAATCGAAGGATGAGTTAAGTGAAGGAGGGGACTGCACTAAGGTAAGGGAAGCTATTTAGGAAAAAATTTATTGTATGTTTACAACCCCTTTAAGATGGGTATAAAACGAGGAAAGGAATTCCTATCGCCAACAAGACCTTAGAACACCTGGTTTAATAAGCCTTATAGATATTGCAAGCCAGGAGCTGGCCCTTACCAGCATCCAGTTGAAATTCAAAAAAACCCGGCCATCGTGGCTTTGGTACTTGGAGAGGGTCTACTGTAGTCCCACTTGGATACCTCCGCTACATTCATTTTTGCTTTATGTTTCTTGCTTGTACTCCATGTCTATCTGTTCCTTAACTTCCACAATCCTCCTCTTTCTTACACCCCCCCCTTTTTCTTCCATCTCCTGGAGCCAACCGGCGGGCGCAGCGCGACTCGCGCATGCGCCGTAGGGAACCGGCCAGTGAAGCCGTAGCGCTTCACTTCCTGGTTCCCTCACAGTGGATGGAGGGGGGAGCAGCAGAGAGACGAGCGAACGCTCGTCCTCTGCTGCGGACGCCGCTGGACTCCAGGACAGGTAAGTGTCCTAATATTAAAAGTCAGCAGCTGCAGTATTTGTAGCTGCTGGCTTTTAATATTTTTTTTTAAGGGGCCATCCGCTTTAAAGAGTTAGTAAAGGTTCCCATTTTTTTTTTCTTTTAAATAACATGTCATACTTACCTCCAACTGTGCAGTTCATTTTGCACAGGGTGGCCCCGATCCTCGTCTTCTGGGGTCCCTCAGCGACTATCTCGGCTCCTCCCCGCAAGAGCTAACCAAGCGCTCTGCCAAGGGGGTTAGCTTGCGGGTGCGCTCCAGTGATACAATCGGCGGCCATTGCCACCGCGTGTATCACTCGGCCCCGCCCCACTCTCTCAATTTACATTAACCAGTTTTAATCCATATGCTGCCAACATTAGTAAATAGATAGGTAGGTATATTATATTTTCTTGCTTTAACCTTTTTGTTTTTTACATTTCTTTCGTTGCTCTGGTTTTGGCCTAGGCCAAAATGATGTCATACATCCCAGGAGTCTTCATGGGCTTTTTTTTCTCCTCTTTCATCTGGAGGAGGGGAGGAATAGTTTCTCAGCTAAGCACACCCTCCTGCCTGCACGTCTGAGCTAAGGGCCGAGGAATTCCAGGAAGTAAATACTACACAAATCAACTGCCCTTACTCAAGGGGAACGCAGCAATGAAACGCTAGGGTGTTTTTTAAAGTGATTTACCAACAAGTTATGACAAAGATGGGTATGTTTGCTTTGAATAGTAAAAATTTATTAAATGGCGTTATTCAGTTTGTGGTTAAGGTTTAGTTCTACTTTATATTTCACAGCAGAAGTACTGAAATCATTCCTTCTCAGCAGCTCACTCTGCTACTCTCTCCCTTCCATAGCACCTGCTCTATGTTTACAATGTTGATTAGAACGCTTGAAGGCTTCAAAGTCACTGCAGGGAGGGGGAGCAGAGCTCCTGAAAAGTCTTGTGTGCTTCTGCTGCGACTTTTGAGGAGGAATTGCTTCATTCTGCCTGCAGCTCCAGGTCATTTACTACTTATACTATAAAAAATACCTGATTGTCCATAGCCAGGCCAGAGGTTTACTGTAAAGGTCAATGCCTTGAAACAGTTATTCACATGAAAGTGTAAGTTTCCATCTGAGGTCTCTCACATATTTATTCAAGACACATTTTCTTTAAAATGAACTACAATTACAAACATGTTCAGGCATATTTAATAAGCCAAAGAGAAGAAAAGCCCAGTAATGCAAAGCAGCCAATCAGAATTAGTTTCACTGGCTTTAGGAAACTCATATGGGTTACGTCACCTTGCATATCCTCATTGATATATTTTTTTGAATATCACATTTTCTTTTCTAGCATGCAGTATGGGAAAGCAATGCTATTCCTCTACTCACCTGTTCCAGTGTCTTCCCAGCCCAGCCAATGGCTTTCATTTTCCTCTTAATTTCCCATTTCTTTTGAAGAACTAGGATGGCATTGAGTGGCCATGAATACGGCGAGGTATATCGGGGCTGAGTGATCTGCGTAAACACAAATACAACAAGAACCTCAAACACAGGAAGAAAATAGACAGCACTGCCTAATAAACTGCATTCATCCACAATGGATATTTCCCAAATGAAAATCGCAGCCTGCAGCAGTAAACATTTCGCTTTAACCACGTCTGTACCGTAGGACGTCATATGACATCCTGGACGTCAGTGGGAGATAGCTGAATGATGCCTGCAGCTACAGGCATCAGAGATCCTTCTTTTCCGGCATCGATTCTGCACACCATAAGAAAGATCATAGCGGTGGTTCTGCCGCTTAATCGCTCTTATAGGCAGCGGGAGGGGACATCCCCCTCCTACCGCAGCCATCCGGTGCTTCTCCGGAGCTCTCCCTTCCCATCGGAGGCCCGGAGGACGAATCGGTCACCGCCGAATGAAGAGCATAGAGATTTCCGGTGACCACATGGTCACCAGTCATCTCTATGACCGTCGGAGGTTCGCCATCACTGCCCTAGGGTGTCTGCTTTTTTATATATATATATATATATATATATATATATATATATATATATATATATATATATATATAAAAATGTTTGGGGGTGTATATAATAAAATGAATAAGTGTATGTATATATATATCTATATATATATATATATATATATATATATATATATATATATATATATATATATATATACACACACACACACACACTTATTCATTTTATTTTATATATATATACAATAGCTAACAGCTATATTAAAATTTGCCAGATGTATTGCAAAATGTATGTGCCAGCAGAAGAAAAAACACACTGTATCAACTAATGGTATAAAACCTCAATGTTTCATTTATGAGAAGGGACCAACAATTGTGAGCAAAAGTGTTTTCTCATTAAAATTTAACCAAGATAAATGCTTTGGAGTCACTCACCTCCTCTAGTGTAGCTTCATCACACCACTGAATATATAACTGCATGAAAATAAACAGTACAAAAAAAAGATCATGTACAAAGAGAAGGCAGAGAGAGAAACGCATTCAAATATAACAGGTTTTCTTTGTTCTCAGATATACTCCAGTAAAGAGGACTATAGAACAGCTCAACAGAAATGCTGAAGTCCAGCCAAAGACATTAGATGGAAGTTGGACGTCTGTAGCCCAATCCAACTACTGAATCATCTTTTTACCAAAAATGAAGGTGTTCACATCACACTTAGATTGTTGCTCTATCAGATATGCCGGATTTGCCACTAGCTGTGCAAGGCGTGCCTACCTGACTTATGGTCCGTACACACGATCCGAAAATCGGATGAAAAATACTACTTTCGACACACTCGTATGATAATTGGATCGTTAGTACAGAGCCAATCACGACAGTTCATCTGATATTTCGACAAACACAAAATTTTCCTTATACGATACCAGATCGTACGGTTTTCGGTCAGTCAGTACAGTTGGCATCCAAAAATACACTACAAATACACTACAACACAAGACATCACTTCTGATTTTTTTTTCTGTCGTACAAAAATGTTCATGACCTTAGTAACCTATTTAATTTCTACTGTCGGACTGTTTTTCTCTTTCTGTCGGATCAATCCGTCGTCCAATTTTCGGATCGTGTGTATGCAGGGCCGTCTTTAATACTGATTGGACCCCAGGCAAACATTTTCTTGGGCCCTCCCTAATCCACTTAATCAACTATTTTTAGGCAGTACGAGTTTAAGGGGCAGCTGATTTGGGCTACACAACAATGACTAGGCCCTGGGCAGCTGTCCCTTTTGCCCTGCATTAAAGACAGCCCTTTGTGTATTGGGGCATTACAGTGAGGGAAAAAAGGATTTGATCCCCTGCCGAAAGAAATGATCAGTCTATAATTTTAATGGTAGGCTTATTTTAACACTGAGAGACAGGACAACAAAAATATTTCAAAAAATGTATAAATTGATTTGCATTTTAATGAGTGAAATAAATGAAAAAAGTGGAATTAGTGGTCAGGAGTCCTCTTTATTATACGGCACCTCATCCCCACCTCATTTGAAATGATCCGGCTATAAACCCCCTGAAGAAGCCACACACGGCGAAACTAGTAGGGTTGTCTGGATCGATTGCTCTAAACTCTCTATATTACTCCCAAAACTGTGACTTTAATGTTCTCTCCTTTGGTCTTTGTGACTTTACTGTTTTTATATAATGAAATTATGTAATTTAAATAAAACTTTTGTAATTTGTACTATTGCAGTCTTTTTTGGTTTCTACTAAAAAATTATTTTTGGGCACCGTAATAATCCCTCACTTCCAATTTTTCTCGAGTGAAAGATTTCCATCTCCCAGGTGTCTTCTAGCCAGGTAACAAACTGAGATTAGGAGCGCTCTCTTAAGCCCCTTTCACACTTGTGGAACTTTTCCTGCGACTTTGGACATCAGAGTCACATGACAAGTCGTACCCCATGATTTCCAATGATAATCATTTATATCTGTGTGACTTCAAGTCACAACGACTTCAAAAGTAGTCCCTGTACTAGTTTGGTCCGACTTTGATGCGAGTTGGGGTCCATAGATCTCATGTTTACACAGGCATTCCATGAAATCATGGCAAAATTGTGACCGCAAAATTGCATGACTTTTAAAGTCGCGGCAGTGTGAAAGGAGCTTTAAAGGGAGTGCTCCTAATCTTAGCTTGCTACCTGTATAAAAGATACCTGTGCACAGAAGCAATCAATCAGACTCCAATCTCTTCACCATGGCCAAGACCAAAGAGCTGTCCAAGGATGTCAGGGCAGTATTCCTCCCACGGTCCACAAAGATGCAATGTTTACTCTCACTGTTACCAGGACAATATCTACTTCTAATGGCCACAGTCCAGCCCCCCTAAAGTCTGAAGGGCAATAAACTGGCCCTTTGTTTAGAAAGTTTGGAGACCCCTGATATAGAACATCGAATTTTAGAACCACGTATTGTTGTTAAATATGTAAGCAATGTTTCAGTACAATGGCTCACATATTCGTCTAATATAAAAGCTGTCACTGGGGGTTTTCACCTGAACAGGCAGCAAAATCAGAAGTGCTGATCTGTATACTCAATACAAGTCAGTCACTTGGAATGCCAGTGGACCAGACAGATAGCGGGTAACCAAGAATGTTCAGGAATGGTCAGCCGGGACAGTCTCTATATTTCTTTGAGATTCTATTTTGCTTGGAGTGTCAGCATTTTCATTATTATTATACAGGATTTATATAGTGCCAACAGTTTGTGCAGCACTTTACAACATCAGGGAAGACAGTACAGTTACAATACAATTCAATGCAGGAGGGATCAGAGGGCCCTGCTCGTTAGAGCTTACAATCTAGAAGGGAGGGTCAAGTGGAACAAAGGGTAGTAGATGTGGGGGGTGTTTAGATGGGCAAAATGAAAATACAGTTGTTAGATGTGGGTAGGATAGGCTTCTCTGAAGAGGAGGGTTTTCAGGGATCCTCTAAAAGCTAATAGAGAAGGATAGATGGACAGATTGGGGTAAGGAGTTCCATAGGCTTGGAGAGGCTCTGGAAAAGTCCTGGAGACGAGCATGGGAGGAGGTGATGAGATAGCTAGAGAGCAGGAGATCTTGAGAAGAACGAAGAGAACGATTAGGTTGGTATTTAGGAACTGGGTAATTTCTTTTGTTTCTAATCATGGGACTGTGAGAGAATGTCATCAGGAGATGAACCACTCACATATCTGTCTATGGTCACTGTTTGCATGATGAAACGTTCATGCATTGAAATTGTCAGTTACTTACCGGTAGCTGGATTTCTACGAAGTCTTACAGGACGGCACCCTGAGAGATGACTGGCTCCACCTGACAGGAAACACAATCAAAAAAAAGAGGTTAAGAACCCCGCCCCTTCCCGTGCTTCCTCAGTTTGAGATAAGTATTACCCAACCGTGCACGGAAAAACACCATAGATAAATACAACCGACAATGTATCACCTGGGTGGGAAGTAGGCCTGCCGTCCTGTAAGACTTCGTAGAAATCCAGCTACCGGTAAGTAACTGACAATTTCTCCCTCGTCTTCCAGGACGGCACCCTGAGAGAGAAGCAAGTAGCTTCAGGCCTACCTTAGGGCGGGACCACTGCCTGAAGGACTTTTCTGCCAAACGACAAGTCCTGTGGTGAC
This sequence comes from Rana kukunoris, assembly GCA_029574335.1. Lineage (NCBI taxonomy): Eukaryota > Metazoa > Chordata > Amphibia > Anura > Ranidae > Rana > Rana kukunoris. The sequence continues at coordinate 179,453,541 of CM056054.1, forward strand.
AGAAGTTCCACTCTGTAGTGTCTTAAAAATGTGTTCGGGCTTGACCACGTCGCCGCTCTGCAAATTTGCTCCACCGAAGCTCCTGCCCTTTCTGCCCAGGAGGTTGCCAGTGACCGAGTGGAGTGAGCTGTAACTTTAGGAGCGGCTTTACCAGCCTTTACGTAAGCTAAGGAGATGGTCTGTCTAACCCACCTAGAGATGGAGGCTTTAGAGGCCTGCTGACCTCTTTTCCGACCCGAAAAATTAATTAACAAGTGAGTAGAGTGTCTAAATTCCTTGACTCTCTCTAAATAAACTAATAAACTACGTCTAACATCCAGACAGTGAAAAGAAGCCTCCCTTTCATTCTGGGGGTTTGAACAAAAAGACGGGAGAATAATCTCCTGTGACCTGTGAAATTTGGTCGCTACCTTGGGGAGGTACAGGGGGTCCGGACTTAGGACCACCCTGTCCTCAAATAAACGAAAAAACGGCTCTTTGATTGAGAGCGCTTGCATATCGCCTATCCTTTTGGCCGTTGTAACTGCCAAAAGGAAGGCAAATTTAAAGGTTAGTAGTCTAATCGGGATGCTATCAATCGGCTCAAACGGAGACTTAGTTAGTTGGTCTAATACGATTGACAGATCCCAGGGCGGGACTCTGGGACACCGCAATGGGGACAACCTGTCTCTGGCTGTAAGAAATCTTTTTACCAGGGGATCTAAGGCCAGACGTCTGTCTAAGAAGTAAGACAAGGCTGCCACTTGGACCCTAAGAGTCCTTGTGGCTAGACCCTGCTCCACCCCATCCTGGAGGAACTCAAGGATGACCGCAATCTCCTGTTGGGAGACTTGTCTAGCTGAGCACCAGCGAGAAAAAACCCCCCAGTGTTTGGCATAGATACGCCTTGTGACTTCTTTCCTGCTGGCCAGAAGGGTATCAATGACCCTTTCGGAACAGCCCTTTTTCCCTCAAGCACCCCCTCTCAAGCACCAGGCCGTCAGCTTGAAGAAACCTGGGTCTGGATGAAAGAGTGGACCCTGACGAAGAAGATCCTTCCTGATTGGGAGAGGGAGGGGCGGAGACACTGACCTGCGTTCTAGGGTAGGGAACCAGGTCCTCTTGGGCCACCAAGGTGCGATCAGAATCAAATTTCCCTCTGCCAGACTCAGCTTCTGTAAGACTCTGGGAAGCATGTTCAGAGGAGGGAAGGCATAGGCCAGGGGAAAGTTCCAAGCCTGGGACAACGCGTCCACTCCTTCCGATCCATGCTCCAGGGAGAGGGAGAAAAACCTCTTCACTTTCCTGTTGGCTCTGCAAGCGAAGAGATCCACCTCTGGTCTGCCAAAGTGTTGGCAGATTAGGTTGAACACTTCTACATTTAGTTCCCATTCCCCCTGAAGAATGGGTCGGCGGCTTAGGAAGTCTGCCTCCCAGTTGAGGGTCCCCTACTGCTGAAAGTGAGAGGACTCTCTGTTCGGCCCAACCCAGGATCTCCAGGGATAATGCTAAAAGGGTGCGAGATCTGGTGCCTCCCTGGTGGTTGAGGAAGGCTACTGCGGTCGCGTTGTCGGAAAGAATCTGGACCTCCCTGCCCAGGATTCTTTCCTCGAACGCTCTTAGAGCCTCCCCTACCGCTAAGAGCTCGCGGTAATTTGAAGAGGCTCCCCTTTGTCTTGGGTTCCAGGACCCCTGAGCCCTCAGTTCGGCCAAGTGGGCTCCCCACCCCCAGGCGCTGGCGTCTGTGGTAACCCTGACCGGATCGGTCTGAAACCACAAGAGGCCCGACTGCAGGTTCTGTGGGAGAAGCCACCATCCCAAAGAAGCCTTCACGGGTTCTGGGATGTTGACCCTGGAGTCTAGGGACTCTCTTTTCCCGTCCCAGGAGGAGAGGAGGAAGGATTGGAGGGGTCTGGAATGGAGCTGAGCCCACGGAACTCCTGGGATGCTGGAAGTCATCAGACCCAACACCTTCATGATAAATCTGAAGGAGTGGTCTGTCTCCTCCAAAACTGACCTGACCACGGCCATGAGACCCTGGATCTTGTCTTCTGGCAAAAAGAGCTTCCTTTCCAGGGAGTCTATCAGAAACCCTAGATAAGGTTTCCTCTGTTCGGGAATGAGCGAGGATTTCTCCTTGTTGATGATCCAGCCTAAGGACTCTAGGGTGGTCATGACCGTGGCTAGGTCCGCAAGGAGGAGATCTCGATCCTGATTGTACAGGAGCAGATCGTCCAGATAGGGGACTATTGCAATTCCTTGCAAGTGCAGGAATGCGATCGCCTCTGCCAGGATCTTTGTGAATACCCTTGGACTGGAGGCCAGTCCAAAGGGAAGAGCAGCAAATTGCCAATGCTGCACCCCCTGGGGGAGGCGATGGCAAACCTGAGATACCTTTGATGGTCTGGAAAGATGGGCACATGAAGGTACGCGTCTCGAAGGTCGATGGTGACCATAAAGACGCCCCTCAATAATAGCTTCCTGAGGCTGTAAATGCTCTCCATTCGAAACCTCTTGTGGAGGAGACAAGTATTGAGGGGCCTCAGGTTGATGATCAACCTGAATTTTCCCGAGGGTTTGGGGACCACGAAGATATGGGAATAATTGCCCATAGCTCTCTGGTCCACAGGTACCTGGACTATCACAGCCTGGTGCGCTAACTCTGCGATGTTCTGCAGAAGACCCGCTGCCTTGGAAGGGTCCCTGGGTAAGTGGGTCACAATAAATTTTGGAGGGGGCACCTGATTGAATTCTAGCCTGTAACCCTCCCTTATAATTTGTAGGGTGTGGGGGCTTTGAGTGATACTCTCCCACCTGGGAAGAAATTGGGAGAGTCTTCCCCCGACCTTCCCGTCATTTGGGGTCCTTGTCACTGGGTTTGGTATTGGAAAAGAGGATACCACCTTTAGGTTTCTCTTTCCCGATCCAGCGCCTATTGTTAGGGGGTCTTCTCTCAGAGGGACGGATTTTGCTACCAAATGACCCCTGGGGCCTCGAAAAGGTTTTTTCCTATTTTGTTTAGGTTTTGAAGGAAAATGCACTCCCTTTTCTGAGGACCTGGTCAAAACTTGATCCAGGCCTGAACCAAAAAGAAGAGAGCCCTCAAAGGAAGACCACATAGGCGATTTTTAGATGCCAGATCCCCATTCCATGTTTTAACCCATACAGCCCTGCGTGCCGCATTGATGAGGGCTCCAGTCCTTGCGGTTGAGCGAACTGTCTCAACTGCAGCATCGGCTAGATAAGCCACTGCACTCCCTACGAGCTGTAAGGACTCTGAAATGTCCTTGTACTCTGAGTCCTGGGAAAAATGATCTGCCAACTTGGAGATCCAGGCATCAGCGTTTCTGGCAATGCAGGCTGAAGCCAAAGCAGGGCTCAAAGCCGCCGCATTGGCTTCCCAGGCCCTACACAGAGAGGTCTCGGCTCGTCGATCCATGGGATCCTTCAGGTTGCCTGCGTCCTCAAAAGAGAGGTCAGACTGTTTGGAAACCTGTGACAGAGGGGCATCTAATCTGGGAGTCTTAAAAAACCTAGATTCTTCTTCCTCTTTAAACGGACAACGCCGTTTCCAGGTTTTGAATTTAATTAGTCTTTTCTCTGGCTCAGCCCATTCCTTGAGGATGATGTCCTTAAGGGACCGGTGCACTGGAATAGTCCTTGGCTGGGGCTTGACCAAACCCTGGTACAATTTGTCCTGGATGGAAAATTGTTCCGTGGGTTGGGGGATGTCCTCAGAAACATAAACCGCCCCAAGAAGGTTCCCCATCTCCTCAGCCGAAAACATGAATCTGCCTGACCTCGCATCCTCATCCTCTTCCTCTGCCTGGCTGTCTGCCTGATCCTCTCGCTGAGGGAGGATTTCTGAGTGCTCGGAGTCTGAAACCAAGGAGTGCCGGGGTTCCTGAGGGACCCTAAGAGAGGAGGAGGAACTACCTTGAGATGAGGTCCCTGCGGTGGGGGGCTCTAACTCCCTACTTTTAAGAGAACCTTGCAAGTCCTTAAGGGTAGAGAGCATTTCAGACTGGACCTGCAGAAATCCCTTCATGATTTCAGAGGTCTCCTTCCCTGCCAATTTTTGAATACATTTCACACAAAAAGGCTTGGAACTATCTGAGGGTAGCTTAGTGTTGCAATTGCCACATCTTTTAAAACGGGCAGTCACTCTGTGGCTAGTCCCCCCCTGGGCAGTGATGTCCTCTCCAACCGAGGCTTCTCCTGCAGCTGAGGCCGTAGCTGGCCGATCCTCTCGCTCCATGTCGCGGGAGGCACGGGCGCTTCTCCCTCTCACTGCTGCTTGCTGTTTGTCTCCTAGCAAGTGTGAGTCCCAGAGCGTGCTGCTCCGATGGTGGCCGCCATCTTCACCGCGCCGGACCCGGAAGTGATGCGCACGCGCGTGACCACATCACCCTGCGCCGCGGCCTGACTGGACGCCGATTTCGGCGCCAATTTTGATCATGGATGGCACCGCTTGGAATACAGCAGCCAGGAACCCACAGCGCCTGAGGAGAGGAGCCTAGCCACCAATAACCTTCAAGGTAAGGTGGAGACTCGGTGAGAGGGAGGACTCAGCCCCTGGAGCTCCAGGGTAGGCACTACCCCAAGGAGACTCCAGCACTCAGGGGGGGGGTTGCGTTTACATCTTGAAGTCTCTTGTTGCCCCCCCTGAGTAAGAGGGGACCCCCTGGGAGGTAAGACCTGACCGGACCCAAAGATTGCTCAGAACCTGCGGACCAGTTCCCAGGGGGGGGACCACCAGCCGCAGGCCTTAGGTCAGAAAAAATAACAAATCGTTTCGCTGTAGGGGAAACACAATCAAGAACTGAGGAAGCACGGGAAGGGGCGGGGTTCTTAACCTCTTTTTTTTTATTGTGTTTCCTGTCAGGTGGAGCCAGTCATCTCTCAGGGTGCCGTCCTGGAAGACGAGGGAGAAAATAATGTTTGGCTCTAAACTCATGGTGTGATGCTGAGCTTTGATGTTCTAGCATAAAAAAAAATAAAAAAATAGTGGGATTGTTTCCAGATCCAGATGACATTCTCTCACAGTCCCATGATTAGAAACAAAAGAAAAAAAGAGACAAATTAAGGAGAGATAACCACTCCCCCAAATTAAGGGATTTTAAAGTGAAAAGTGTCAAATGCTGTAAAAAAACAAGCACGCTAAAACACAGATGATTTTATGAAAATGTATCAAAATTTTATAATACTTATTAAAAACAATTCCAAAGATTAATATGGACCACAGTAGTTAAAAAAGCAGGATAAATGACAGTATGCAGGTAGCCAACAAGTTTCTAACAAAGGTGCTTCATCAGGGCCTTGCAACCTTTCTTTTGGATTATGTGGTCTGTGTGTGACATAAAAAATATGCCATTAATACACATCAAATGATATAATTTGGCACATTACATATTCATATCAGTAAAGAAAAAAACTACTGTGTGCTCACCAATTCTGCTAATAACTGAGTTAAATGTGCCAGAACGCAGCCCAAGGAGACCCAATAGCGAGGGGAGCAAAAATGCCAAGGCACTGACCAGTGGTAGTCAGATCCACTCGGTCAGACGATGTGCAGATATTAGAGCAATTGGAGACCCCAGCAACAAACCAAAAGTCTGTAAATTATTAAAATACTAAATAATAAGGTAATTTTTTCTTTACTAATATGAATATGTAATGTGCTATATTATATCATTTGATGTGTATTAATGGCGTATTTTTTTATGTCACACACAGACCACATAATCCAAAAGAAAATTTGCAAGGCCCTGACGAAGCACCTTTGTGCGAAACTTGTTGGCTACCTGCATAGTGTCATTTATCCTTCTTTTGTAACTACTGTGGTCCATATTAATCTTTGGAATTGTTTTTAATAAGTATTATTACATTTTTATACATTTTCATAAAATCGTCCGTGTTTAGCATGCTTGCCTTTTTACAGCATTTAACACTTCTCACTTTTAAATCCCTTAATTTGGGAGAGTAGTTATCTCTTCCAAATTGTCTCTTTTCTTTTTATTGTCTCTGATGTTCTAGATTTCTGTGGCACCGTCCACTATAGCCCAGCACTCAAGTTGTTGGGCAGGAAACCGTTTGGAGCGCACTGTTTCTTCTTCACGCTGCAATAGATGGAGAAACCACTCACTCGGCGGAACCAAGCATGGACATGGGTTTAACAGTGATAACATAAAATGAAGTGACATAGTTACCTCTGCTGTCAATAGCATGTTATTAACCAGTTCCATGTAGGCTTTCATCTCTGCTCTCTGGACTTCATCCAAACCGTCACTGAGGGAATGGCCCTGTGTGGGGGAAAGCCAATGACTGACTATAGGGTGGTCTTTAACACAACTCACATTAACATTGACACAACTCGCTCTAACATCACGTATTGGCTCAAGCGAATACTTTAATTTTGTGGGGAATTACCCTTCAAGTCTTGTTAAAATAAAAAAATAAAATAAAAACATTTAATACCACTTTAAGGCCAAATCATTTAAAAAAAAATATTTTCCATTAGGTCAGAATACTCATTTAAGGCAACAAAATTCACATCCATACATTATTACACAAAACATCTGGAAAGATTATCTAATACTTATATAACTTTTGAAGCCAAATTAGGATAACAATGTGTGTATATATATTATATATATATATATATATATATATATATATATATATATATATATATATATATATAGTTACATGCTCCCATTCACATAAGCAACTAAAAAATATAAAAAATTGGCACATACCATTTCACTTGCTTAAAAAAAAATAAAAAAAATAATAATATATACCTAGCTCTCCTCTTTAATGTAACTGGAGAAGCTGGGGAGTTGCGTTTACTATTATAACTCTGTCTGTTCTCTGCTGGCAGATACCATTACCAATTGTAAACTAGATTTCTACACTGTACTAAAGAAGAGCTAAAGATCTCAATACTCAGGTGGTACATTGTGCAGTGTGCATGTTAATACACGTACAAAAAATAAATAAACTGTCCCTCAGTTTGCACCTAATTGAACATTGTAAATTATTCTAAACAATAGAAGCTGCCCAAGCTGTTCTATGTATGAACCCGGTGCAAAGAAACACCTGGAAATAGAAGCATTTTATTTATTTATTTTTAGGTATGCAGTGTGAATGGGAACATATAACACATATAGTGGGGGGTTCTCTGAAATTTGGCCGCAAAAGTGAAAATAAATATACTTTAAATGTAAATGTATGCATTTGCCGCCTCACCACTGCAATCACAGAGATATATGTAACAAATTCCAGGTATCTGCTGTGTCTCAGTGGAGCCATTAAGCAGCCTGTGGTATACATACACTTCATGCAGAGTGGCCCTTTACTAGGGTTATAAATTCAGCTTGACAGAATATCCCCAGACCAGCCTGGATGCTTTCCAATGCTTTTACTATAATATCTACAGACACAATTTGTCCAGCAATTTTATTTTACTGCATAATATACAGAAGTATTTTTTATATACAGATTATATGTGGATTCAGGCTCACAAAATCCAGAGTTTTTTTTAAAGGAGTTCTATAATGCATTTCTTTTTTACAATATAATGTTCCCTTAGGCTTTATCTTTCAGTCAATGTCTTTCTTTTCTAAATCTGCCCAGCCATTCCTCTCCTACCTGGTCATGAATTTCTGCCACTTCCTGGTTATGGAGCCCTTGAGGATGAGGTAAAAATCGTCATCCCCCAGGCTCCTTTGCTTTTACTTCCTGTCTATCAGTGCCTCTCTCATCATTCCCCCCTCCTCTACCCAAGTCTCTCCCCTCCCCTATCCGAGTATCTCCCCTCCCCATTCATTTCAATAAACACACCCCTTCCCTGCCTCCCCTGCCATGCCAACCGCCCCTAAAATTATAATATCCCGCCCCTCCAAACCCTGCACCAATCATGGTGTCCTTTGGCTGCACGGAGCTCTTGTGAGTACACATGCAGCTCACATAGCTAAATATACCGTGCAGCAGGAGGAAGCAGCCTTCCAGACACACACACACAGACTGCCCCCCCACACTGACCCTGTGAAATACAGATTCCCCCCCCCCCACACTGACCCCCGTGACATACAGATTGCCCCCCCCCCACACTGACCCCCGTGACATACAGATTGCCCCCCCCCCCACACTGACCCCCGTGACATACAGATTTCCCCCCCCCACACACTGACCCCCGTGACATACAGATTGCCCCCCCCCACACTGACCCCCGTGACATACAGATTGCCCCCCCCCCACACTGACCCCCGTGACATACAGATTGCCCCCCCCCCACACTGACCCCCGTGACATACAGATTGCCCCCCCCCACACTGACCCCCGTGACATACAGATTTCCCCCCCCCCACACTGACCCCCGTGACATACAAATTGCCCCCCCCCCACACTGACCCCCGTGACATACAGATTGCCCCCCCCCCCACACTGACCCCCGTGACATACAGATTGCTCCCCCCACACTGACCCCCGTGACATACAGACTGCCCCCCCCCACACTGACCCCCGTGACATACAGACTGCCCCCCCCCACACTAACCCCCGTGACATACAGATTGCCCCCCCCCACACTGACCCCCGTGACATACAGACTGCCCCCCTCCCACACTAACCCCCGTGACATACAGACTGCTCCCCCCACACTGACCCCCGTGACATACAGACTGCCCCCCCCACACTGACCCCCGTGACATACAGATCCCCCCCCCCCCCACACTGACCCCCGTGACATACAGATTGCCCCCCCCCCCACACTGACCCCCGTGACATACAGATTTCCCCCCCCCACACACTGACCCCCGTGACATACAGATTGCCCCCCCCCACACTGACCCCCGTGACATACAGATTGCCCCCCCCCCCACACTGACCCCCGTGACATACAGATTGCCCCCCCCCACACTGACCCCCGTGACATACAGATTGCCCCCCCCCACACTGACCCCCGTGACATACAGATTTCCCCCCCCCACACTGACCCCCGTGACATACAAATTGCCCCCCCCCACACTGACCCCCGTGACATACAGATTGCTCCCCCCACACTGACCCCCGTGACATACAGACTGCCCCCCCCCCCACACTGACCCCCGTGACATACAGACTGCCCCCCCCCACACTAACCCCCGTGACATACAGATTGCCCCCCCCCACACTGACCCCCGTGACATACAGACTGCCCCCCTCCCACACTAACCCCCGTGACATACAGACTGCTCCCCCCACACTGACCCCCGTGACATACAGACTGCCCCCCCCACACTGACCCCCGTGACATACAGATTGCCCCCCCCACACTGACCCCCGTGACATACAGACTGCCCCCCCTCCCACACTAACCCCCGTGACATACAGACTGCTCCCCCCACACTGACCCCCGTGACATACAGACTGCCCCCCCCTTCCACACTAACCCCCGTGACATACAGACTGCCCCCCCCCCACACTGACCCCCGTGACATACAGACTGCCCCCCCTCCCACACTAACCCCCGTGACATACAGTCTGCCCCCCCCACACTGACCCCCGTGACATACAGATTGCCCCCCCCCACACTGACCCCCGTGACATACAGATTCCCCCCCCCCCCCCCACACACTGACCCCCGTGACATACAGACTGCTCCCCCCACACTGACCCCCGTGACATACAGACTGCCCCCCCACACACTGACCCCCGTGACATATAGACATGCCCCCCCCCACACTGACCCCCGTGACATACAGATTTCCCCCCCCCCACACACTGACCCCCGTGACATACAGACTGCTCCCCCCACACTGACCCCCGTGACATACAGACTGCCCCCCCACACACTGACCCCCGTGACATACAGACTGCTCCCCCCCACACTGACCCCCATGACATACAGATTGCCCCCCCCACACTGACCCCCGTGACATACAGACTGCCCCCCCCCCACACTGACCCCCGTGACATACAGATTGCCCCCCCCCCACACTGACCCCCGTGACATACAGATTGCCCCCCCACACACTGACCCCCGTGACATACAGACTGCCCCCCCCCACACTGACCCCCGTGACATACAGATTTCCCCCCCCCCACACACTGACCCCCGTGACATACAGAGTGCTCCCCCCACACTGACCCCCGTGACATACAGACTGCCCCCCCCCACACTGACCCCCGTGACATACAGATTGCCCCCCCCCCACACTGACCCCCGTGACATACAGATTCCCCCCCCCCCCCACACTGACCCCCGTGACATACAGATTGCCCCCCCCCCCCCCACACTGACCCCCGTGACATACAGATTGCCCCCCCCCCACACTGACCCCTGTGACATACAGATTGCCCCCCCCCCCACACTGACCCCCGTGACATACAGATTTCCCCCCCCCCCACACTGACCCCCCGTGACATACAGATTCCCCCCCCCCCCCACACTGACCCCCATGACATACAGATTGCCCCCCCCACACTGACCCCCGTGACATACAGATTGCCCCCCCCACACTGACCCCCGTGACATACAGACTGCTCCCCCCACACTGACCCCCGTGACATACAGATTTCCCCCCCCCCACACTGACCCCCCATGACATACAGATTGCCCCCCCCCACACTGACCCCTGTGACATACAGATTGCCCCCCCCCCCCACACTGACCCCTGTGACATACAGACTGCCCCCCCCCCCACACTGACCCCCGTGACATACAGATTTCCCCCCCCCACACACTGACCCCCGTGACATACAGAGTGCTCCCCCCACACTGACCCCCGTGACATACAGACTGCCCCCCCCCCACACTGACCCCTGTGACATACAGATTGCCCCCCCCCCCACACTGACCCCTGTGACATACAGACTGCCCCCCCCCACACTGACCCCCCGTGACATACAGATTTCCCCCCCCCCACACACTGACCCCCGTGACATACAGACTGCCCCCCCCCACACTGACCCCCGTGACATACAGATTGCCCCCCCCCCCCCACACTGACCCCCGTGACATACAGATTGCCCCCCCCCCCCACACTGACCCCCGTGACATACAGATTGCCCCCCCCCCCCACACTGACCCCCGTGACATACAGATTCCCCCCCCCCCCACACTGACCCCCGTGACATACAGATTGCCCCCCCCCCACACTGACCCCTGTGACATACAGATTGCCCCCCCCCCCACACTGACCCCCGTGACATACAGATTTTCCCCCCCCCCCACACTGACCCCCGTGACATACAGATTGCCCCCCCCACACTGACCCCCGTGACATACAGATTGCCCCCCCCACACTGACCCCCGTGACATACAGACTGCTCCCCCCACACACTGACCCCCGTGACATACAGACTGCCCCCCCCACACTGACCCCCGTGACATACAGACTGCCCCCCCCCACACTGACCCCCGTGACATACAGATTGCCGCCCCCCCCACACTGACCCCCGTGACATACAGATTGCCCCCCCCCACACTGACCCCCGTGACATACAGATTGCCCCCCCCCACACTGACCCCCGTGACATACAGATTTCCCCCCCCCCACACTGACCCCCATGACATACAGATTTCCCCCCCCCACACTGACCCCCATGACATACAGATTGCCCCCCCCCCCACACTGACCCCTGTGACATACAGATTGCCCCCCCCCCCCACACTGACCCCTGTGACATACAGATTGCCCCCCCCCACACTGACCCCCGTGACATACAGATTTCCCCCCCCCCACTGACCCCCATGACATACAGATTGCCCCCCCCACACTGACCCCCGTGACATACAGATTGCCCCCCCCCCCACACTGACCCCCGTGACATACAGATTTCCCCCCCCCCACACTGACCCCCATGACATACAGATTGCCCCCCCCCCCCCCACACTGACCCCTGTGACATACAGATTGCCCCCCCCCCCACACTGACCCCCCGTGACATACAGATTTCCCCCCCCCCCCCACACTGACCCCCGTGACATACAGATTGCCCCCCCCCCCCACAACTGACCCCCGTGACATACAGATTGCATACAGTACCATACAGTGACATACAGATTGCAATACAGTATTGCATACAGACATACAGTACCTCGCAGCCGCTGTCATCCAGATGCACTGTAACTCTCGTCGCGTGCAGCGTTAATCCGAGTCCCCTGTGTTGTTGTGCAGCAGCTCTGCGCTCGATTTCAATGGACTGAAATCGGGACATGCGCAGTTGATGGAGGGGATAACCGATCTTCCTGGGATACAGATGAGATCAGTGCGCATGCGCGGACGGACGCCTATGATAGGCTGGGGGGATTAAGAGTTGTTTGCACAGCCCAGCGAATCACGGCTGTGCAAACGAAGAATAAATTAATATTAATACTGTGGGAGTGAACCCTTAGGAGCCAGGGGCGGACACAGGAGGCCGGAGCAGACGGAGGGGAAGGCAGAAGACGAGTGACGTTTCGTTACCAAGATGGCGCCGGCAGAAAGCAATTAGGGGTACGAAATTCATAGCCAAGAATGATTGGCTTAACTTCCGGTTTATGAAAAGTCGTGGATTGGGGCAAATATGATGATAAAGGTAAATTACATTCTTATATACTTTTAAAAGATGTATCTAATTTAAAAAAAAAATTTGCTCTGGAGTACTCCTTTAAGCATATGTAAAGGTTTGTTTAAAAAAAAACAAAAAAAAAAAACACTACTTACCTCCTCTGTGCAGTTGACCCCAATCCTCCTCTTCTGGGGTCCCTTCAGTGGCGCTCCTGGCTCCTCCTCTTCTCAAGTGCCCCCCGTTGGAGAGCCACTCTCCCTGGGGGCACTCATGTGGGCATGCTCCTTTGTCCTGCTGCTGCGTCCATTGACACAGACAGCAGGACTCGACCCCAGCCCCTGGCCCCCACGTCATTGGATTTGATTGACAGCAGTGGGAGCCAATGGCTGCACTGCAATCAATCTTCCAATCAGGACCCGAGACAGTGGCTGGAGCTGGTGTGCTCGTCACCATCGCTGGAAAGAAAAGGGGGGTCAGGAAAGTAAAAGAGGCTGCTGCATCACAGGAGGTTTTTCATCTACTGTAAATGCATGGACTGCATTAGGGTGAAAAACCTTGAGGGTTTACAACCCCTTTAAGCATCATTCCACCAAAACCAAATATTTCAGTTATGACTGGAAGCTGGTTGGTCGATTCATTCTACTTTCTTATATGTATCTGAACTGGCGGGGTGAGACATTTCACTCAAGTTCCCAACTTTAATGTCCTGGTATTATGGAGGGCATTAAACTTCTGCTAAATACTTTGTAATGTGCAGTTATTAACCCCCCCCCCCCCCCAGTTTGACTTTTCCAAACTTCAGCAGAGGTAAACTTTAAAGTAAACCTGTGCGAAGAAAAACCTAGAAGCTCCCATAACCAACTTCTGTTTCTCTAGATCAGGGGTCTCCAAACTGCAGCCCGAGGGCCAGATGTGGCCCTTTGCTAGCTTTTATCTGGCCCCTTTGGGGCACTATTCCTCCCACTGATAGGCGGCACTATTCGTCACACTGACACCAACAATGTGGTACTATTTCCTCCACCGATACCAATGATGGGATACTACTCCTCCTATGGACCACCAACCCTGGAGGCCATGTTTTTTCTCACTGATGCCGGGCCCTGGACATTTTCTGCCCCTGCTGGTCACAATCCAGCCATCCTGAAGTCTTAAGGACAATAAACTGGCACTTTGTTAGAAAAGTTTGGAGACCCCTCTAGACAGGGCTGGTGCAAGGATTTCTGACACCCTAGGCGAAGCCTCATTTTGACGCCCCCCCCCCCCCCCCCCGTGCCATTTTCTCCGCCCCTCACTGAGCCATCATGCCTCGTTAATCTGTTAAAAAACAACAGATTAATAATCAGGAGCACCAGATGAAATTCCAAAAAGAAAACCAAAAAAAAGAAAACAAATGCAGCCATTCCATTTAATAATTGGTAAGTCTCAATATAATAAATGATTGTTTTGGGGTTTAATACTGCTTTAAATGAAACCTGTTGCTCCGCCCTGTCTGGACAATGCACAGGTCCACTTCACGTGCAATATAAAGGCTTCATTTGGCATTCATATTTATGCAGATCTGTTAGTCAGACCTCAAAAAAGTGGCCGTTGGTGACTGCGGTCGGAGGAGTCAGTGGATCAGGGTGTTTAGCCTTTTGAGTCCTTTGTTGTGTCCTGGCCCCCAGGCCTGCACCACCATCAGCTCCCAAAACAGAGCCTACCCCCTTTTGTTTTCGCTTGCTGGGGTGATCCATGTCTTGTTTACCTTGTTGGGACCTTTTTGTTCCTGCACTCTCGCCTATATGTCTCTTCTTTTCTACGGACGTCCCCCCTCCAGTTCCCACTCTGTACCTCCATGCACATCTGCCCCCGCCCACAGCAGTTCCCACTCTGTCCCCCCCAGTCCCCACTCTATACCCCCCCACACACACACACCTGTCTCCGCCCACACCAGTTCCCACTCTGTACCCACTCCAGTTCCCACTCTGTACCCCTCCACACACACACATATGTCCCCCCCCACACCAGTTCCCACTCTGTCCCCCCTCCAGTTCCCACTCTGTACCTCCATGCACATCTGCCCCCGCCCACAGCAGTTCCCACTCTGTCCCCCCCAGTCCCCACTCTATACCCCCCCACACACACACACACACACCTGTCTCCGCCCACACCAGTTCCCACTCTGTACCCACTCCAGTTCCCACTCTGTACCCCTCCACACACACACATATGTCCCCCCCCACACCAGTTCCCACTCTGTCCCCCCTCCAGTTCCCACTCTGTACACCCATGCATATCTCCCCCCCCACAGCAGTTCCCACTCTGTCCCCCCAGTCCCCACTCTGTACCCCCCTCACACACACACCAGGTCCCACTCTGTCCTCCCCAGTCCCCACTCTGTATCCCCCCACACACACACACACCAGGTCCCACTCTGTACCCCCCCCCCCCCCCCACACACAGACACACACACCTGTCTCCGCCCACACCAGTTCCCACGCTGTACCACACACACAATCTGCCCCCCCACACACGTTCCCACTCTGTAACCCCCTCTACACACACACACAATCTGCCCCCCCACACACGTTCCCACTCTGTAACCCCCCCTACACACACATCTGCCCCTCCACACACGTTCCCACTCTGTAACCCCCTCTACACACACACACACACAATCTGCCCCCCCACACATGTTTCCACTCTGTAACCCCCCCCTACACACACATATCTGCCCCCCCACACACGTTCCCACTCTGTAACCCCCCCTACACACACATCTGCCCCTCCACACACGTTCCCACTCTGTAACCCCCTCTACACACACACACACACACACAATCTGCCCCCCCACACATGTTTCCACTCTGTAACCCCCCCTACACACACATATCTGCCCCCCCACACACGTTTCCACTCTGTAACCCCCCCCCCTACACGCACATCTGCCCCCCCACACACGTTCCCACTCTGTAACCCCCCTTACACACACATCTGCCCCCCCACACACGTTCCCACTCTGTAACCCCCTCTACACACACACACACAATCTGCCCCCCCCACACACGTTCCCACTCTGTAACCCTCCCCTACACACACACACACATCTGCCCCCCCCACACACGTTCCCACTCTGTAACCCCCCTCTACACACACACAATCTGCCCCCCCACACACGTTCCTACTCTGTAACCCCCCCTACACACATATCTGCCCCCCCACACACGTTCCCACTCTGTAACCCCCCCCCCTACACACGTTCCCACTCTGTAACCCCCCTCTACACACACACACACACACACACAATCTGCCCCCCCCCACACACGTTCCCACTCTGTAACCCCCCCCTACACACACATATCTGCCCCCCCACACACGTTCCCACTCTGTAACCCCCCCCTACACACACATCTGCCCCCCCCACACACGTTCCTACTCTGTAACCCCCCCTACACACACACATATCTGCCCCCCCCCCCCACACACACACAAACTAGTTCCCCCTCTGTACACAATGTAAACTTTACAGCACAGCAGAGTACATTTTATAATTTCTTGTTGTGATAGTGTGCAGGCTGCAGCACTGAGCGTCCTGCCTGTGCTTCTATTGTGTACCTGAGCCAGCGGGGGTTAAGTCTTTACTAAAGAACGGCGCTGCTGCCTGTATGTCTTCTCCTCTGACAACAGATCCCGACCCCGAGTGACCAGGAGGAGGGGGGAGGCGGGGGTGCATCGGACATCGCGGCTTGCATGCAGGGCTTCCAACTCTCTCCCCTCATCTCACTGACGCTGCAGGCTGGGAATATCGTGATAAGGGTGATGTCTCCAGGGCGCAAACCACCTCCTAGCCTGGCGGCTGGCACCATAAAACATGTTTTTTTTTAAAATTCCGGTGAAGGAGGAAGTTAATGATCCACTCGCTGGGGATCTGTATTTTGCCGCTCCCCCTACTCTGGCGCTCTAGGCAGCCGCCTGACTCGCCTATGCCTAGCGCCGGCCCTGCCTCTAGATGCCTGACTGGTCCGAATTCTGACAACATTTAATGCATGCTTGTTTCAGGTCATTTGATCAAAAGTCTCAGAATCAGCACTACTAAGACAAAATAACAAAAAGGGGACCCTTTTGAGGATGGCCAAATTTTAAAGACCAAGCAGTGACTGTCACAGGGGTAATTTTTTATTTAACCACTTGCTTACTGGGCACCTACACCCCCCTCCTGCCCAGGTGAAATTTCAGCTTCCGGCACTGGGTCGCTTTAACTGACAATTGCGCGGTCGTGCGACGTGGCTCCCAAACAAAATTGATGTCCTTTTTTCCCCACAAGTAGAGCTTTCTTTTGGTGGTATTTGATCGCCTGTGCGGTTTTAATTTTTGCGCTATAAACAAAAAAGAGCGACAATTTTGAAGAAAAATACAATATTTTTTACTTGTTGCTATAATAAATATCCCAATTTAAAAAAAAAAAAAAAAATTTTTCTCAGTTTAGGGCGATACGTATTCTACATATTTTTGGTAAAAAAAAAAAAAATCGCAATAAGCGACTGGTTTGCGCAAAAGTTATAGCGCTTACAAAATAGGGGAGAGAATTATTATTTTTTATTATTTATTTTTTACCAGAAATGGTGGCGATCTGCGATTTTTATTGGTACTGGGATGTTATGGCGGACACATCAGACACTTTTGACACATTTTTGGCGCCATTCACATTTATACTGCAATCAGTGCTATAAAAATGCACTAATTACAGTATAAATGTGACTGGCATTGAAGGGGTTAACACTAGGGGGTGAGGAAGGGGTTAAATGTGTATCCTAGGTGTGTTCTAACTGTGGGGGGAGGGGGGGGGTGATTGATCTGTGTCCCTATGTACAAGGAACACAGATCGGGCTCCTCCTCTCCAGAGACAGGACGCTGTCTCTGTGTAAAACGGCAATGAAAGATGATCTATGAGATCATCTCTCATTCGCCCACAGATCGCATCCCAAACGGCCACTCTGACTGGCCGTTCTCCGCGATCTGTGATTGGCCGTGTCCAAGGGACACAGACAACAGAGGGCTTCCCCGCAGCGCGCTCTACAGCGCGCGCTGGGAACGCCCAAAGGGGCGGCCGTCAAAAGACGGCATGTTGGATATTCAGACCCGCGCTGTTGCCGTCATTTGACGATAGCGCGGGTCTGAAGTAGTTAAACTTCACTCTACTTTAAAGGGGTTGTAAAGGTACAATTTTTTTTTCCTAAATAGCTTCCTTTACCTTCACACAGTCCTCCTTCACACAGTCCTTCTTCACACAGTAATGACTCTCCTGTTTTCCAAGGGAGGGGGCGAGCACGGCACTCCACACCAGGGAGAAAGCCTCGCATTACTGTGTGTAGTTACAGACAGAAGAACAGGAAGTGAGGATTTCTCAGAAGAAATAAGGACATTTAAAAGCAAAATGGAAGGATGAAGTGAAGGAGGACTGCACTAAAGTAAAGGAAGCTAGTATTTAGGGGGAAAAAATGGTACCGTTACAACCCCTTTAAGGTTTCCTTTAAACAATCACACATATTTAGTATTCTCTTGGAAAACTTACCTTGGCTTTCACAAATTGTACTATTGGTCCCAGTTCTGATATTACTTGATTCCCAACATGGATAAAAGGAACTTTTCCTAATAAAAAAATAAAAATAAAAAAATAAAGTAATATTAAAAAGCAAAACAAAACAAAAAAAAAACCACACATTTGTGGTAAGTTATGTCTCTTCATTACTAGCATGATATCATTTAAGTCACAAGCTGGAATAAGCATGGTACAAATAACTAGATAATAAATAAATACGTATTGATCTGCTATTTGTCAGAAGAAGGGAAACGTTATTCCTCTGTATACATCCCCCTCAATTACAGGCCATTCGCCATTTCCAATGCCTATAAAACTAACCCTAAGCTTACTAGAAACACTTGTTCTGCTTTTTTTGTGGCACTGCAGTCCCAACCAGTTCCTTTCTTCTATCAGCTCCAAGGACAATTTAAGTTTTTTCATATAGAAAGGTCCTGACTACAGAAAAGGAAATCATAATGGTTTTTCTTAGCATTCACAGTCTCTTATCTGCATATCTGTAGTTCAGCGCATGCCAAGTAACATCCAGAACAGGCTTACATCTTCTGAATCCACAAAGAACAATAAACAATCCGTCAAATAAATCCTGCCAGCCAGGTCACAATGCAATAAAAGACATTTCTGTTGTAATCATTAGTGCACCATGCAAGGTATATAATCAAAAGCCACAGGGCACTGATACAAACCTGAACATTTCCCACTCACATCTCTAGATTGTAAGCTCCAACGCAGGGGTCCTCAAACTATGGACCTCCAGTTATTCAGGAACTACAACTCCCATCATGCCTAGTTATGTTTGTGAATGTCAAGAGTTTCACAATGCCTCATGGGAGGTGTAGTTCCGCAACAGCTGGTGGGGCTGTAGTTTTAGGATCCCTGCACTAACAAGTAAGCCGCTCTGATGCCTCCTGTATTGCATTGTAACTGTACGGTTTGCCCCATGTGGTAAAGAGCTGCGCTAACTTTTGGCGCTATAATAACCCTGTATAATAAGAACACAAAGAGGATTGATAATTTCAGTTACCAGCTTCTATTTTTTTTTAAATGATAAATGACTTGTTTTTATTATTAATAATATTATTATTTTATAATAAAATTTGAGGCTTTATTGTATAAAAAGTGCAGAGCCGGTTACTAAAATGTCATCCTGGAAACTAGAGTTCCCTGTGTGATAAAGTGAGAGAAATCCCCGATTTATAGCACACAGCTGCCACATTTCCTTTCTACACTCCTAAAATACTCATATATTCCTAAATTACACCCCTGTGCAGTTCACACACGGCCACCGGTGAAAATGCAAGCGTCTCCAAAATAACTTCACGTTCTCAGATCCAGGAAACTCATACAAGAGTTTTACCCTACACACAGTATTGGGACACATTGAAGATAAACTGATGGACGGGAGAACTCCCGGCATCTTTTATAGTTGGGCCTTACCATCATACATAATGAGATTTTATATATTTCATAGTGTGCAGCAATACCCCTCTAAAGATGACTAGCGTTACATGTAGACCACCAGGTGTCAAACACAAGGTCCCAGGGCCAAATCCGGCCCTCCAGGCTATTTTATGTGGCCCTCACACCTCCCCTGCAGCTGCAGGAGAGCTCCAGCCCTTCTCTGGTCCTACTCCAGACCCTTACTTTCTGGTTTCAAGCAATGCATCCAGCTTCTTTCCAGGAGCAGCATAAGGAAAGGGGGTGCACTGTGATGTAAGGGAGAGTGGGGGGACTCAACTTATGATGGTGGGGTGGCTCTTGACATCTAATGTAAGGGGAGGGGGGTGTGCTGGACATCTAATCTTACAGATACAACCGACTCTTTTGAGGGCAATCATAATGCTGATGTGGCCCACAATGAAATGGAGTTCGACACCCCTGATGTAGACTAATTAGAGCCTCTTTCACACTGGGCTTATCAATGCATGCCCTGTCTGAAGGCCAAGTTTACTGTCACGATTGGGAGCACTAGATGTCTGTGCAGTCCCAGCATCCTGATTGACATGAATGGGGATGCATGGAACACCTGTGCAACCCTGTGCGGGTAACCATGGCCCTTACATGTGGCACACATCCATATGCCCTGTGTGAGCTAGGCTTAAGATCAAAGTCTAGCTAGCATTAAAATCTATTTTACATACAAGTGAATAAAAATCAATGTCACACTAGCAGCATTAAAGTGACACTAAACTCTAAACTGGTTTTAAAAAATATGTATCCCTTCCCATCAGTGCCCATAAGTGCCACCTATCAGTGCCAGCCACCTGTTAATGCCATCTAACAGTGCCAGCGACCTGTCAGTGCCCATAACTGCCACCTATTAGTGCCAGCCACCTGTCAGTGCCATTAGTGCCCATAAGTGCCATCTATCAGTGTCAGCCACCTGTCAGTGCCATCTAACAGTGCCAATCATCAGTGCCCATAACTGCCATCTATCAGTGCCAGCCACATGTCAGTGCCATCAGAGCCCATAAGTGCCGTCTATCCGTGCCAGCCACCTGTCAGTGCCTATAACTGCCACCTATCTGTGCCAGCCACCTGTCAGTGCCATCTATCAGTGTCAGCCTATTGTCAGTGGCATCAGTGCCAGCCCTCAGTGCCAGCCACCCGACAGTGCCATCAGTGCTCATAAGTGCCGCCTATCAGTGCCAGCCACATATCAGGACCATCAGAGCCCATAAGTGCCACCTGTCAGTGCCATCTAACAGTGCCAGCCACATGTCAGTGCCATCTAACAGTGCCAGCCACCTGTCAGCACTGTCAGTGCCCATAACTGGTGCCTATCAGTGCCAGCCACCTGTGTGCCATCAGAGCCCATAAGTGCCAGTGATCATAGGTGCCACCCATCAGTCAGTGCCATCCATCAGTGCCCATCAGTTGAACTGTCATTTGGCATTAAAAAAAAGTATCGGTAATCTTATCATCGAGTACATGAAAATAAGTATCAGGACTTGTACTTGGTCCTAAAAAAGTGGTATCGGGACAACCCTACTTATATTGGAAGATTTGTTTCATCTCTGTATCATCTGAGGCCAGTCATTCATTGGGTACATGCAAGAGTTTACAACCACTTTAAACAGAAATACAAATCCTTTAGCGGGTAACACAATTCACATATTTGTATTTCACAGTTGTATTTAGCGCAGTGTTTTTCAACTCCAGTCCTCAAGGCACACCAATAGGTCATGTTTTCAGGCTTTCCATTATTTTGCACAGGTGATTTGATCAGTTTCACTGCCTTAGTAATCACCACAGCCATTTCATCTGAGGGAAATCCTGAAAACTTGACCTGTTGGTGTGCCTTGAGGACTGGAGTTGAAAAACACTGATTTAGCGGTTTGTCTTGATTTCAACCGTAAATTGTCAACCAGAGCCTCATGCCGATAGTCTTTGTCCTAATTCCTAAAGTTCCCCTACAGTATAATTCCCTACGTTGTAAAGTGATATCCCTAAAAAATCCAATACGCCTGTATTATTTATGAAGTGGTATGACTGCCCGTCCACGGAGCTCTCCTACCCCTCCAGTTGAAGAATTGTGGCCCCGCACAGACATGAAACCCCTAATCTATCATAGGCTTAGAGATCATACATCATATCTTAATCCTTAATAATCTAGTACATAGTTTTTTTTCCATCTCCTCTGACATCTGCTCTTCAAATAGCGTCTGCGCTCAAACAGAAAGCCGCTGAAGATCTTTGACCAATCATTACTCCAGAAACATGACAACGTACACCTGTTCCTTTATATCTTCATTATCTTCTGCTAAACACAGATCACTCTCTGTAGCACATGCCCTGATGGACTGCTGGTACTAATACAGCACACCGGGCACAACATAAACAGTTGCATGGAAATGAGCCATTTATCAGTGTGGGATCACAAAGTGAAAAACATTATATTAAAAATAATACAGAATATGTGAACCCAATCACTAAAATCTCATATACATTTCATGTGTTATGCCGCGTACACACAATCGGACTATCCGACAACAAAACCGTGATTTTTTTCCAGACAGATGTTGGCTCAAACTTGTGTTGCATACACACGGTCGCACAAATGTTGTCGAAAATTCTGATCGGCAAGAACACGGTCACGTACAACACGTATGACGGCACTATTAAAGGGGAGGTCAATACCAAGTGCGCCACCCTTTGGGTTCCTTCTGCTAATCTCGTGTTAGTAGAAGGTTGGTGAGAGACAATTTGCTCTTACCCTATATACTCGAGTATAAGCCGAAGATAAGCCGAGGCACCTAATTTTACCCAAAAAAAAAAAAAAGGGAGACGTACTGACTCAAGCATAAGCCTAGGGTGTCCATCTGCATGCCTCACTGTCTCACTTTGCCTCACTATGTCCATGCGCATGCCTCACTGTGCCCATGACTAGACTGACGTTTAACATGGGAGTCTATGGAAGGGGTGCTATGAAAAAAAAAACAGTGCTCCCCAGCTGTTGGTCCCCCAGACAACAAACTTTGCACACTTGTAGAGGAGAAATGGAGCTACATGTGTGTTTGGGGTCCGGGGAACCTACGGCCGGCTGGTACAGGGTCCCCAAAGTCACCAGAGAAATTACTGCTTAACATGGGAGTCTATGGAAGGGGTGCCCGGCTTCGAAAAAAATCGGTGCTCCCCAGCCGTAGGTCTCCCAGACAACAAACTTTGCACACTTGTAGAGAAAGAGTGGGACTACATGTGTGTTTGGGGTCCAGGGGACCTACGGCCGGCTGGTACCAGATCCCCAAAGTCCGGAAGATCAGGAGCAAAAAGGTGACTCGGCTTATACACGAGTATATACAGTATATGTCATCTGCTGCTGTTCCCGATCGGTCTGAGAAATCAGTTTGTCAGAACTCTGTGTGAATATCAGCAGCAAAACAACTTCATTATTCTAGCATTATAAAGAAGAAGAGAATGCGCTGCATTAAAAGATTAAAAAATTTGCAACGAGGGAGCTGTGGTGGCTCAACGTGATTGGCACTGCGTTGACAAGCCATTCACCTCTGCAGCCAAGGGTTCGGATCCCGGTCTCGGCTACATGTGAATTGAGTTTGGTGGTCTCAGCCCGGCTCCCGGTGGGTGTGCTATGCAAGGTACGCCTGTGCTTAGTACGCCCACCCCCCCCCCCCCCAAAAACCACCACACTTGCACGCACACGAAATTGGTTTAAAACACACGCACTTTGGCCATGCGGTCTCCTAAAATAAAGAGAGGCGAAGGACCTACGGGGCTGGCTGGGTGGGCTAGGCCCCCTCACTCCCTCATAGGGGGAGTCCCTCTGCCCCAATGGGGTCCCGTTGGGCCCCAGTTGGGCTCCCAAGAGGAGCAGGTAGGGCGGGGTGAGTGGGAGGCCCCCCTTCACACCCGCCATTGCCACCAGGGGCATGGAGAAGGATGGTGAATGCCTCCGGGGGGAGGGTCTGCCTACTCCCAACTCCTGCAGTCCGGCTCCTCTCTCGAGAGTTCACGCACAAAAATACACTTTAAAAAAAAAAAAATTTGCAACGTGACAAATGTGCTATCTCCATTGCGAGTTTTACCAGACCGATCACGTACATGATTCAGAGAATGCGTGGAATTTGTGTGTTGGAATCGTCCACACACGCTCAGAATTTACAAGAGCGGATTTTGTTGTCGGAAAGTTTGAAATCCGGTTCTCACATTTTTGTTGTAGGAAATTCCGATAGAAAATGTCCGATGGAGCCTACACACGGTCAAAATTTCCAGATCCGGCTCTTTGCTTGCATTCATCTGACCCATGGGGCACTATACTTCCCGCTGACACCAACAATGGGGCATAATTCCTCCCACTGTCATCCAGGAAAATTATTCTTCCCGCTCCTCTAAAATGATGGACTACTATACCAAGGGAACTATTACTTCCACCGACACTAATGATGGGTTATGTAGGTTCTGGGGAAGGAGATATATAATGTCATAAGTGTAAATTTTGACATCACATCCAAAATGGTGGTGCCCAGCAACAGTCTCAGGGCTTTGGATTGTCTACACAAGTGAGGCTTTTACAGATAAACATGCTGAAAATACATATTAAATTATATTCTTAGGGAAAGGTTTTAATTGAAGAGAATGGTCTGGCGACAGATCTTTTTAAACTTGTAGAATTTACTGGTTATTTTTTTATTCTAACTGCAGCTGTCCATTATTATATTACTGTTATTTTACTTACTCAACATTGCTGCAGATATTTGCTGACGCACCATAAATATAACAGCCTAATAAATATTAATTAGACTAATTAGATATCGCATGTACCCCTTGCTCTTCATATGCAGACATGTTTTCAGCCATAATAAAAATCTGAGTGGCACTTCTACATCTCCGAGTCCAGATGCAGCGAACGATTATAAATAAATTTTATGATAGAAATCAGGAGCACTGATCGATTGCCTATTTCAACATGCCAGAAGTTTTTTTCTGCTATGAAAATCGTTCTGAAAAATACAGATAAGCTCAGCCACAGAATCCACCGATTCACAGTGCAGGGATTCAACAGTACAAAGCAAACTGTGTTAGGTATGGATGGCAACCATGTGATATCAAAGCATTGAAAAGAACACAGACAGTACTGCAAACAAAATCCCCAAATGATCGTCTACATGCAGCCTACAATTAACCCTGGGGGTGCACAACATGTGACTACAGCACTGGTCCCCACCACAAGTAAAGACACATATGTCAGGAAGCCTCCATTGTCCAAGCCCAAGGGCCCTTAAAGTAGGACTATAGGCAAAATCTTTATTTTTTTTCTCATTTTGGATAGAGCAAGGGAGACTTCGATCCCTGGCAGATATTTTTTTTCCGCCATCTGTGTCCTATTGGGGAGATTTCCCGTCACTTCCTGTCCCAAAGCCAAAACAGGAAGTGAGCGGAAATCTCTGCAAATTACCGTTTGCCGACCACCCCATGCAGATATACTGCTGCAGGGCAGCCGCTCTGCTCTGGATCACACATCTGATACATGATCGGCGCTTCTGGATAGGGGACGTGCGCACGCAGTGTGCTATGCTTTGTTACAGCACAAGCCAATCAGCGAGTCCTGGCCAATGATCGATTGTCGGGATCCACTCTGTGTTGTCAACAATGAATAGCACCGTAATACATGTAATCATGTGTTGCCAGAATGTACAGGTCTAGGACCGCTTGGAAAGGGGCATCTAGCTGGTAGGCACAGGTGAAGAGTCCAGTCTATGGCAGACTGAAAAATGCTGCAGCTGGACTTGGGCTAGATGCTGTACTGAGCAGTTCTTCAGTTTAGGGCCCTATATGTTCAAGCATGTCTATAGCTGCTGCCATAACAGAGGTATCCATCTCTTCAGGCAAGGGTCTGGTCAGGGACGGCCTTTGGGGTGTGCGAGCTGTGGGCGCCATGGGTAACAGGGGTGCCATGTGGCCATCACAGCTCGCAGAATGTGATTCGCAGTCAGTTACTTACATGATCATCACAGGAGTCTGACTCCTACGAGTCACTGCAGCAGGCGCTGCCAGGTCCCCTTGCGCGCTGCCAGGGCCCCCTGCCCTGGGACTGGGTGAAGAGCAACGCATCGGCTGCGGCACCTGAAAAAAAAATGGCTGCTGCTGGCCCCGACAGGCACACTGCGCATGCTCCGATGCTGCTTGGAAAAGCCTGAAACCGCTTGGCTATTCTCGGGCAGACGGCGCATGCGCAGTGGCATCTAAGCGCCAGGCGACACCATTTTAAATGCAAAGCCGCACCGTCCACCGAAAGGTAAGTCCCACTGAGCCCCTGGCCCTGCATGCATTTACTTTTTCAGATAATAAAAGTCTTTAATTTTTATAGCCAGCCTACACACAGAAGGGGAGGAGGATATAAGGGACTTAACATAAGAAAAAAAAATACAATAAAATAATATATAAAAATAACATGTTTACTACAGAATTGCATTGGTAATGGCAATTATATACATGTGTATGTATAGGTGACCAGGGGTGAAGATGAGGGGGGCGCCACAGGATTAGCTCGCATAGGGCGCCTGCACACCTAAGGCCAGCCCTGGGTCCGGTTTACTATAATGGTGGTCTCTGCGGCGGTTTCGCCGCAAGATCACCGTTATTGGCGGTGGGAGAGGGGCCCGTCTCTCCTGTCTTATTTTAAATTCAAAAAAGTGTTTTGTTTTTTTCCCAAAAAAAGTGCGCTTGTACAACTGCTGCACAAATACAGTGTTACAAAAAGTATTGCGATGACTGCCATTTTATTCTCCAGGGTGTTCGAAAAAAAAATTATAATGTTTGGGGGTTCTAAGCAATTTTCTAGCAAAAAAACATGTTTTTAACTTGTAAACACCGAGTCTGAAAAACAGGCTCGGTCCTTAAGTGGCTAAATAAAAAATTGAAAAAAAATATATACGGTAGTAAAATAGCTTAAAATTCTGTTGGTATCAACAAGACCAGGTAGGCCAAAACTGCAATGTTACTATACACCCAAGTTCTTGTTAGAAAACTTTATTTAAAAAGAATACAGAATTTCTCTGCACCTTCTGGATTAGTAGAGTCATTTCACAGCCGGAGGAGGAAGGAGAATCCTATGAAACTTGTGGAAAAATGTGTCGTTTCCTGTGGCTTCACGTGATACTTGGAGGGTTTTGAGTGTTCTTCACCAAATGTTCCCCTGAAGCACATGGAGGAAACCTGCTGTTAGGCCCGGTTCACACAGAGTTCATGCTAACAGCAGGCTCTGTCATGGTCCTTTTCAACAGATTCCCTCTTCTCTTGCTTCACAGTCAGCCTAAGGGTAATGGATGAGGTGCATGGCACCAACAAAGACCTCATCTGCATCCATACTCTAAAGTGTATTACAAAAGAAATGAAGGGCTTTTTGAACTGCAAGGAGTCAAAGGTTTTATTCACACTGTACAGCCATGTTCCTGGTTGAGAGATCTTTTCATATTCTGGCATCCATATTCAACATCAGAAACTGGCCTTACATTCTTTTACTCCAGGAAAAACATAACAGCACATCCCGGATACAACGTATAGGTCAGAAAACATTCAGATCAGCGATACCGAAAAGCCACGCAGAAATACCCATCAACAGTCAGAAATGTCAGCCTAGGTTTGGAACTCAAGGGTATTAAGTGAGGGTTACAGCTACATACCACAAAAATAAAATAAATTGGGGAATACTAAGGGTGGGGCTTAAAATAAGGTGACCAGATTATTAAAATGAAATCCGGGGACATTTTTTTTTTTTTTTACTAGTAATGGCGGCAATCATCAACTCTCTGCCTGTCTCCGACGCAAGCCTCACAGCCTGTCGAGTCTTAAGCCCTGTATACATGGGCCAAAATCTCGTCAGGGAAAAAAAACTTTTTTCCTGACAAGATTCTTGGCAAGAATCTCTTGCCGACCAAGCGTACAGACACTCCATTCAAAAGAACCGCGGTTCTTTTGAATGGCAAGAACGCGGTGACTATCACGTACGAAGAGCATGCGCTCGCCACATTTGATGCCGTGGTCGCCATCTTGCCGTTCCCACCATCTTGCTGCACCCTACCTATGTCTCGTCGAGATTTTAGGCAGTTTTCTTGACAAGAAACCTAAAGCCTAGTACACACGCTCGGTTTACTCGGCAAGAAAGCTATGCCAGCAGTTTTCTTGCTGGTTCTTGCCAAGTAAACCAAGCATGTGTGCGAGGCTTTAGTGCTCTTTCACACGGAGCGGATCCGTAATGGACCCGCTCCATTAGCCCGTTTGCTCAGCGGGGATCCTCCGTAAAATCCCTGCTGAGCTGGAGGCTGACAGGGCGGTCCCCGCACACTGTGTAGGGACTGCCCTGTCTCTTCTCCGCTCTCCCCTTTGGGGACCGGATGAATACGGACCGTATGTCCGTATTCATCCAAACCGTTCCGCCAGACGGAAGAAATATAGGGTTTTCTTCCATCTGGAAAACCGGATCCAGACGGAGGCAGGTCATTACGGACATTAGCGGATACTCATCCGCTAACGGCCGGGATCCCATAGGGCACCATTCTAAGTACGTAAACGGACTTAGAAAAAGCGGACCGTTCGTCCGCTGGTGTGAAAGGGCCCTTACTCTCCAGGCCCCAGCTACTACTGGATGGGGAGCAGAGGAAGATCACTCCACCAGGGAAGGCAAGGAGATAAGCAGGCAGGTGGCTGACCAGGACTTAAAGTGGAGCTCTGCTGTAAAAAAATATTAAAAGTGAGCAATCGCTCGTCTCTCAGCTGCCCCCATCGCCATCAGCGATGAGGGAACCAGGCAGTGAAGCGTTGCAGCTTCACTGCCCGGTTCCCCATTGCACATGCCGTGCTCAATGGTCCTCACTGTGTCCTGGGAGCCGAGTGATTCCAAGAACACAACGGGGGGGACGGGAGCTGATGAACTACCCGCAGTTTCCCGTAGAGTCTCCCCCCGGGAAGTTGGTTCAAATACCTGTCTTAGACAGGTATCTGCACCCCCACCCCCTCCCCCCTGAAAGGTGCCAATTGTGGCACCGGAGAGGGGGTTCCGATGAGCAGAAGTTCCACTTTAGGGTGGAGCTCCGCTTTAAACCAAGGCAGAACAACATGTGAGCTGAGCTGAATGGGCATGCACCGAAACTGAATAAATGGTCCCTCCGCTCCGACCAGCACATGATCATCAGAAAGGGGCACAGATATGGGAAAAAGTACACCCCCCTAAGCTAGTAGAAGTGGTGTGCAATTCAGATTTTTTTTTTTTATTCTGCACCGACTGTCTTTGAAATTGCCCCAACCCTTGTTCAAATCCAATCCAGGGACAAGACCAGGGACAGTGGCCTCAATCCAGGGACTGTCTCCGGAAAACGGGGATGTCTGGTCACCCTAGCCTAAAAGAAGTTCAGTATGTGTTACTGTGGTTCTAAACCCCATCACTAAAACATATAAACTTTATCAAGGTTACGTAATCTCAATAGTCAGTTTCAATCTGTTATTGAAATCTGAAGCTTTCATTAAAAGAATAGCTGGTGATTCTGCTATGAAACGTTCTGTTGTGGGGTGACAATTCTCTGTCCATGTCTCCCATTGTGTGTCTCAGATGCTGGAGTGCATGCATGCAAACAGCACAATGAAGCACAAAAAAGGATGAAAATAACATGGCAATTGTTTATGATACAAAGTGCACATAGAAACTAATTGCCACCCAGTCAGCATCTAGATCAGCCATTCTCAACCAGGGTCCAATGGAACCCTGGGGTTCTTCCAGAGGTTGCTAGGGGTCACCGAAGCGGAACTTTACCCATAACAACTTGATAAAAAAAATGGTGTTATTCAACAAGGAACTGACATTTCACATTAATAATTATGCTACCAAATTGAATGTGTGCTATGAATTGCCTCCAGCATTGCTCCTGTTCCTTCTTGCTGGAAGCTGCCATTTTGTTTAAAGCGGAGTTCCGCCAGCAGAAAAAAAATATATTAAAATTCAGCTGCTACAATATTTGTAGTTGCCGACTTTTTACATAATGACACTTACTGTCCAGGGAGCCTGCAATGTCGACACCCCAGCCGATCTTCGGATTGACACCCGAGTGCTGCCGCCACCATTCCTGGCAAGGGAACCAGGCAGTGAAGACTTTCGCTTCACTCCTGATTCCTGATTCACAATGTGCAGCAATTTTGCCCAGAAGTGGAAGCAGATACCTGGATTTGACAGGTATCTGCTTGCCCCTCCCCCTGAAAGGTATCAAATGTGACACTGGAGGGAGGAGGAATCCGAACAGCTGAAGTTCCATTTCTGGGTGAAACTCCGCTTTAAGCAACCGAGTAACTGAATGGCGGAAACTCAGAAAGCAGAACTAAACCAATCAATTTAACATCAAAATCAAGAATTGGTGATTGCGCAAAAATGTATTGATAAAAGACATATAAACACATAAGTGATGGGTGAGAAACTAAATGTCAGCATAAATGTAATAATGGTGACGAAAGTTCAGATAAGGTATAGCACGGCTACAAAGTAATACAGTGAAATATTGTGCAATAGTAAAAATGTGCCAAAAGAGTCCGTGATGGTAGCAAGGATGCTATGGTAAATGCCCACTATTCCCGAGAGAAATGAGAACTCCACCACAGATAAGGTCTGGTCTCCCAGAACTCTCACCTCAAATACGAATATCATAGGCCATATACAATATCCACCACGCGGACGTCTCTGGGGACAACTTCTCGAGGAGCGGTGTAGCTCTTGTACCCGTTGGGGGGGATATTCCCTCCGTTCCCTGTCTAAAAAAGAGCGTTGTGAATGATGGTCATATTGATATTGGTATTGACGTTGCTCCGGGGGATATTGTTCCTGCCGATGTCTAATAGGGTCAAATCTGTTATAAGTAGGAATCGATGATCGCGTATATCCTCCATACTATTCATACTGTTGTTGCCCTCTTTGATCTTTCTGATTTCTGTCACTATTTTGCCCACTTTTTACACAATTTAACAGCTTAAAAAAAAAAAACTGTTATGCCCCGTACACACGATCGAAAATTCCGACAGCAAAAGTCCGATGTGAGCTTTTTAATGGAAAATCCGACCTTGTGTATGCTCCATCGGACTTTTGCCGACGGAATTTCCACCAGCATTGGAGCTGCAGCTCCAGGCCCCTTCCTCAAGATAGGCCCAATTGCCCAATAAGAAAAAAAAAAGAAGATCGACTTCAAGGATTGTAGCTCGGCGACCAGGGGGTGACAAAGACTACACATTTGGTTCGCATGTAGCCGAAGACCTATCCCACAACTGGTCAAAATATGGGGCTGATAACATTTATGGTTCCGGAGATACGCGACTGCTTGCGCAGAATGTCAGAAGCTACACACAGAGCGACCAGTTTAAATACAAGCTGACTGAGAGGATGAGATCACAGGGCTTATAATAATTATTTGTATATTACTTATGGTAATTAACCCCTTGCCACCCAGGCCAATTCTGACACTTCTCTCCTACATCTAAAAATCAGATTGTTTTTTGCTAGAAAATTACTCAAAACCCTCAAACATTATACATATATAAAAATAAAAATAAACACTAAGGGCCCTTTCTCACGTCCGCTCCGCCTGTCCGTTCATTACAAGTCCGTTTACGGGCTTGTAATGAACCCCTATGGGAGCGGATCCGTTAGCGGATGATGCATCCGCTAACGTCCGCTAGATGCGCATCCGTTTTTGCGGACAGAAGAATGCCCTATTTTTCTTCCATCCGGCCAAACGGATCGGATGCAAACGGACAGACGGTCCGTTTCCATCCGACTCCCCATAGGGGAGAGCGGAGGAGAGACAGGGCGGTCCCTGCACAGTGTGCGGGGACCGCCCCGTCCGCCGACAGCTGAGCGGAGACCCCCCCCCCGCTGAGCTGACGGACACACGGAGCGGACCGAAAAACGGTCCGTTCCGTGTGAAAGGACCCTAAAGTTAGCACAATTTTTTTTTTATATGCCAAGCCAGCGGTCATCAACCCTGTCCTCAGGGCCCACTAACAGGCCAGGTTTTATGTATTACCTTGGGGAGATGCAGACTAGAATACTGCAATCACTGAGCAGCAAATGATATCACCTGTCACGTATTTCAGTTATCTTGCAAACCTGCCGTGGCCCTGAGGACAGGGTTGATGACCACTGTCCTAAGCGATGCCCCCTTGAGCGCCACTGGCTATGAGAGTCTAAAGTAGGATAAGTGCAATAAAAGTAAAAAGTCATTATTTTTTTTTGGGGGGGGGGGGGGGTTTAAACACAAAAGCCAGAACAAGAGCTGTCAAAGTCACATGAATGGCTCTTCTCCAATCATGGAGTTCTCTCTGCTGCGTAAGGCCCCTTTCACACGATCGGACCGTTCAGGCCCACCTGTCAGTTTTGACGGCGGACCTGAATGTCCGCTCAATGCAGTCCTATGGAGCATTGGATGTCAGATCTCCCCATAGGAGACAGCGGCGCTGCACAAGCCCCACCCCGCTCAGTGAACAGAGAGGGACCCGTCATCCGCCGGCTCAATGGAGATCATCGGAGAGATCTCCCGCTGAGCCGGCAGCAGCAGGCGGACTCCGTGGAGTCTGTGTGGAAGAGGCCTTAAGCAGACAGAAGTTCTAAAGATACCTGAGGATGTATTTTATTAATGGGTGGCAAATTGCAGGCTAAAATATGCAGCTGAGATGTTCCCTCCCCAATATAAATTAGTCCATAATAATTAAAGCCGGCCACTCTGTACTTTTACTCTGTAAATCTTTATTGGCTACATATATATTGACACAGTACACAGACTAACGCACTTCAGCTAACGCAGCCTTCCTCATAGTTATCTTCTGGTTGCTATAGGATATTACACATTTCTATTTAGGAGCTCTCCTGTAATGGAATATTCTGTTCACATTTCACATTTATTGTTAATAAATATCTTCTTGGAAAGTCATATGGAGCAGACATTACTACAAGAAAGGGGGAGCCTTATCCTTCCATCGCTACTTTGGGAGTCAGTGTCCCACAACAAGCATCCTTATAGCAGACATTGTAACACCTTATGTGCACATGTTTGTTCCATGTCCGTGACTTGCTAAGTAATTACTGAAGGATAAAGATGACAGTCCTAGGGTATATACAGTACCTGTATAAACACAATGTAATCTCCTATATCCCTATACTAACAAGTCCCTTTTAAAGGAATTGCCAGGTATAAAATAAAAATAATAAAAATAATTACTACCCTATGTCCCCAAAATGTGGGACGTTGTGTAAAATGTACAAACAAATGAATTCAATGATTTGCAAATCTCATAAATCCATATTTTATTCATAATAGAAAACATACCAAATGTTTAAATTGAGAACATTTGTAATTTTAAGAAAAAAAAAGAAGGTAATTTTGAAATTTATGCCAGCAACACATCTCAAAAAAGTTGGGACAGGACAACAAAAAGCTGGCAAAGTATGTGGTACTAACAGAGCTGGAAGAACATTTTTCAAGGAATTAGGTTAAAGTAGTAGTAAAGTAGTTTTATGGACTATAATAAGGCTTACCTGTAGGTACATTGAATAGCTCTTGAACTTGAAGTGTTTAGAAGATATTTCCACTGGATGCAGCTGGTGACGTCACCAGCGCATGCACACTGAAGGTCTGGCATACTGTGCTGGACCTTCAGAGCTCCGTGCCACAGCCTAGGGCTCTCGCGTGCATGCACGGGAGTGACGTCGTCATGGACTGGCCACGCATACAGCCGAAGCCCATGAAACTCGAAAAGAAGACTGGGGGAAGATGGAAGCCCTGTCAGTGGTCAATGCATACTTGCACATTATGGCATTGCCTTTGCAGGAGATTTTTTTATTTTATTTTTAAAGCCGCAGTTTACTACCACTTTAATTGGTAACAGGTCAGTAACATGATTGTTGAAAAAAGAGAATCTTAGAGAGTTAGAGTGTCTCAGATGTAAAGATGGGCAGAGGTAGACCAATCAGTGAAAAGCTGAGTCTTAATTAATTGTCAAAGAATTTCACAAAAATGTTCAACATAAATTGCAAATACTTTAAATGTATCATCATCTACAGTACATATCAAAAGATTCAGAGAATCTGGGGAAAAACATTCTATCAAGCGACAAGGCCAAACCGCAATACTGCATGCAAGTGATCTTTGGGACCTTAGATGGCCCTGCAATAAAAAAACAAGCAAGGTTATGTAATGGATATCACGGTATGGGCTCAGAAAAACTTCCAAACATCACTGTCTGTGAGCGCAGGTCATTGCGCCTTCAAAAAATGCAAATAAAAGCTCTATCATGCAAAGAAGAAGCCATACCTAAACATGATCCAAAAATACGCATGTCTTCTCTGGGCCAAAAATGGTCTGTTGCAAAGTGGAAAACGGTTCATAATACATGTCAAAGGCAAATTGACATGTATTATGGCAACCAAGGGCACTGTTTCGACTAAAGAGGAGAGGGATATTCTGGCTTGTTAAAAGTATTCAGTTCAAAAGACTGCATCTCCGATGGTATGGGAGTGCATTACTACGTATGGAATGGGCAGCTTGCACATCTGGAAAGGCACCATCGATGCTGAAAGATGTATCCAGGTTTTAGAGCCGCATATGCTCAGGCAAGAATGGGACAAACATCTTCCAAAACTCCAGCAACAGGTCTCCTAAGCACCAAGACGTTTAAAAGAAGAAGGGATGCTACACCATGGCAAACAAGGCCTAGTCCTAAGATTTTTGGAATTAGGGTTGTAGATTGCTAGCTTTATGTTGCCCTGTTCCAACTTCTTTGGGAAGTATTGCTGCCATCAGTTTTAAAATTACTTTATTTTTCCTAAAACATTTGGTATATTTTCAATTTTCTATTGTGAATAAAATACAGATTTATGAGACTTGCAAATCATTACATTATGTTTTTATATCGATTTTACACAACATTCCAACTTTTTTGGAACTGGGGTTTTTCCCCTTTTTACTAGGGCTGTG
This sequence comes from Rana kukunoris, assembly GCA_029574335.1. Taxonomy (NCBI): domain Eukaryota; kingdom Metazoa; phylum Chordata; class Amphibia; order Anura; family Ranidae; genus Rana; species Rana kukunoris. Next base: position 179,488,095 of record CM056054.1, read on the forward strand.
GAAATTAAAGATTAATTCCTCGATTAATCGTTAATTTTTTTGATCGATCAAAAATTCTTTTGATCAGTACTAGTGGTGCAGCGGATCGTAAATGATCCGTGATCCGAACGGGTCATCATATGCGGATCGGCACACCTCGTGATCTGCGGAGCTCCACTGCTGCCTCGGCCATAGGAAAGGCCGTGGCTTCGGCCCAGCTCCTGGAGCTCCGGCCATCTTGGTCCACCCAGTGGCAGCCTAGAGCCGCGCGCTGACATCATCACCCGGCCTCAACTGTTCGGCCGGCTTCTCTGGTAAGACTAAGCAAGCACTAATCTTCCTATACAGTGGGGTAGATGTCTATGGATATTACAATGGGGGAGATGTCTGTGGATATTACAGTGGGGGGGAGATGTCTGTGGATATTACAGTGGGGGGGAGATGTCTGTGGATATTACAGTGGGGGGGAGATGTCTGTGGATATTACAGTGGGGGGGAGATGTCTGTGGATATTGCAGTGGGGGGGGAGATGTCTGTGGATATTACAGTGGGGGGAGATGTCTGTGGATATTACAGTGGGGGGAGATGTCTGTGGATATTACAGTGGGGGGAGATGTCTGTGGATATTACAGTGGGGGAGAGGTCTGTGGATATTACAGTGGGGGGGAGAGGTCTGTGGATATTACAGTGGGGGGGAGATGTCTGTGGATATTACAGTGGGGGGGGGGGAGATGTCTGTGGATATTACAGTGGAGGAGATGTCTGTGGATATTACAGTGGAGGAGATGTCTGTAGATATTACAGTGGAGGAGATGTCTGTAGATATTACAGTCGGGACTATATATGGTGGTGATCCGAAAAATGTATGTGCGTTATATCTAATTGAAATTAGTCGTAATCGAACACAAAAATTGTAATTAGTAACAGCCCTACTTTTTAGGCAAACAATGCCTACGCCTCCACTGTGCCGCCTATCGAAAAGTGCACTAACATGAATACAGGCCACAACTCCAGACTCCTCTACGATGGCTGACATCACAGTGACTGCAAATGTCAGATGGAAAACTAAAACGAACTGACAACTGATGTAAACAAATAGGCAGGAATGGAAGTGACCATTTGTATGTTTTTCCTAATCTGTTTGTGTTGCTTTGTATTGGCACATAGGCCGATGTCTCCCAGCAGCGCTAACTGCTTTCCAATACTAGATCTAAAGCACTTCGCCTCAGCAGCCTTAATAACTCTTCCACTGATTTCTTGCTCAAGCTTTCCATTAGCTTCTCTATCAATTGATGCTTAGAGAAAAGTCAGCTCAGCACCTTCCCCTGGAGATCAATAGTCTCTTTATTGTGACACCCACAATAGCAGTAGAGTGGTTATTATTTTTAGATATTTTGTGGATAGGAAGCACCATCAAAGCTCTATTTCTAATGTTTTGCCGCTCCAGGAAATAATGCAGGACTCAGCAGGACTATGATTACATCTGGACAATACGTTCAATGTTATACAAAGTAGTAATACAGAGAAGAAGTATGCTAAAGTTTTTTGGTCAGGTGAAATCCAGACATGCAGGTAGTTTTCATCAGGGTTAAAAAATGCAGGACAAAAAGAAATAGCGCAGGTGATTTGTCTGAAAAGGGGGTGTGGCTTTAAAAGGGGGCTGGACTTTCATGAAGGTGCACAGATTACCCGTGAGTTTAGTTAAGAAGCCTATAAAACTGCCCAACTATTTAAGACTCCCATGTTATTGGACAGACTAATACATTGGGCAGACTGCCATGTGAAAGTCCCACTGTATTACTAACTGCATTAGGGGTGCAGAGGTTGTAGCTATAAAACTACTACTCCAGAGTAATATGCACTATATTGCCAAAAGTATTGGGACACCTGCCTTTACAAGCACTGGAACTAAGGGGCCAAGCCCAACCCCCTAAAAACAACTCCACACCATAATCCCCCCTCCACCAAATTATTTGGACCAGTGCAAAAAGCAAGGTTCATAATGGCATTTAATGACATCCCAGTCTTATTCCGTAGGGTTCAATATTAAGTTGGCCCACCCTTTGCAGCTATAACAGCTTCAACTCTTCTGGAAGAGTTGGTCCATAAAGACATGGATGAGTGAGTTTGGGGTGAAGAAACGTAACTGGCCTGACCTAAACCAGATAGAACCCATTTCGGATGAATTGGAGCCGAGACTGCGAGCCAGGCCTTCTCATCCAACATTAGTGCCTGACCTCACAAATGGGCTTCTGGAAGAATGGTCAAACATTTCCATAGATACACTCCTAAACCTTGCCTTCCCAGAAGAGTTGAAGTGGTTATAGCTGAAAAAGGTGGGCCAATTCAATATGGAAGCCTACAGATTAAGACTGGGATGCCATTAAAGTTCATGTGCGTGTAAAGGCAGGTGTCCCAATACTTTTGTGTACGTACAGTTGAGTGCACATGCGTCCCTCTACCCGGGCAATGCCAGGTTACCTTCCATTTCTAGAAGCAGGATCGAAGTTCAAAGCAAGAACATAGTAATATAAAAACAGAGAGGAACTGCTCTTTACAGATCTGCATGCAGAATAATGACATCAAGGTGATCATTAAAAGGCGATTCCTTCAATATCCACACAGTATTTTTTATATTTGCCAGAAATGAAGTAGGCCTGCTTAATTAATTCATATTTAATCAGAGCCCTGCAATACATAGTTGTTCATAAATCTAAAGGATATTGTACAATCAGATTGCAATTTATGTGGCTGAAAGCCATATTATGCAATACATGTTTTATACATCCTCTTCCAAGTTTTAGGAGTGCCATAGATCTTATGTGAGCCCCCATAATTTAGATTTATGTACTTAATAAAATAAATTAGACTGTAGCAGGCATGGTTAGTACTCTACAATGTAAATGCCAAGCACAGACCTTAAAAAATTCAAACCTGAATCCAAAGTAAACTAATGTTACCATTCCAAATTATTCATTCAAGGAAAGAGCCCATTTTGGTAGTTTTACAACCTAAAATAATAAAAAAATATATATACACATACAATATATATATATATATATATATATATATATATATATATATATATATATATATATATATATATATATATATATATCGTATTTATCGGCGTATACCGCGCACTTTTTTCCCCTTAAAATAAGTGGAAAATAGTGGGTGCGCGATATACGTCGATACTCGCTTCCCGCGCTCAGTTTGAAGTGAGCTGCCGACATATACGGAGACATTAGGCAAGGCTCGGCTTCGCTCGTGCTCACACATAAACGTCACAGAGCGTGAGCACGAGCGAAGCCGAGCCTGGCCGAATATACCCGAATGTACTGCACTCCGTATATGTCGGCGGAGGTGTTCAAACTGAGCGCGGGAAGCGGGGATTCGACACGGGATATCGCTGGAGAAGCCGGGAGGACGCCACAGACGGACGCCGGACGTCAGGCAACACACCAAAACTGTAAGTAATAAAATGTTATAACATTTTTTTTTACAGGAACTTCGGGGCAACTTTAGGGGTGCGCGCTACATACATACACACACACACACACACATACATATACACACACACACGGCTTTTTTTCAGGGGGAACTTGGGGGAACTCAGTTCCACCACCTCTGGCTCAGACCCTTTGGTGCCTGCTCACCACAATCACTTGTAAACACAGAAGTCTGGTTTCTGTGTTTACATGTGACAGCTCTGCAAACACAGAAGTCTGGTTTCTGTGTTTACATGTGACAGCTCTGCACTCTGTGTGTAAGCCCGCTGAACTCTGTATGTAATGCAATCCTGGTATTTAATGGCCCTTTAAGACCCTTCTACTGTTTGTGAAATCTGAACGGGGTCATGTTGAGTTCCTGCACCTATTTTTTGAGAGAAAAAAAAATATATATTATATTATATATTTTTGTGTGCTAAAAAAAGTTTAAAACAAGTAAATATGATCTATATTCCTATCTATATAATAATGCTAGCAGCAGGAGGATTATAATAAATAACCAATGTTGTTTGGGATAGTGAAGTTCCACTTTAAACCAAGAAAGCCAAGCCCAAAAAAAGTATAGAAAAAAAAACCCACTGCAAACTTAATTCAAAACGCATTCAAACTCATGTCAAGAACACTTCAAATGCATGTACACAGAGTCAAAAACGCACAGTTGCTTGCATTTTCTGGTGTGAATGGGTCCTGAAGGTACAAAATATTTTTCACTGTCATGCCAAAACTGCGTTAATGTCACTCAACTGAATTAAAGCAATATTAACCTCTTCACGCCGGCGCCTCCCGCCCATTAAGAGGTTAAAGACGCCGAAAGGTGAGGCAGGGCTTAAGAGTACATGACCGCCGTGACAACCAATCACGATGGTCACGTGATCCGAAAACTCCTGACCGCTGCTTTCTATCGGTTGGGCACTGGTAACTGTCTAGAGCACGCACCGCGTGCGCTCTCGTCACAGCTGTATGGATAGAAATTCACGCATATTTGCTTGTGGCCTGCGTCAAGGGGTTAAAGCCTTGTTTTTTTTTTTTTTTTTTAAAAAGACAACAAACATGTTATACTTACCTGCTTTGTGCAGTGCTTTTGATCAGAGCAGTCCAGAGCCTCCTCTTCTTGGGTCTGCTTGGCCGCTTGCTCTAGGGGCACCCAAGCAAGTGCGCTTCGGAGCCGTGGCTGTGCGAGTCCAATCATACAAAGAGCAGCGGCTTGGGCCCTGCCACCTCCATCTCCCGATTTGGCTAACTGGCTGTGATTGACAGCAGCGGAAGCCAATGTCTGCTGTCAACCACAGCAGCCATTAGCTGCTGCCAAAAGCCAATCAGGGGTGCTATTCCCCAGTTCTCAAGGACTGTGTTGGGTCGAGAGGGGGCTCTGGTAAGTATTACGGGGAAGGGGGGGGGGTGAATGCATGAAGTTAAAAAACCTTGAGCCTTTACAACCACTTCAATACTTGGTCGAGTCATGTATAGCTGCAATTACAGCTTGTGAGAAGTCTCTCCCATTGCACACCTGGAACTTGGAATTTTTGCCTGTTCTTGGCAAACTGTTTTGGCTTTGCCAGGTTGAATAGTCACCATTAGTAAATGGTCATTTTTATGCCTGATTACGCATTATCAAAGTAAAGTCGGAGGCCACTCCCTAGTAAAAGGCACATGACAGCCCATCTGGAGGCACCTGAACGACTCTTAGATCATGAGATACAAAATTCTCTGGTCTGATGAAACCAAGATTGAACTCTTTGGGCTGATTGGCAAGCGTCATGTCTGGAGGACATTCAATGCAACGTAACCGTCCTAATAGGAGCGATGCAAGTTGCTCAGACTTAGAAAAAGGTTCTTGCACGAATTCTGGGGCCGCTCGGGGCGACCTGCATCGACTTCTATACAGAAGTCGTTTTGCTAATCGCCTCTGAAGTCGTCCTCAGGAGGACTTGCAGAGTCGCCCCTGAAGTCGTGCCGCCGCAGTGTTAACCGATTCTTAAAGTAGAGTTCCACCCAAAAATGGAACTTCCACTTTTTGGAACCCTCCCCCCTTCCGGTGTCACATTTGGCACCTTTTAGGGGGAAGGGGGGGGGGGGACAAATACCTGCCTAATACAGGTATTTGCTCCCACTTCCTAGCATAGATCACCTCTGATCTACGCCACTTCCGGCGCCTACTCTGTGCCCCCGCTGATGTCTGGGAGAGACACAGCTCCCAGAACACATCGAAGACCAGTAAAGAACCGCAGTAGGGAACCGGGAAGTGAAGCCGCAACGCTTCATTTTCTGATTGCCTCACCGAGGATGGCAGCGGTGGCAGCCCTCGGCCTCTGACATTGCGGGCACCATGGACAGGTAAGTGTCCATGTATTAAAAGTCAGCAGCTGCTGTATTTGTAGCTGCTGGCTTTTAGAAAAAAAAAAAAAAAAACTATTAAGTGGGACCTCCACTTTAAAATAATCAATTTAAATCAATTTAGGAATAAGGCTGTAACATCACAAAATGTGAAAAAGTGAAACGCTGTGAACACTTTCTAGATGCACTGTGGTATTTTACAGTGAAACAATACCAGACTTATGCCACGTACACACGACCGTTTTTCATGACGAAAAGAATGCAATTTTTTTCGTGTGTATGCTCCAGAGCATTTTTCACATCGTTCTTTTCACACCGTGAAAAACGGTCGTGTGTATGCTTTTACGAGGGGGGGGGGGGGAACGCGCATGCTCAGAAGCAAGTGTTGAGACGGGAGCGCTTGTTCTGGTAAAACTAGTGTTCATAATGGAGATAGCACATTCGTCACGCTGTAACAGACTGAAAAGCACAAAGACTGAAAAGCGCAAATCGTCTCTCAAACTTTTACTAACACGTGGTAACACGAAATTAGCAAAAGCAGCCCAAAGGGTGGCGCCATTCGAATGGAACTTCCCCTTTATAGTGCTGTCGTACGTGTCGTACGTCACCGCGCTTTTTTTCCAAAAATGTCTGTATGCAAGGCAGGCTTGAGAGGAATCATGATAAATCACGTCGAGAAAAACTTTGTTTTTTTGCATGACATGAATAACGGTCGTGTGTACGCGCCATCACGGTAGAAAATGTTTTTACAGTCTTTGGCTGGACATTTATCATGGGGAGCAAATAGACCGACAAACACAATTCCCAGAAAAAGGTAGTGAGAGCCCCATTATAACTGCATTAAAAGACTTCAAGGTTCTTCATTAGCAAAGAACAGACTATACGCCAACATCTCCGACTCCAATGAAACACAAGAGAATCAACGGAGGCATTAGAAAGAGAAGGTGACTTTCCTGCCGCTTCACATCACATGAAAATGTCCGCAGGCTTTTTATCCATGGGAGCTCCTGGCGGAGGTAGAAGCACAGCTAGCACACAGAAAACACAACACTGATCCCCTACTAGCAAACACAGACTTTCCACTCGTACAGGTGAAAATAATATGCAGGATTTATCATTTTTATAGCCTTTTTTAAGCAGCAAGAATTACAAGTTGTAGGGAGAAGAATCAGCATGCACAGTAATGCAGATATATTTATGACTAGGAGGCTTGCGTGGAGTTGCCATGGAGTCAGAGCACCATTTCAAACACAGCGTCTTAAATGAATACCATGCTTACCAGATGGAGACATATATTCAGCGTTTGCCCTACAAACCACCTGGACTGGCAGATTGCACATTTGTAAGAAGGCCTGAAAGACATTGAAAACAGAAATAAAGCATTTGTTGGCTGATGGCAGAAAAACAGATATCAAAAGACAATATGTAGCGGATCATTAAACATGTTTACTAAGACTTCCAGTCCTCTGTAAATTTCTACCATAAGCACAAAATCTTTGTACAAAGTCACATACTGCAGATAAACAGGCAAGTTTATCAGGACTTGACCAACCTACGAGGACATAGAAAGTCGCTGAGATCGGGGATATGAGCGAATGAAGAGGGATTCAAATGATGAGTATGTACTGCAGTTGGGAGGACCTAGAAAAAAGAATCACCCCGCTCAGAAATATGAGATATAACCAATGCATTTCGAGAGATGGGCCTCGCTGGTTTTACAGGGCAATTATATATATTATATATATATACATACATACATATACACACACATAGACCATAAGTACACTGTAGTGTGTGCATATGCATATATATATTAATTAGTGCCTTGCGAAAGTATTCGGCCCCCATAAACTTTCCGACCTCTGCCCACATTTCAGGCTTCAAACATAAAGATATAAAACTGTAATTTTTTGTGAAGAATCAACAACAAGTGGGACACAATCATGAAGTGGAACGAAATTTATTGGATATTTCAAACTTTAACAAATACAAAACTGAAAAATTGGGCGTGCAAAATTATTCAGCCCCTTAAGTTAATACTTTGTAGCGCCACCTTTTGCTGCGATTACAGCTGTAAGTCGCTTGGGGTATGTCTCTATCAGTTTTGCACATCGAGAGACTGAAATTTTTGCCCATTCCTCCTTGCAAAACAGCTCGAGCTCAGTGAGGTTGGATGGAGAGCGTTTGTGAACAGCAGTTTTCAGTTCTTTCCACAGATTCTCAATTGGATTCAGGTCTGGACTTTGACTTGGCCATTCTAACACCTGGATATGTTTATTTGTGAACCATTCCATTGTAGATTTTGCTTTATGTTTTGGATCATTGTCTTGTTGGAAGACAAATCTCCATCCCAGTCTCGGGTCTTTTGCAGACTCCATCAGGTTTTCTTCCAGAATGGTCCTGTATTTGGCTCCATCCATCTTCCCATCAATTTTAACCATCTTCCCTGTCCCTGCTGAAGAAAAGCAGGCCCAAACCATGACAGTGGGGATGGTGTGGTCAGGGTGATGAGCTGTGTTGCTTTTACGCCAAACATACCGTTTTGCATTGTTGCCAAAAAGTTCGATTTTGGTTTCATCTGACCAGAGCACCTTCTTCCACATGTTTGGTGTGTCTCCCAGGTGGCTTGTGGCAAACTTTAAAACGACACTTTTTATGGATATCTTTAAGAAATGGCTTTCTTCTTGCCACTTTTCCATAAAGGCCAGATGTGTGCAGTATACGACTGATTGTTGTCCTATGGACAGTCTCCCACCTCAGCTATAGATCTCTGCAGTTCATCCAGAGTGATCATGGGCCTCTTGGCTGCATCTCTGATCAGTCTTCTCCTTGTATGAGCTGAAAGTTTAGAGGGACGGCCAGGTCTTCGTAGATTTGCAGTGGTCTTATACTCCTTTCATTTCAATATTATCGCTTGCACAATGCTCCTTGGGATGTTTAAAGCTTGGGAAATCTTTTTGTATCCAAATCCGGCTTTAAACTTCTCCACAACAGTATCTCGGACCTGCCTGGTGTGTTCCTTGTTCTTCATGATGCTCTCTGCACTTTAAACGGACCTCTGAGACTATCACAGTGCAGGTGCATTTATACGGAGACTTGATTACACAGAGGTGGAGTCTATTTATCATCAGTCATTTAGGTCAACATTGGATCATTCAGAGATGCTCACTGAACTTCTGGAGAGTTTGCTGCACTGAAAGTAAAGGGGCTGAATAATTTTGCATGCCCAATATTTCAGTTTTTTATTTGTTAAAAAAGTTTGAAATATCCCAAAAAATTTGTTCCACTTCATGATTGTGTCCCACTTGTTGATTCTTCACAAAAAAATTACAGTTTTATATCTTTATGTTTGAAGCCTGAAATGTGGCAAAAGGTTGCAAAGTTCAAGGGGGCCGAATACTTTCGCAAGGCACTGTATATACACATACACACGCACATTGTTTATACTTGAGTATAAGCCGACCCGAATATAAGCCGAGGCACCTAATTTTACCACAAAAAATGGGAAAACTTATTGACTCAAGTATAAGACTAGGGTGTCCATCTACATGCCTCACTTTGCCCATGTGCATGCCTCACTGTGCCCATGACTAGACTTACGTTTAACATGGAAGTATATAGAAGGGGTGCCCGGCTTTGAAAAAAAATCTATGCTGCCCAGCCGTAGGTCCCCCAGACAGCAAACTTTGCACACTTGTAGAGGAGAACTGGTGCTACATGTGTGTCAAGTTACGGCCGACCGGTACCGGGTCCCCAAATTTACCAGAGAAATTACTGTTTAACATGGGAGTCTATGGAAGTGGTGTCCGACTTTAAAAAATCGGTGCTCCCCAGCCAATAAACTTTGCACACTTGTAGGGGAAGAGTGGGGCTATACATGTGGGGTCCAGGGGACCTACAGCCAGCTGGTACCGGTCTGCTGATACTTGTCTGCCATCCGATCTGCTCAAAACAGACGCATGGGGGATATGTTCGCCATCCATCTTGCGGAACGGATGGGGATCTGATGAAAAATGGACATCCGATCTCCCCATAGAAATCATTGAGGCTCCGACAGGTCCCTCCCCGCTCAGTGAGCAGAGACGTCTCCTGCTAAGCTAGTGGAGTCTGCTGAGTGGATCCGCCCCATGTGAAAGGGGCCTAAATAGGTAACCTTCATTTAGTTTGCAAATATTAAAGATTCTAACTACCAGCAAGAATGAGTCCTTACATTTAAAGAGCACCCGTCATTTCAGATCCATCGTGACAGCGCCTGTTGCATCACTGCCGCATCACCAGCCATCCCATTAAAGTGAATAGGACTGTCGGTGAGTCATCAGCGGGTCAGAGGAGTCGCTGCTGCAGGACAGAGATGACAATTGCTCTTATGGTTTAAATTGACTCGATTAATTAAAACCACCCTGACGGTCCTTCAAGGGGTTGCAAAGCCAATAGCTCCTGCTCCTCTCAATCTGTCCAATAAGAGACAGCGTCTGGAGCCGCTGAGCTTGTGCAAATCACTGGTTCAGATGGGGCCCAGGGAAGAAAAAGGGGGGTTTTGGAGGAGATGCAGCACAGAAGGTTTTTCACCTTAATGCATAAAGGCTTTAAGGTGGGGCTGGTCTGTTACATCTATTACTAAAACTTGCAATACATGAATTCTTCAAAACCTGCTACATGCCTGCATACAGCCTGGATTAATCATGGCTACAAATAACGAACAAAGAATTCAACTGATGCTTTTGGCAAGTGATCATAGAAATCCACACCTACTGGCAGTGGAGGTCCAACATCCTCCTGTATGCAATACAAAATGTAAACTAAAGACCTTTGCGATGGTTTTGTTATAATAATTAAAATAGGTATCAGGCAATGTGGGCCTATTTACACTTTCATGCAGAAAAACTCATGCATCATGCATTTCGCAGCATGTAGATGCATTTGGAGGAGAAACCCCATTCTTTCACATAGGGCTGGTTCGAATGTGCTGCAGTTTAGCGTGGACGGAAAACAAACTACTGTATATACTCGAGTATAAGCCGAGGTACCTAATCTTAACACAAAAAGCTGGGAAAACGTATTGACTCGAGTATAAGCCTAGGGCAGCCATTCTCAACCAGGGTTCCGTGGAACCCTAGGGTTCCTCCAGAGGTGGCTAGGGGTTCCTTGAGCTGTGGCTGATTTACCTGCTGTTTAATGGTACCTACATAGTTCTGAGCCAATTCCACTTGGAGGAGCCAGTGGTATTACACCAATGATCTTCATTGTTTTCTGTAAGGGGGGCATTCTTACCACTACTGTAAAAAAGGGGCATTCTTCTCACTGACCACCAAAGTAAGGGGCATTGTTCCCACCGACCCCCAATGAATGGGTTTTATCAGGGGTTCCCCGAGACCTGAAAATTATTTTTAGGGTTCCCCAGCGGTAAAAAGGTTGAGAAAGGCTGGCCTAGGGTGTCCATCTAGGGGGTCCATGTCTCACTGTGCCCATGACTGGACTTACGTTTAACATGGGCGTATATAGGGGGGTGCCCAGCTTTGAAAAAAAAACGTGCTCCTCAGCCGTAGGTCCCCAAGACAGCAAACTTTGCACACTTGTAGAGGAGAACTGGGGCTAAATGTGTGCCAAGGAGACATACGGACGGCTGGCCGGTACCGGGTCCCCAAAGTTACCAGAGAAATTAACATGGGAGTCTATGGAAGGTGTGCTGACTTTGAATTTTTTTTAAAAATGGGTGCTCCCCGGCCATAGGACCCCAAGACAACAAACTTTGCACACTTGTAGAGGAAGAGTTGGGCTATATGTGTGCCAGTTTGTGGTCCAGGGGACATACGGCCGGCACCGGGTTCCCAAAGTCCAGGAGATCGGGCCCAAAAAGGTGACTCGAATATAACCCGGGGGGGCATTTTCAGCAGAAAAAAAATGTGCTGAAAAACTCGGCTTATACTCAAGTATATACGGTTTATGAGCCAACGTAACAGGATAAATCCACCATGTATCTTTTCCAAAATGTAACAATTTCCAGACCAGACATCAAGTTTTGCCCTAAGGACCCCAGCCTTGGAAGTAAAATGTATAGAATGTACCAATGTAATGGAATGTCCCACAGCTATGCAACAGGAAACAAGGAGATCAAATCATGTAATAGCCAGCACGTTAGCAACGAGTCTCTTACGCTTAAACAAAATGCGTATTGTATCATTTTTACATCGGAATGCAGGAAATCGTGCATGGTATCCAAAAACGTAGCTATAAATAACAATATATTTTTGTCTCTACTCTCAAAACGACCATCTGAAATGCACACTTGCCCATCAAATCTTTCTTCTTCAGCTAGCATTGTATGATTAATGGAATATTAATAAGTGGCCAATAAATGAAGTCTTGTCTCAGTCTGAATTATTTTATATTCATCATACGCCGTTTCAGGGATGGCTCAGGAGACACTGTGTCTGCATTACAGTGGGCTCTGTGAAGATGATCTAACAGCTTTCAGACCTGTAGTTATCAAACAATGGATAATAGAGTCCGACAGCATCGAAATGACAAAACTCTGCTTGTACAGCCAAAAGGAAGCAGGGCAAAATAGATACTTGCAATGCATTTCATGTCACCTAATGCCTTTATTCATTTAACATTTACTCTTCCAGTTTAATGCTGGATTTTGTATACAAACCTAAATTAATTTCTTAGAAAGTGGAACCACGTGTGCATTGTTCAATTGGATGTAGTACCAGACTTGAATTCCAATGGTACTTATGTTACCAATCTTGTGGAGACAGATAATTAGCTACATACATATCGGCCTGTAGTACCCCTTCATTACCAGGCCATTTCCCAGTGCTATGATATTTTGACCCACAATTACTCCCATCATGCAACACTGTACCCAAATTAATTTGATATCATTGTTTTGAGACAGATAGAGCTTTCTTTTGGTGGCACTTAACATTTTTTTTTTAAATATTAAAAGGAAAATTATTTCCCCTAAAAAACATATCAAATAAAAATACCAAGATAGACTCAATGGCCCCTTTTTGGAAAGTGGACAGCACAAGGTGACCTAATTTTTTAGAAAATAAGAAACATGCTGGTATTGAAGGGGTAAAAACATGGAGCTCAGTACACTAGACACGGCGCATCGTAGGTCATACACAAAGGTAAGAGACGGGGTTAATGTACAAGTCACATTCAGTGGCCGGATGGAGATGTGGGGGTAATATGCAGATATATAGGATAAGGAAGGTAAAGGGGTAATATACACTCTCATACACAGAGACAGGCTGGAAATTAGATGTGTAGGAGAGGTGGGGAGAAGGGTTAAAAAAACACTCAGTGGAAATGAATGAACAAATAAATGTCTCAGGAGATGCTGTGGATCCACTCATTCATTACCTATTCAAGGATTTCTATGATTTCCTCTCCTTCCACCACTGTAGGATGAAGGAGAGGGATCAACAATGTAAACAGTAGTGCGTTTACATTTGTAATCACTGTGATTGGTTAGATCAGTGATCACATGGTGGTAGAGACACTCAGGTTAATTCTGTACATGGTGTCTGAGAGCTTGGTTCACAGCCATTAATGGGCTCAACAGTTGCCCACGGGTGATTTCTCCCGCAGCATTTATAAATGATAGGGAAATAAGAGTCCACCCGTCCGCAATTCGTAAATTTACGGCAGTAGTGGAAGTGTTAAAGAAAATCTACTGATAGAATATGGGGCTGCCATTGTTGAGATTTCCTTCTAAAATTGTATGTTGTCTGGCTGTTATTGTGATCCACTGAAATTAAATTGGACATGAACCCAGAAAGGGAGGATCTTCTATATTAGAGGACAAATAAAAAAATTAAAAAGCCTAAGCAGTATCCTGACATTAGCAGTGCACTTCTTGTGCTTGGAGCCTCATAGCTGTATAACTCCAGTGTGAGATCTAAGGCACTGCTGCTTCTCACTGCTAGCCTTATGATCCAATAGAGCCCAGATAACAGTAAAAACCCAAAAGGGAATCAAAACCTTCTCCACTACACTCTGGAATAAAAAAAAAACGATTTTGCCTGGACATATACCCCAATTTTGAGAAATCCACCCACAAGCCCACAGCATGACCCTACAAGCTTGACTGTAGGGATGGTATTCTTAGGGTTATAGTCAGCATTTTTCTTCCACCAAACACAGCAAGTCAAGTTAATACCAACGAGCTAAATTTTGGTCTCATATGATCACAGCACTTTCTCCCAATCATTCTCTGAATCATTTAGTTGTTCATTGGCATGACTGTACATGTGCCTTGAGTAGGGGGACTCACCGTGTTTGGGAGGAAGACAAATGCTGACTATGACCCTAAGAACACCATCCCTACAGTCAAGCATGGAGGTGGAAACATTATGCTTTGGGGCGTATTCTCTGCTAAAGGTACAGACCAAACTTTGCCGCATTGAGGAGCCAATGAATAGGCCCATTTATTCAAAAATCTTGTATGAGAACCTTCTTCCCTCAGCCAGAACACTGAATTTGTCTCTATCATTTAAAATACACCTATGATAACATATACAGACCCTTCATTTGATTGTAAGTGGGAAAACTCACAAAATCTGCAGGGAATCAAATAATTATTTCCCATGCTGTATTACTCTATTAAAGGATTAGAAGTGGCTTCCAGTGTATCGATTTGGTCACATTCTGTGCTCCTAAAGAAGGATTCCTGAAACGCGTCGAGTCCACATGGGAACTGCAATTGGAATATTTGCATGTTGTGAGCCCCTATGTGCTGTGTAATACATTTTTAATGGTACATAATAAAAAAAAATTATGGTATCTCCTCTCTATGTCCACACAAAGTCCATGACTACATATTCTGTTCTTAGATGTAAAAGATTTTCTAGGCTGTGGAAAGATAACACACAGTCTGGGCTTCTCTCCCACTATAGATACACCCCCCTGCTGAGTCAGACCTACAACTAAGCAATCAACAAAGCTCATATCCATGACTCCTATGGACCTCTGTAAGGAAAACACTGAGAGCAAGGGTCCTTTATCGCATGCTGGCAGGGGACAGGATGTCCTACTAGGTGCCACAGGGGAAACTGGGGAGAGGGTAAGCATTTTTTATTTCTTTTTACTTTCATGCTGGATATTTGGTATGGTTGGTGAAGGGGGCCCAGATATATTAAAATGTTACTAAACTCAGGACCGTGCATTGAACATAGCTGGTCTCCCACAGTACACAGAACATGGAAATGCAATTATTTTAGTAAATATAAATGGACAAATACCCTTTCTCATTAGCAGTATATAGTAGTCTTGTGACTTCTATCAGTGTCTGGTTAAAGCCTGTGGGAGGAGTTTACATTCTCCCCTGATTGTCCTATAAGGCTGCAAGCCCCCGACCCTCTGTCTAGACCAAGGATCCTCAAACTACGGCCCCCCAGCTGTTGCGGAACTACACATCCCATGAGGCATTGTAAAACTCGGACATTCACAGACATGACTAGGCGTGATGGGAATTGTAGTTCCTGAACAACTGGAGGGCCATAGTTTGAAGACCCATGGTCTAGACAGTGCCGATTGGCCATGTGCTAATCACATGCACCCTCCCAACGAAAATAAAATAAAAATAAAAACGCTAGCAATACACAAACATAAAGATTGGGGACTGTGGAAAAAGGCTGAGGGTTCAGAGGAAACAGGATGAAACAGCCTTATGCCCCCCACACACGATCGGTTTTCCTGTTAAAAAAAAACCGGATGGTTTTCCCGATGAAATTCCTCTCAAGCCTGCCTTGCATACACACGGTCGCACACAAGTTTGGTGAAATTTTGACTGCCAAGAACGCGGTGACGTAAAAGACTATGACGAGCCAAGAAAATTAAGTTCTATGCTTCCGAGCATGCGTGTGGATTTTTGCTCGTTGAAATTGCATACAGACGAACGGTTTTCCCGCTAGGATTTTTCCTGATGGGGAAAAAAGATCCTGCTCTCTTTTTTTTCCTAGCAGTTTTCCTGTTGGAAAAAGTCTGATGGAGCGTACACACAGTCAGGATTTCCGACCAAAAGCTCTCATTAGACCTTTTCCAACAGGAAGACCGATTGTGTGTACAGGGCATTAGGTTTCACAGAGAGTGTAACAAGCATGCTTTGTTGCATATACAGACCGATTTTACTGTTGTGGGCAGGCCCAGATTTCCCACAAGGCCACCGGGGCGGTAGGGCGCAGAGGGGCGGCAGCGGCATGGAGTCTGCTTTCTAGCAGGACTAGATCCTCGCCTCCACCCCCCCCCCCCCACATACCTCTCTCTGCTGGCTCTGTCTTTGAGACTCTGTCCTTCCCCCGGCCGCCAAGTCTGTCTCCTGTCCCTGCCGCCGATGTACACAGTGAGAGGGGTGAACTGTGCTCTTCCCAACTCAGCTGTGTCAGGAGCTCTAGCACAGTGCTAGGACTCCTGTTTTGGAGGGGGACAGGGTCAATAAAGAGAACCCGTCACCTCCAATTGCTATCACACAGGTAATTGTTTTCTTCTGTGTGATCGCAATAAAGTTAAAGGGGTTGTAAAGGTTTGTTTTTATTTTCTAAAATCGGTTCCTTTTATCTCGTGCATTGTGGGTTCACTTACCTTTTCCTTCCATTTCCCTTCTAAATGTTTTTTTTCTTTGTTTTCTTTGTCTTTCTCACTTCCTGTTCCTCCTCAGTAAGCTGTTCTGGCTGACTAACCAAGGCTCGGATGATGGGGGGCAAGCTTACTGAGGAGAAGTGAGAAATTCAGACAAAGAAAAAAACATTTAGAAGGAAAATGGAAGGAAAAGGTAAGTGAACCAACAATGCACGAGCTTAAAGGAACCGATTTAGAAAATAAAAAACATACCTTTACAACCCCTTTAAGTGAAAAAAATAAATAATAATAAAAAAAATAATAAGAAATAATAACTAAACGAATACAATTAAAAAGTAAAGAATAAGAAAAATATTAAAAATATTAAGAAAATTATGCAAAAAAAAAGTAAACAACAAGCTACAAAAAAAAAAAAAAAAAAAAAGTGATAAAAGTAAAAAAAAAAAATGAACCGCGCCACTCCTGCCGTCCGATTGCCATTCTCTGTTGATTTGGGGGGGTCGATTGCCATTCTCTGTTGATTTGGGGGGGGGGGGGTCGATTGTGGAACCTGGCCTTGGGGTGGCAGGGAGAGAAAATCCAGCCCTGGTTGTGGGTTTATAGTAACACTTTAAGCAGACCTTGAGTTTGGTTTTCTGTAACCACGGAATTCAGAATAAAGCACATTTTTGAATCTTCTAAAAAAAAAGATCCATCCTCCAGAATGTAAACTAAGCATTTGAGTCACTGTGCTTTCACATCAATTTTGTTATGGAAGTATCACATAATAGATCAAAGGCATAGCCAATGTGTATGAATGTCTTGGGGATGCAGAGTGCGAGTGTAAGCGGTGGGTTGAGGGCTTGAAGTTGACACAAACTGCTGAACTGGGATGCCAGACTAATAGGAAAAGAGTCTCTACTGCTTGTCAAGTGTCTGCTACATGACTATTTTACCTCACTGACCTTGACCAGGGTCTTATAAATCATTACGGGTTTTATTTGACATTGTGGAAGTTATTCCTCACCAGGCTATCCCAAATACCCAAGGTGAAATAAAGGCTTCCTGACTATTCCCTACTGGGAAGATGAAGCTTGCTGACAATCTAGATTTCACTCAGATAGGGTTACTGACAGCAAGATGGAGTTGTCAACAAATTCTTCTTTTCAAACCGAAACAGGCCGGTTATAGCAGAAGGCATGGCTAGTTAAAGCACATTAAAAAAAAAACGAATGCCGCGTACACATGACTGTTTTTCATGACGAGAATTTTTTTTTTTAACTGGTCGTGAAAAATGGTCGTGTGTAGGCTCCACAGCATTTTTCTCAAAGGGGAAAAACTGCTATTAAAAATTTAGAACGTGCTCTATTTTTTCGTGTCGTTTTTTACGTCATTTACGTGTAGGCTTCAACAACGTGAAAAAAACGTGCATGCTCAGAAGCAAGTTATGAGACGGGAGAGCTTGTTCTTGTAAAACTAGCATTCGTAATGGAGATAGGACATTCGTTATGTTGTAACAGACTGAAAAGCACGAAGACTGAAAAGCGCAAATCGTTTCTCAAAAAACTTTTACTAACACACGGTAACATGAAATCAGCAAAAGCAGCCCAAAGGCTGGCGCTATTCGAATGGAACTTTTTTTTTCCTTTATAGTGCCGTCATACATGTTGTACGTCACCGTACTTTGCTCAATCATTTTTTTTTCACGATAGTGTGTGCAAGACAGGCTTGAGGAATTGTAGGGAGAAAAGCGTTGTTTTTTTCCACGACATGAATAACTGTCGTGTGTACGTGGCATAAAGCTATTACAATGTTGTTTGGTGCAGTGACTTCGGGTCTTCGGCACAGTAGTTTTGGAACAAGTCAAATGCCAAAAAAGTAATAAAGCAGACCTGAAGGATAGATGTTTCAGAACTAAATCACACTCAAAATTAAACATAATCTGAACCCTAAAAACTGAACCCTTACCCTGAAAATTATTATTATATGGGATTTATATAGCACCAACAGTTTGTGCAGCGCTTTACAATGTAGAGGGGGGACAGTACAATTACAATACATACAGTTCAAAACAGAAGGAATTAAAAGGGCCCTGCTCATGGAGCTTACAATCCAAGGCTGAATAATCAAGTGAAGTGGCGCGTAATATGAGACACACATAAACAATCCTGTGCTAGTAAATAGAAACAATCCTTATGTGCATAATAAGAAAAAATTATATCTAAATATATAAAATAATCAAATCAAGTGTATTGCAATATATCTGTGAAATAAAAGTGTCTTCCAATATTAAATAAAGTCCATTTGTACCATCATACCCTTGATAAAGTCACGTGCGGTGTGATGCAACGTGTCGGGAGGAGAAGCAGCTCTGAAGTCTAGCATGGGAGGAGGTATCAAGGGAGCTAGAGAGCAAGAGGTCCTGGGAGGAGTGGAGGGGGCGATTTGGGCGATATCTGCAGATGAGGTTGGTGATGTATCTGGGGGCGAGGTTGTGGAGGGCTTTTTATGTTGTGGTTATCATTGAATTTAATACGATGGGGTAGGGAAAGCCAGTAAAAGGATTGGCAGAGAGGAGCAGCAGTCACGGATCAGTTGAAAAGGTGTATAGTACCCCATACGCACAAGCGCTTTTCCCGTCGGAAAATAGTTGAATGTTTTTTCCCGATGGAATCCTGCGCAAACCAGCCTTGCATACACACGGTCACACAAAAGTTTGGTGAACTTTTGACTGCCAAGAACATGGTAACGACAAACCCAGAATCTATGCTTCTGCGCATGTGTCGATTTGTTTCCGAGCATGCGCCGGAATTTTGCGTGTTGGAATTTGTACACACGCTCGGAAATTCAGATTTTTTTCCTGACAAAAAAAAAAAAAAAGAGAACCTACTCTCTATCTTTTTCCAGCAGTTTTTCAGTTGGAAAAAGTCTGATGTAGCATACACACGGTCGGGATTCCCGACCAAAAGCTCTCATCTGATTTTTTCCAATGGGAAAAACGTTCATGTGTACAGGTCATTAGTCTAGCAGCAGCATTCATGATAGACTGAAGGGGATAGCCTGTGTAAAAAGTAGACCAGTGATGAGGGAGTTGCAGTAGTCAAAATGGGAAACACAGGGGGCGGCAGAGAGCACAGGGAGGGCGGCAGAGAGCACAGAGGGAGGTGGAGAGCCCGGGAGGGGCAGCAGAAAGTAGCAGGATAGGAGGAGCAGTGGGGGCGGCTGCATATAGAACAATCATTCTCTCCATCTTCCTCCTGCAGTCTCGGAATGCCTGCTTCTCCTCTACCTTCCGCAGGCATTCCGATACTGCAGGAGGAAGATGAAGGGAATGATTGTTCTATATGCAGCCGCCCCCACTGCTCCTCCTATCCAAGTTACGGGGGGCTGAACTCACGTTTTCTGTTATCTGGCCCCAAGGTGTCAGCTCTGGCTCCTCCCCCTTCGCAGTCATGCCCCCCCGACACCGACGGCTGATCTATACGGGCAGCCTTGCGGCTGCAGAGAGGCTGAAGGCATCTCATCTAGCTCCTCCTGGCTGAGCTGAACTGGGAGCCGGGTGGCCGCGGAGAGGCTGGATGAGCGGCAAAGGTACAAAGGGCAGCCCAGCTGCTATGGGCCCCGCAAAGGCCTTGCAGCCTGGTGGCCCTGGTTTGCCCTATGGCCAACCCGGGCCTGGCCCGCGATGACCTCACCCAAAGCCGACCTGTCTCCTGAGTCAAGCTGTGCGTTCTGAGTGGTCCCTGATGTCTTCTGGGACCTGTGCGTCTCCCAGAAGACAGCAGGGGGCAGAGGAAGGGCAGGACATGGCGTAGATCGCAGTGGATACTGCGGCAATCTTGCATCGGAGGTGAGAGCAAATACCTGTATTAGACAGGTATCTGCTCCTCCCTCCCCCCTGAAAAAGGTGCCAAATGTGACACCGGAGGGGGGAGAAAGTTTCATTTCTGGGTGGAACTCTGCTTTAATTCAGGATAACCCGCCGAAAAAAGATCAGAAGTGACTTAGTCAAGGTTCACACTGAGCTGGGGGAATGAAGCCCACGTCAGTCCTGATTTCACCTGTGATTTTACAGACATCTGTGCAGGTTTCTGCAAAGATGTCAATGGAAATCGCACCCCGAAATCATAAAAAGTAGTACAGAAACTTTTTAAAATAATGGCGGCGTCACACCGATTAGGACGGTGCCAAATCGCACCAATGTGAACCAGGGCTGAAAGAAAGATTAAAACAGGGGTAAAGTTCCTCTTTAACCAAAGCCTAATCCATAAACTTAAAGTAGAAGTCCACCCTAAAACTAAAATCCCTGCGTCTACAAATATGATCGCTCGAACACTAAATTATCTAGCCCTGTAAAGAACAAATCAGTATACATATCTTTTCTGCAGGCGATGTGACCCAATCCGACGCTGAGCTGACAGCCACGGCTTCCCTGTGTAGGCGTGTGCAGAGGACACCTCAACAACAGAAGCCCCATAGTAACTCTATGCGTGACGTCACTCCCCAATTATTTCACAGCTGTTGTCAGCTGTGTCCTCCCCAGAGCTTCCACCGCTGGAGATCGGGTCGGATTGGCTTCAGAAAAGGTATGTGTACTGTAGGGCTGCAACTAACGATTATTTTCATAATCGATTAGTTGGCCGATTATTGTTTTGATTAATCGACTAATCGGATAATCTTAAAAAGTGTGGTGTACAATTTAGTTATTATGTAAAAAAAAGGCAATTTATTCTTAAATATCCATATGCAGTGGTAAATATAAATAACCAAATACAGTAATTGTATTGCCTTCCATCACCTCCACTTTCTCTGGGTTCAGATGCTGATCTTCCCTGCACAGAGTCTTTAAAGTGCACAGAGCAGCCCAGATCCTCCACTTCTGGGGTCCCTCACCGATGCTTCTGGCTCCTCCTGCCTTCAGAGTGCCTCAATAGCAAGCTGCAAAGTATAGTATAGAGCGCCTGCTATAGCAAGGCAAAAAAACTTCTGCCTTTAGAACCACTCACTTCCAGGACTACATGTCCCATGAGGCATTGCTCCTCACACTTTCACATTCACAAATTCTCAGGCACTTAGTGACATGTATGGATAGTGTGCTGGGCTGTATTTCCTGATATGTAAACAAATAATGCATACTATATGCAGGCCAACTAATCAACTGGCCGATTAATCGATTATGAAAATAGTTGACAACTATTTTCACAATTGATTAGTTGTTGATTAATCGATTAGTTGTTTCGGCCCTAGTATACCGATTTCTTCTTTACAGGGCTAGATAGGTTAGTGTTAGAATGTGCATGTCTGTAGATGCAGGGATTTTAGTTTTAGGGTGGACTTACACTTTTTGAATGTAGTTTTTTACCTCCACCCCACCTTGTAATAGTTACAGTTTTTTTTCTGAGGGGTGGATTGGGGAGGGGGTGTACGGATTTTTATCGGCACCTGAACACACCTTCATTCCACAATACTTACCTACGTGAGGAGAAGGTCCCTTTCCCCCGCCTTCTCTTCTCCCACAGCCTCCTGGGACACATCACATGTCCCAGGAGGCTGCAGGACCATTGCGCAAGCTCATGCATGTGCAATGGGAGCCGGCTGTGGTTCCTCAGGAAGCAAGAGGTGGATCCCATATCCAAGATGGCAGCACTAGAAACCCGCAGTAAGTAGAACCAGCTTCAGGTAGACAGTGCCGGACTGCAGCCACTGCTACCTGATTTTTAAAAATTCACGCTACGGTATTTGTAGCTGCAGACTTGAAAATAAAAAAGGAACAAAATAAGCAGTAAAATGTTTCAAATAAAAGTTAAACGTGTTTTTTTTGTTATATTTATATATAAAATCTCTTTACATTGGGAAGTACGCTGCAACAATTGTTTTGTAATAATACTCTGGTTAAAAAAAGCACTGCTGCTTCAGTATCCTGTATCCAATACTTAACACTTTATGAAAACAGCTGCAGGGATACTTGAAATTTGGATCAAGTCCCAAATACAGGATCTCTTCTTAATGTGATACTTTAAATTACTGTGGATATTTAGGAAGCCATGCCAAGCCATACTCGCTTAGCGTTAATTGTTGCCTTATGTTTTATTTCACTTTCTGTACGGATTCACAGACAGATGGCACAACCACTGCACATAACTGGTAATGACATGACAGAAGATAAGCAAGGAGGGCAAAAACACTCACTACTCTAAAATCTGTAAGTCGCCATCTCAAGGTCTTCTGATGAGCAAAATATCAGAGCACTATGCAAATATGTTGTGATTTTTTTTTTTGGTTTATTTTGTTACATTTTTAAAAGGAACACTAAAAAGTTAAATAAAAAACAAAAAACAAAAACAAACATGTTATACTTACCTTCACTGTGCGGCTCGTTTTGCACACAGTGGCCCGATCCACATCTCCTGGGGTCCATCAGCGGCTGTCTCGGCTCCCCCCTGCAAGAGCTTTCCACCTTCATGCAAGCTCCCGTGATACAGCGGTGGCCATAGCCGGCGACTGTATCACTTGGCCTCGACCCCGGCGCACCGCGTCATTATTATACAGGATTATAGCGCCAACAGTTTGCGCAGCGCTTTACAACATCAGGGAAGACAGTACAATTACAATACAATTCAATACAGGAGGGATCAGAAGGCCCTGCTCGTTAGAGCTTACAGTCCAGCCAATGGCTGCGCTGCTTTCAATCCATCCAGTGTAGCCAATCAACGGCCAGGCTGGGAACCGAAGGGGATGACGAGGACGAGCGCAGGACTTTCGAGGGGTCAGGTAAGTAAAACGAGGGCTCGGGGGTGGGGGCGTTACTGTCGGATGTTTTTTCACCTTAATGCATAGGATGCATTAAGGTGAAAAAACATTTACCTTTACAACCCCTTTAATTTAAAGTCCAAAAAAAAATAGAAACTATCCCTTGCAATGTGGCTGTGTCTGCACAGGGGTGAGGAGAAACAGTTTTACTTAGTTGATCCTCCACTCCCCTGGCAGGTGGAACTTCCCCCACGATCCTATGGTGGACTGACCCTCAGCGTCCTCTGATCCAGAACTGGGATCTGGACCCTGCCCTGGTCCTGATGTTGGGACCCTAGACCAGTGGAGCACAGGGCACTAGTCTAGCTGCAGTAAAGGAGCAGAGGATCGGGTAAGAATCTTGTTTGTTCCCCTTAACAAAAATTAGTAACTAACCTTTGCAGTGTGGGCACAGCCCCCTGTGAGGAATAGTTTTTGTTTCTCTGGAGTCAGGCTTTTAAGACAGAACCAAAGGCAAAATTTTGGATGGAGTAAGGGAGGGTTATAACTAGACAGGTTTTTTTGGAGAGATTTCCCTTCAGTGCCTGTCCATTAGCTGAAACAGAGAGTTAGAGTAAATCCCTCCAATCTGAGGAATTCCTGGCCGTCACCATAACTACTGTCCCCATTAAAAGATTACCCCTCTATTACTGTTCTGGGGACAACCCAAAATTTGAGAATCTCTTGTACAATTGGCGATAAAACATGACAAATAGAGAGGGTGAATCTCCCGGTGGCAGACAGCAGTACAAATTTGACAGGTGTTCTAAACCCTCTCCATTCGAAAACTTAAAAAAAATAAAAGTTTAAAAAGGAGAAGTCCTGCCTGAGATTTCTAGGCTGGGCTTCTCCTCTGGGTCACAGGAGTACAATTCGTTTTGCACGCTTGTGACCTGTTTTCAGCCAAGAGTGGACTGAAGTCCACTCTCCGCTGATGTCATTGCCATCAGTCGAGGTGACGCGGCATCCCAAATTCCAAGTCTGAATCCATCAGGTGCCTTGATTGGTAGATCCCAAAACTGAAGCGTGTGCAAAGTTTCTTGTCCGGGGGACCTACGGCCGAGCACCACCAATTTTTTAAAGCTGGGCACCCTTTTTATAGACTCCCATGTTAAACTGTAATTTCTCCGGTGAGTTTTTTGGACCTCAAACTTGGCACACATATAGCACCATTTCTCCTCTACAGGTGTGCAAAGTTTTTTGTCTGGGGGACCTACAGTTGGGGAGCAGCGATTTTTCAAAGCCAGGCACCCCTTCCATAGACACCCATGTTAAACGTCAGTCTAGTCATGGACACAGTGAGGCATGGGCAGCGTGAGGCATGGGCAGCGTGAGGCATGGGCAGCGTGAGGCATGGGCAGCGTGAGGCATGGGCAGCGTGAGGCATGGGCAGCGTGAGGCATGGGCAGCGCGAGGCATGGGCAGCGCGAGGCATGGGCAGCGCGAGGCATGGGCAGCGCGAGGCATGGGCAGCGCGAGGCATGGGCAGCGCGAGGCATGGGCAGCGCGAGGCATGCACATGGACACAGTGAGGCAAAGTGAGGCACAGTGAGGCATGCAGATGGACACCCTAGGCTTATACTCGAGTCAATACGTTTTCCCAGTTTTTTGTGGTAAAATTAGGTGCCTTGGATTATATTCGGGTCGGCTTATACTCGAGTATATACGGTACAATCAACCCCCAATACAAACCCTAAACCTCGGGTGAAAATTAGATCATCATGACAATAAATCACACAAATCCTACATTATTACTGTTGTCAGGAAAGGAAATTATAGGTAATCTCGGCAACAGGGATAAAGACAAATTTTTAAGAGTGGCGACGGGTTAGAACTTCTGGCAAAGCTTTTATTGCTTTGTGTGACTTTCTGTCCCAGCGACAACTGCAACCCTCCTGTTACTTGTACACAACTCACAGGGACAAGAGGCAAGGCAAATATTCCCAATGGGGTGACAGAGAGAAATATTAATATCATCAAAAAAAATTAAAAAAGAGTGAAACACAAACTGTGAAACAGATTTCGGTACTCCTACAAAATGTGTCTGCGATCATACCACCCCTACATTCAAAATAAAAGCATTGAGGCGCAGTAAAAAGCATTTTTTTTAAAGTCAGAGGTTTTTTGTTTTTTCACAACTAAATCAGTTAGGATATGATGTTATTAATCAAAATTAGAACACCTCACCTGCTACATCAAAAGATTATTTTATAGCCAAAATATTTTAAACACATGGTAAAAATTATATATAAAAAAAAAAAAAATTAAATCATAAAAACAAAATGTTGAAATAGGCCGTCATTGAGGTTTGCTGTCTAACCTTGTAGATACATAACACAATTGTATTCTACTCCGTGATATACCAAGCTGCTAATTGATTTAGGGTAATTGTGGCATCTATAGTTTACCACAAAGAGTGCGCCTAATTATGTTTGTGCCGATTTACAGCAAAATAAATTCTTTTATACCTGAGAATTAAATTTATAGGGATGCCAAGTTAAGTTTGAGAAACTATTTATTTTATGCCACCGCTGAACACTTCAGTAATGATATAATATAATTGGTGCAGGATTTAGAAAGAGTAAATTCACTTGTAGCACAGGGGAGGTACGGAAGATAAATGAAGATTCTATTCATTTGGCTGTAATTTCATCGGAGACCTGTATGAGAGATGGTTGCACTCACACCGTAAAACTGCTTAGCTGCAAATTTACAGCAGGTACAGACAGGATTCTGTATGCCCAGTGAGGGGCGATTGGCCGTCACACAGCGGTTATATATATTCCTGGGGGTCCTCTGATCATCAGATATGCAATGCATTACATTTATTCAGATAACTGATTTAGATTGAAAGGTAATACATGAGACATTATTTTATACATGTGACAACAAACAGCAACCAACCTGCCATCATATTTGTAGCTGAACTGGCTGTAGTGTAATGACATCTGCTTAGTTGCTGTTGAATGCCGAGCTTTGTATAAAACTACTTGTTCTACGGTCTTTACACTAACTTTTGGGGTCCCAGTTAGAATAGTTTAAAAAAGTATTTTCTTTAACCACTTCTATACCGCGACTATTCCGACACTTCTCTCTTTCGTGTGAAATTCATAATTTTTTTGCTAGAAAATTACTCGGAACACACACATATATATATATATATATATATATATATATATATATAGGGGTTCTGAGTAATATATATCGTGTTTCCCCGAAAATAAGCCCGGGTCTTATATTAATTTTGGCAACAAAAGACCCAGTAGGGCTCATTTACGGGGTAGGGCTTGATTTCTCCCCCAATCTCCCTCCCTGCCTGTCGGGAATCCCCAGTGGCCAGTGGAACCGAGTAAAAGTGCCTGCAAAACTCAAGAATGCTCTGGATTACAGTATCAGTAATGAAAACTGTACCTTTCTGCAATCCATGTGTGACAAACACCTTCACATAGCGCCGCACTCGTGTCCCGCCAGAGCACTGCAAATGGAGGGGGGTCCGATATCCCCCACAGAAGAGAGCTGGCAGAAGAGAAGAGAAAAGCAGCGGGACATCAGCTGAGCGCCGCTATGCTCTTCTATGGCCCGCCGGAGCTCTTTTTCCCGCTCCGAGCACTGAGGGGGGGGTCAAAATCCCCCGCTGACAGCTGGTTGTGAAGAGAGGAGAGAAGCAGCGGAACATCAGATGAGTTCCGCTATGCACTTCCATGGCCCGCCGGAGCTCTTGTTCCTGCTCCAAGCACTGAGGGGGGGTAAAAAATCCCCCGCTGACAGCTGGCTGTGAAGAGAGGAGAGAAGCAGCGGAACATCAGCTGAGTGCCGATATATGCTTCCATGACCCGCCGGAGCACTTGTTCCTGCTCCAAGCACTGAGGGGGGGGGGGTCAAAATCCCCCGCTCACAGCTGTCTGAAGAGGAGGAGAGCAGCGGGAGGCCAGATGAGCACCGAGCGGTGCTATACCGAATGCATCCAGCACACACAGCCCACATCACATACCCTCCCCGAAAATCACAATAGGGCTTATTTTCGGGGTAGGTCTTATTTTCGGGGAAACACGATATATATGTATATATGTGTGTGTGTATGTATATATATATATAATTTTTTTTTAGCAGACACCCTAGACAATAAAGTGGCAGTCATTGCAACTTTTTATCTTGCACGTTATTTGAGCAATGATTTTTCAAACGCCTTTTTTTTTGGAAAAAATGGTTTCATGAATTAAAATACATAACAAAACAGTAAAGCTAGACCAATTTTTTTGTATAATGTGAAAGATGTAAAATAGATACCCAACTTGTTTAAAATTGTGCATACTCATGGAATGGCACCAAACTTCGGTACTTAAAAAACTTCATAGGCAACGCTTTACATTTTTTCACAGGTTACCAGTTTAGGAGTTAGAGGAGATCTAGTGCTAGAATCACTGCTCTCGCTCTAACGCACGTGGTGATACCTCACATGTGTGGTTTGAACAGCGTTTATATATGTGGGCGGGACTTACGTGCACGTTCGCTTCTGAGCGTGAGCTACTGGGGACAGGGGCTTTAAAAAAAAAAAAAAAATTAGTTTCTTTTACAGGGCACCCAAGAGATTTGTGTCCGTTTCCCTAGAGGATGTGAGGAGAACATTTATCAGAAATGTTCAATGGGGCAGGTGGCAGACATTCCCTTTATAGGTATGCGCTCCTTTACAAATGTGTGCTTGGTTAACCTTTTTTTTATTATTATGTGACCGGGTTTCTTTAAATACGCCCGCATGG
Source organism: Rana kukunoris (assembly GCA_029574335.1). Classification (NCBI taxonomy): domain Eukaryota; kingdom Metazoa; phylum Chordata; class Amphibia; order Anura; family Ranidae; genus Rana; species Rana kukunoris. The sequence goes on from CM056054.1 coordinate 179,516,035, forward strand.
TTTTGGGAAATCCATATATTTCAACATCAAGAAGATTTAATAATAAAGAAAAACAATTCTTCCAAGTGATGTTAAAACGTGTATTATATTTGTCGTGTAACCGAGTTTATAAGCATGGTTTATTTCCCTCACGAGAATGAAATTCCATTTAATATTTCCATGGCTCACTGCAGTATGCAGATGTCTTTTACTTAATAAACAAGTTTCATTGTATAAATGAGCCAATAAGGAGCAACTGTAGAGCTGGGGAAGATAATATGCCGAAAAGAGAACGGAAAAAGTTTGGATTGACTTTTTAAACTGAGAATCTAATGAAGAAAATGTATAAACAAAGATTATATCTCTGGCATGTCAGAATGATTATCAGATCCAGAAATAAAGATGTTATATGCAAATCAAGGTTCCAATGAAGAATAAAAGTTTGGCTCTCCCTCACAGCCAAGGAGACATTTCCCGATCTCTGCAGCCGAGCATCGGGACAATGTCTCCCCGGCTGTGATTAGCGCAGCACCGTGCACACTTCCTGGCGGGCTCTGCACGTGTTCCATGCGAACACACCGAAGCTCATCCTTAGTCCTTGCTGTCTTCTGGGACCTGTGTGTCTCCCAGAAGACAGCGGGGGAGTAGGCGCCGGAAGTGGCATAGGTCACCTCGATCACCAAGGTGCTCTATGCCCAAAAGTAGGAGCAAATACCTGTATTACACAGGTATCTGCTCCCTCCTCCCCCTGAAAGGTGCCAAATGTGACACCGGAGGGGGGAGAATTCCAAAAAGTGGAAGTTCCATTTTTGGGTGGAACTCCACTTTAATGTGTTTTGGGGCACAGGCCCCCTTCCTTAGCTGATGTTTGGGTATGTTTTTGTCTTTTGGATTCAATAAACAGTGGTGGTGGTGGTGGTAATGCACTAGGCGTTTGCACCCTACAGTTCTTTTGGAAATTTCCCAGTCTGAGGAGGGCTGCATCAGATGAAGCATTATGAATTGTGACACCTTTGAATGCATAACAATCTAGGCGCTGGAGTGTTTGAACTATTTTGATTGTTTTTTTTGCATTAAGTGTCCGCTAAGCTCCCATTTACACATGAGCATTTTTATGCTTTGTTTTTCTATGACTGACTATGCATAATCCCATACTTTCAAAATGTTCCTATTCACACTTGCTCACTCAGTCTCCCTACATTGTAAGCACTATGCTAAAAAAGTACATGAGCTTCTTTTGAGCGTATTTAGGCATTTTTGGACTACAATAATTCAATAGGAGTACAGTGGGGCAAACTTGTATTTAGTCAGCCTCCAATTGTGCAAGTTCTCCCACTTAAAAAGATGAGAGGCCTGTAGTTGTCATCATAGGTATACCTCAACTATGAAAGACAAAATGTGGGAACAAATCCAGACAGACAATCAGTGTCTGCTTTGGAAAGAATTTGCAAATTATGGTGGAAAATAAGTATTTGGTCGCCTACAAACAAGCAAGATTTCTGTCTCTCACAGACCTGTATCTTCTTCTTTAGAGGCTGTATCTTCCTTTAGAGGCTCCTCTGTCCTCCACTCATTACTTGTATTAATGGCACCTGTTTAAACTTGTTATCAATATAAAGAACACCTGTCCACAACCTCAAACAGTCACGCTCCAAACTCAACTATGGTGAAGACCAAAGAGCTGTCAAAGGACACCAGAAACAAAAATTGCAGATCTGCACCAGGCTGGGAAGACTGAATTTGCAATAGGCAAGCAGCTTGGTGTGAAGAAATCAACTGTGGGAGCAATAATTAGAAAATGAAAGGCATACAAGACCACTGATAATCTCCCTCAATCTGGGGCTCCACGCAAGATCTCACCCTGTGGGGTCAAAATGATCACAAGAACGGTGAGTAAAAATCCCAGAACCACACGGGGGGACCTAGGGAATGACCTGCGGAGAGCTGGGACCAACGTAACAAAGGCTACCATCAGTAACACACTACGCCGCCAGGGACTCAGATCCTGCAGTGCCAGACGTGTCCCCCTGCTTAAGCCAGTTCATGTCTGGGCCCATCTGAGGTTTTTGCTAGAGAACATTTGGATGATCCAGGAGAGGATTGGGAGAATGTCATATGGTCAGATGAAACTAAAGTCAAACTGTTTGGTAGAAACACAACTTGTCGTGTTTGGAAGAGAGAGAATGCCAACCAAAGAACACCATACCTACTGTGAAGCATGCGGGTGGCAACATCATGCTTTGGGGCTGTTTCTCTGCAAAGGGAACAGGGCGACTGATCCATGTACATGAAAGAATGAATGGGGCCATGTATCGTAAGATTTTGAGTGCAAACCTCCTCCCATCAGCAAGGGCATTAAAGATGAAACGTGGCTGGGTCTTTTAGCATGACAATGATCCCAAACACACCGCCAAGGCAACAAGGGAGTGGCTTCGTAAGAAGCATTTTAAGGTCCTGGAGTGGCCTTGCCAGTCTCCAGATCTCAACCCCATAGAAAACCTTTGGAGGGAGTTAAAAGTTTGTGTTGCCCAGCGACAGCCCCAAAACATCACTGCTCTAGAGAAGATCTGCATGGAGGAATGGGCCAACATACCAGCAACAGTGTGTGACAATCTTGTGAAGACTTACAGAAACGTTTGACCTTTGTCCAACAAAGGATATCCAACAAAGGATATATAACAAAGTATTGAGTTGAACTTTTGATATTGACCAAATACTTATTTTCCACCATAACTTGCAAATAAATTATTTCCAAATCAGACAATGCGATTGTCTGGATTTGTTTCCACATTTTGTCTCTCATAGTTGATGTATACCTATGATGACAATTACAGGCCTCTCTCATCTTTTTAAGTGGGAGAACTTGCACAATTGGTGGCTGACTAAATACTTTTTTGCCCCACTGTACCTGTATATCAACGATGATGCTTGACATGCATGCAAAAATCACGAGGAATACACTCTGCTCAGGTGTGAATGCAGGCTCTGGTTTGTGACAGGTACACTTTTGAAACAATTTGAGCTCACGGTATTGTCTGTAACAAGTGCACTTTGCGCAGTTTCATGCATCACTGTAACTCTAACCTGATAAGAAGCAAAACAGCACAATATTCAAACAGTATTTGTCTTATATAAACTTCTAAGGCCTTAACTTGAGATAAGCCAATGTTGTTTTATATTCCCAATGCAAGCTTCACGATAAAATAGATATCTCTTCATTCTGTCATTGTTGGGTATCTTTATAGATCAAAAATATGCACAATCCACAGGCTGAATCTGTATTTAATGAACCTCATATAAAAATAAAAAAATCTTTTGAGGCTATTGGAATCAGATATTTTCATAAAGTGACCACGAATAACCATGGCTACTATCAGCTGTCAGTGGGGATTATTAAACTAAAGCATGCAGTTTCAATAAATACACAGTTTCATTTATCACTCTGCTGACAGATAAAGCTCTAGAACTGTACAGCCTGAAAATACAATATTACACATACTGGTGAATGCTTGGTGTATGTGTGCATGCAAATATATACACATAGTGGCATGGTGGGACAACCCTGTGACGGTAAAATGCATTTCTCATGCTCCTAAATAAGCAGATAACGTGAAAACCTATCATCTAATAAACCTGTGGATTGTTCCTGGATAGCTCCATGGTTGCGAGTATTACCCAATTGAGATATGGGACTATAACACTATCCCTTGATTTTGATACTACTGTACGCCTTTACCATTCTTGATAGCCTTAACAATGTAAAAATGTATACTAAACTGTATTACTTCATTTTTTAAAACTAATAAAACAACTGAAAAATAAAACCTGTCCACAAGGTTTACAATCAAGAGAGAAGACTTTACAAGAGCATATACAGAGGGCTCACCACAAGATGCAAACCATTCATAAGCCTGAAGAATAGAAAAGCCTGTTTAGACTTTGCCAAAAAAAAAAAAACAAACATAGAAAAAAGCCAGGACAGTTCTGGAAAATGATTCTTTGGACAGAAGAAACTAAGATTAATCTCTACCAGAATGACGAGAAAAAAAGTGTGAAGGCTGGGAATAGCTCATGCTCCAAGGCACACAACGTCATCTGTAAAACATGGCTGACGCAGTGTGTCCCCCTACCGGTTAGGCTGGCGTCCATCGTGAGTACATTCCAATGGGAGGGAAAGAATTACTTCCCGGACTAAAGGGCTGGGGATCTCCGCCACCAACCCAGAGAGGCCCTGACTAGGTGACTCACTTGAATCAGATGGTCCAGAGACAATGGATATTTGTTTGGATAGAATCTCCTTCTGCAAGACTCAAGTGTGGAATTGGGCATACAGTACTGCCTTGAAGGAGGCTACCATGAGGCCCAGGACATGCATGCAGAAACGGAGACGACCAGTTGTGGGAAGTCAACAATTTTACCGCAGACTGGAGTGTCTAACTTGTCCAAGGGGAGAAAAACTCTTGCCTCCGAGGAAACCAGAATCAACCCCAGGTATTATATAGGCACTGAGTCGTCACTAACACTGACTTCTGAAGGTTCAATACCCAACCAAAGTCTCGGAGGGTTTGACTGGCTATAGACACGTCCTCCTCTAATCCTGAGCTTAAAGCAGCTCTCAGAAGAAGATCGTCCAAGTAGCGCACGATAGCAAATACCTTGCTGTCTCAGTAAGGCCAGAATCAAGGCGAGCACCTTGGTGAAAACTCTTGGTGCCGACGCTAGGCCAAAAGGGGAGAGCCACAAATTTATAGTGGTCTTCCGACCATAAAACGCAGGAACCTCTGATGCTCAATGCAGACGGGGATATGCAAGTAAGCGTCCTTGATGTCCAAGGACGCCAGAAAATTCCCCAGATGGAGCGCAGCAAACACCGACGAACCATCTTGAATTTCCGAACCTTAACAAAGACATTGAGGTCCAAGATTGGACGAGCTCCGTCCTTCTTTGGGACCACAAACAGATTTGAGTAGAATCCCTGAAACCTTTCCTGCAGCAGTACCATTATGATTACTTAGCACTTCAGCAAGTTCTGTACTGCCCCCGTTAGGGCACCCCAAGAGCTGGAAGGAGAGGAAGATTTGACGGAAAGAATCTGTATGGTGGACAAGAGAGAAACTATATCTTGTCCCCTGAGGAGACCCACCGAGCTGCAAACTTGCGAAGATGTCCCCCCACCCAAGAGTCAGGTGAGGGCAAAACGTCATGCGGTAGCAGACTTGTTTGCAGGCTTGGCTTGCTTGCGCACCCAGGGAAGCTTCTGTCCCCCAGCTGGACCTTTTTCGGCTTGGGAGGGTCTGCCGGCAGGCCCCGACTGACGAAAATACAGCCTTTGCGTGGAAAAGGAGGGCCCCTGCTTACGGTGCGGCTCCTTCCCTTTAGTGGACTGAGGGAGAAGTGTGCTCTTACTCCCAGTGACATTCTTAATAATTTTTAATAATTTTTTTTGGAAGCTTGGTCCGCGGACCAGCATTTAAGCCAAATCAGGGGGCGCAATACGGCTGCAGATACAGAGGCCCTGGAGATTAAAAGGGGCCACATCCAGAGTGGCATCACAGACATACACAAGGCCCTGAACCAACTGGTCAGCCAGTGTCACCCATTCTGGAGGAAGCTGATGTTCCTCCACTGCTTGGTGCAACCCTTTAGCCCATTCAGGACCTCCTATCAGTAGAATCCTTAAAGGCAGGAGTACCCTTTACCGGAATAGTGGTAATCTTGTTTAACCTGGACACCGGGGGGGGGGGGGGTCCACGGCCAGAGGAGAAGCCCGTTTTATCAAAATGCTCTCTTCAATGGGTAACGGGTCGCTATGCGCTGAGGGACCACAAAGGATCTCTGCAGCCGTTCCCATTCCTTATCTATGAACTTGTCAAAATAAGTTACACAAGGAAAAAACTTTAACAGAGCGGGTCGGTTTCTGAGACCCAAAATGGACCGACGCCCTCAGTGGATCTCCCAGCCTTATCCTCCGGCTTGAGAGGGTCTCTCACTGTGGTGATAAGAGCTAAGAGCACGGACGAGGAGTCCTCCTCACTGCCCGGGCGGTCTTGGTCCGCATCCTCTGACACTTCAGAACAGGGGTCCTGTCCTGAAACCAGGCCTGAGACTGAATCAGAGCATTCCCCAGGAGATAGCGGGGGGGGAGAGGGCGCTCTTTACCCCCCTTACGTCCGCACGCCGCTTCCACCCTGGCATCAAATGTCTCCAGGACTTCATGGGCACTGGTTACTGCCACTGGAATGTCTGGGGGAAAAAACGTCAGCCTCTGACTCCATGCTCACCCACCGACAGCCTTTATGGACTAAGTCAAGGTATTAGCACCGAAAATGCCCACCCTCCTTGCTGCTCTGACCAGGGGGGTTACCCAAGGAACTCACCACCCAAGCAAGAGACTACTTAGCGCTGTGTGTCTGAGTCGTCCTGTGAGTTAAATATCGCCATTCGCGTCATTCAGGAAGCCATCCAGCACTAAAGGCCCACCCCAAAATGGCCACTGAATGCCTCAGAGAGAAAAGGGCACGGGCTACGAGAAAATGGCCACCAGCAATGAAGACCTGCGTCACAGCGCGGACACGACAAAATGGCCACCAATGGAGATTCCAATAATAACTACAGGCTTCAAGAAAATGGCGTTGGCACTACAAAAAATGGCGCCTAAGCACCTGAGGTGGACGAGAAGACCGTAGAGAAGCCGAACCAAGGCTTCCCAGTGACAAGCCACCCCCCACAGATCGCAGACCCGGACACCCCCACAGCCCCCCAACCGGGATACAGAGACCCCCTCAGGTATACCCGGCCGACGCAGCAGGCCCCGTAAGGGAGGGAGGGGGGGCAGAAAGAGAGGAAAGGGAGGACAGGAGACCCCCTAATTGACCCCCCAGGAATGTCCAGCTGTTCCATCCTGCCGAAACAGGAGGAACTTAACTTACCGGTCCATGCAAGGGCTTGCTGGTGCGTTCTAGACAGACCCACAGCCGAATACGGAGTGGCTGACGGCCACGGTCCACTGTGACCGAGACAACGGCAGCCCAGTCATGTGTGGAACCCGGAGCATACAGCTCACCGGCCACCCCTGGTGCAAGCAGGGCAGGTCGTGGCCGACCCAGCACGTGGCTAAGGTCTGCTCACACTCGATGGCTGGACTGGGGGACTACCAGGATCTATAGTATCCAGCCTGTCACCCAGCCGGCAGTTGATAGTAGATCTCAGGATCAAAAATAAATTAATAAATAAGGTAAAAAAAAAAAAAAAGTCCCTTCTCCTCTACTAGGCAGAAAAAAACTGAGCTGAGCTGCTGGCTGCAGTGTGAGGGGTTATGACCAGAGGGACCGCCCCCTGGGTGGGGCTGTACAGCTTTGGACGAAAGAGAAATTCAATTTTTTATAAGGGGGGGGGCAAGCCTGTGTCACACCTCATGCACACTAGGCTCCTTTGAATGTCTTTCCCCTTACAGGAGAAAAGCAGTTTTTAAAAACGCATTTAGACACATTCAGGTACATCGAGCATTTGGGCATTAGTTTGTTTCATAGGCTAGACCAGCGATCCCCAACCTTTTTGGCACCGGAGACCGGCTCCGGCGCGTTGGTAAGCGATTGTTTTTCATGGGCAATGGCTGATGTTAGTGCTTCAATCATCCCGGCACCATGGTTATTATGGTGTCAGGATGATTGAAACGCATTATTTCTATCATTACATTGTAATATAAAAATGAAATTGTTCAACTTACCATAATGTTGAATCAGTGGGAGCCTTAAAAGCGTCACTTGCAACCATCGCTTGTCACTTGCCAAACTTACCTGCCACCAGATGAGGATGTCACTCGCCGCTATATCTGCCACCAGATGAGGATGTCACTCGCCGCTATGTCTGCCACCAGATGAGGATGTCACTCGCCGCTATGTCTGCCACCAGATGAGGATGTCACTCGCCGCTATGTCTGCCACCAGATGAGGATGTCACTCGCCGCTATGTCTGCCACCAGATGAGGATGTCACTCGCCGCTATGTCTGCCACCAGATGAGGATGTCACTCGCCGCTATGTCTGCCACCAGATGAGGATGTCACTCGCCGCTATGTCTGCCACCAGATGAGGATGTCACTCGCCGCTATGTCTGCCACCAGATGAGGATGTCACTCGCCGCTATGTCTGCCACCAGATGAGGATGTCACTCGCCGCTATGTCTGCCACCAGATGAGGATGTCACTCGCCGCTATGTCTGCCACCAGATGAGGATGTCACTCGCCGCTATGTCTGCCACCAGATGAGGATGTCACTCGCCGCTATGTCTGCCACCAGATGAGGATGTCACTCGCCGCTATGTCTGCCACCAGATGAGGATGTCACTCGCCCCTATGTCTGCCACCAGATGAGGATGTCACTCGCCCCTATGTCTGCCACCAGATGAGGATGTCACTCGCCACTATGTCTGCCACCAGATGAGGATGTCACTCGCCACTATGTCTGCCACCAGATGAGGATGTCACTCGCCACTATGTCTGCCACCAGATGAGGATGTCACTCGCCACTATGTCTGCCACCAGATGAGGATGTCACTCGCCACTATGTCTGCCACCAGATGAGGATGTCACTCGCCACTATGTCTGCCACCAGATGAGGATGTCACTCGCCACTATGTCTGCCACCAGATGAGGATGTCATTCGCCACTATGTCTGCCACCAGATGAGGATGTCACTCGCCACTATGTCTGCCACCAGATGAGGATGTCACTCGCCACTATGCCTGCCACCAGATGAGGATGTCACTCGCCACTATGCCTGCCACCAGATGAGGATGTCACTTGCCAGTTTTGACTGCCACTAGATCAGGATGTCACTTGCCAGTTTTGACTGCCACTAGATCAGGATGTCACTTGGTTAACATGTAACATGGCTGCAGAGTACTTGCAGCCAGGCACAACGCTGTCAGCCTCTGCAGGTTAAACACATGCGAGGGAGAGAGGGCGGGCAGTGAGAGATTACATCATTCTCTGAGTCGTGGCTGCAACCCAGTGTAGAGCAGCCTTCGCGGTACTGAAAGTAAGGGCGGAACAGCGGCGCGGACAATGAGAGATGACATCAGCGTCGCTGACATTACCCGTCTCCTCCGCGGCCCAGAAGTAGAGGCGCTACGGCCCGGCGTTGGGCCGCGGACCACAGGTTGGAGACCTCTGGGCTAGACTAACAACTTATTCTAGCCATTGAAAAAAACGAATGCTCAAGTGCTAAACACATCTAGCATTTAGATGTGTTGCCACACATTTAGGCACATTGGGAAATTTTTCTGCCCAAACGCTCCTCTCCTGAACGTGATTTTTGTGTATGCAGATTTCTGCCCTTAAACATCCGTGTCTATAAACATCTATGTGTGTATGGACACAAAGGCTGATGCCTTGTACACACGGCCGTGTTTCCCGACAAGAAAACTGCAATGAGAGTTTTTGGCCTGGAATCCCAGCCGAGTGTATGCTCCATCGCAGTTTTCCTGACAGGAAAACCGGCAAAAAAAAAAAAAAGAGAACATGTTCTCTTTTTTCCCCAGCGGTATTTAAGCCGGAAGTTTTCCTGTGAGGGAAACCTGCAGTGGAGCATACACGCGGCCGGGTTTCCCGACCAAAGCTCTAATGGCAGTTTTCCTGTCAGGAAACCCGGCTGTGTGTAAGGGGAAAAAGCTACCGAGCAGGTTCTTGGTTTTCCCGGCTGATTTTTTACCGCCGGGAAAACCGATCGTGTGTACAAGGCATAACAGCGGCAATTATAGACAGAAAAAAGAAAACCGCAAAACTCCTGTAAAATCTGCATTTTTGACGTCCTGTGTGCACGAGACTTAGAAGTTAATGGAAAGCTTATAGTTATTCAGCACCTCTCAACATAACTGTAAGTGAAACGAATCCGTGCGACAACTGAACGGTTCCTACATGGTCTATTCCCTCCAAGACTGTATGTGAATTTTGATGACATTTTCTCTACAGCCTGGGGTTTTATTGCTACAGACACATCTGAAATATTGATAATCTGCTACATAGCAGTTGCAATCTCCTTGACACCAAATCACAAATAACAGTCTATGTCTAAGCTTAAAATTATTCTAGTATGGATTTTGCCTGCTATACTCTCACTGCTGCATCAGTAAAAAGATGACCTCAGGATGAAATGAACTCAGACTAAACTAAATAAGGCACTGAGCACTGGGGAGTGAGAGACTAATGGCCTTCCCATGAGTCTTTTAGGACTGAAGACCATAAGGCCTAAACTTTGACTGATGGGAGTAAAAGTTGATAAAAAGACCACAGACAGCTCGTAGAAATACAAAGAGAACAGGCCAGCAAAACCATTATGCAGCTTCAGTCAAACATTGGGTACGTAGGAAGGCTAGACACAGTACATGGTTAAATGTCCAGATATTAATAATGTATGGTATAAGGTAATGAGAATAAACAATGCTGCATTGACCATCTTTAAAAATAATGCACACGGCAGGAGGAAAACACTTTAAAAAAGGCACTCCAGTAAACCTTAAAGAGGAACTCCAGTTATAAAAATTGCACTGGGCACTGCCTACCTATAAAAAGGTATTGTCTGCACAACCCGACATGGGTTTTGTAACGGAAGGAGGAGAGGCCATTTTCTAAGCCTACAGTTTTTATATAGCGCTGACTGTTTACGCAGCGCTTTACAACTTGAGAGTAGACAGTACAACTACAGTATATTTTAAAACAGTAGGATTGAGAGAGCCATGCTCATTATAGCTTACAATATAAGAAGGAGGATCAAGAGATACAAGAGGGAATAACTGTGGGGGATGTGCTAAAAATAAAATGTACAGTTATGTAGGGGCCAGATAGGTGTCTCTGAAGACATGAGTTTTCAGGAATTGTCTGAAAGTGGACAAAGCAGGAGATAGTTGGACAGATTGGGGTAGAGAATTCCAGAGGATGGGAGAGGCTCAGAAGAAGTCCTGGAGGTGAGCATGGGAGGAGGTGACAGGAGGTCTTGAGAGGAACGAAGAGAATGATTTGGTTGGTATTTTGAGACCAGGTTAGTGATGTAGCTGGGGGCCAAGTTATGGATGGCTTTGTAAGTTATGGTTAGCATCTTGAATTTTAATTTATTGGTTGAGTGGCAGCCAATGGAGGGATTGGCAAAGCGACATAGCAGACACCGAGCGGTTTGTAAAGCCGCGTAGACACACGATCGGACTTCCATCTGACGTTTCCGTCTATTTTTGTTTGAAAGGGTGTTGGCCGTAATCTTGTTCTGCATACACACGGCAGGACTTTTTCAGACAACTTTCACCAAATCACGTGTTTTTTCAGCTCTTGCCTTTTAGGCAACTTCTGCTATTGTTGTCTGATCTTTAGCATTGGTTCTGAGAATGCGTGTTTGTACTTTTGTACACATGATCAGATTAGCCAACGTAGGACATTTGTTGCCGGAAAGTTTTTGTCTGTTCTCACAGCGAACATTTATCCGAAGAAAAAGCGAAAAACTTTTGTCTGATAGATCGTACACACGGTCGGATTGTCCGCTAAAACAGGTCCGTTGGACAATTGTTGTCAAAAAGTCAGATCATGCATATGGGTCTTAAAAGGAATTATTTTTTTTAGCTTCCTTTACCTCAATGTAGTGCAGTTTTCATGTTCTCATTGTTCGTTTTTGCTTTGAAGTAGCTGTAATACTTCTCTGATCTCCACACTTCCTGCTTGTCCGGCTCCTTATGAAAAAACTCATGGCAGATTTTCACTGTGGTCTAAGCTGTGTGTTTAAAACTCCTCATCAGATTCATTTTAAATACAAAACACTGCCCTGGATTTGTTTGTTTTTGTTCTGTGTGTCTTCTCTACTTCACAGAAACATGAAACCATTTTTAAATGAAAGTGAAACTAGAGGCACATTATATGATTGATTTTTATTTATTTTTAATCATTTTTAAAAGGAATCAGTTAACTTGTATGTCTCTATACCCTGTAAACAGTCATTTCAGCAAAAAAATGTTTTCCTTTAGTGACCCTTTAAGGTAGATGAGTCTGGCAGCAGCGTTCATGATGGACTGAAGGGGAGATAGCCCATTTAAAGGCAAGTCATGGAGGAGGGATTTGCAGTAGTCGAGACAAGAGATGACCAGGAAGTGGATTAGAAGCTTTGTGGTGACATTGGTTAGGAAGGGGCGTATCTTGGAGATACCTTGGGCGTATCTTGGAGATGTTGCTGAAGTTGAGGTGGCAAGATTTGAACAGAGACTGGATGTAGGGCCGAAAAGGATAGATCAGAGTGCAGGATCACACGTAGGACCTTGGCAATGGGGCAGGGGGATTGATAGTTAAGCAGTTGATTTTGAGAGGAAATCGGGGGAAGAGACACAGTTTTGGATAGTTTAGGATAGGTATTTAACTGTTTCATCAGAAACACTGCTGAATCCTGAACAATTACCTCACTTTCTCACAGCCTGAAAAACGATACTGTTAGAACTTCAGGTAGCAGCAATGCTGTATCCTGGCCTAGGGCAGCACTTTGCAGAGAGGCAGCACGGACAGTGTTCCCGCCGGCTTGCGCTACACCGTTAGGTAAATTAGTTTAGCGCCCCCATAAATCAGCCGCACTGCTTCCAGTATGTGGGCATTCTGCAACTGTGGGGGGGGGGGGTGTTGCTTCAAATTTTACTTCCTGTCCCATAGCCAAACAGAAAGTGAGAGGAAATCTATGCAAATTAAGGGAATCCATTGCACCCCCCCCCCCCCCCAGGCCATCAGAACTAGTGTCCCCACTTGAAAATTTCAGGGTGGGTCTAAACCACAAGGGGTGTGGCCTTGACAGGAAGGGGTGGGTCATATTTAAATTAGGGGGTGCACAAGTTTAGTCAGGCCTAGGGCAGCACAAAACCTAAATACATCCCTGGGTAGCAGCCAATGTGATTATATGTTGGTTATCCCTACTCTATGTTATTACTTTTCAACAGCAAGAGTATGAACTCCCACTCAGCCTGCCTGGAAATTTTAGCCAACCTGCAAAAGGATGACAGGGGTTTTATTATAAAGCAAAAATTAGAGCTAATTTACACACAGCACAGTAATAATACATTTGTTGTTTTTTTTTTGTTATTTTCAATGGTTTATTGAGATACAGCCCTGAAGATGTACAACAATGACACAAACATTCTGTCTGCTACCATCCTGTAACTGCCAGCAGTGGCCATTATTAAAGAGGAGCTCCAGGCTCCTTCAGAAAAAAATAAAAGCTACAAATACTGTAGCTATTGACTTTTAATATTAGAGCACATACCTGTCCAGGAATCCAGCGGTGTCCTCATTTGAAGCCATTTTGAATCAGCTATCGGGTGCTTATGCCGCCATCTTGCCCAAGGAAAACAGGCAGTGAAGCTTCGCAGCTTCACAGCCGCTTCCCTACTGCAAATGAGCAAAGCACGTTGCTCTTTGTCAATGGCCCGGCTGTGGTGGAAGGGGGTGAACTGGAAACGGGTACCTGTCAAAACCAGGCACTCGCTCCTCCCTAGGCATGCCCTTGTAATACACAGTAGTTGGATCCAAAGTTAAAGCGGTTGTAAACTTTGTCAATGGCCCGGCTGTGGTGGAAGGGGGTGAACTGGAAACGGGTACCTGTCAAAACCAGGCACTCGCTCCTCCCTAGGCATGCCCTTGTAATACACAGTAGTTGGATCCAAAGTTAAAGCGGTTGTAAACTTCTTTTTTTAATTCTCTTTATTTCGTTATCTTTCATATTTAAAAACAGATTACATACAAAATATACTTTTTGCAAAACATTTTACATTCCCCGCATGTCATAATCTTAGACTTAACCCCTGTTTAATCAATTATTTTCCCTTCACTCCCTGCCACCCCCCTCCCACTGCCAGCCCTTACTCTCTCATTTATTTCCACAACTTTTCATTCTGAATATCCTATACTAAGTAACCACGGTTTCCATATTTTATCAAATTCCTTAATATTTCCTCTCTTAATGTATACTGTTTCAGTCACAACGTTAGTCCATTTTCTTATTGTTGGGGGGTTTACTGCTTGCCATCTTTGGGCTATTAGTTTTCTTGCCTGAAAAAGGCACCTTACCACTGCTTTTGTAATACTCGTCGACCCTCCCCTTTCTTCCCATATTCCCAATATACACGTTCTAGGGTCCATCTCCAACCTAGTTCCATATGTCTTGTTAATAATTTTGGTGATCTTTAGCCAATACCTAAATAGTTTAGAACATCTCCATAGCATATGAATTAAGTCCCCCGTGTCCTGGCATCTGGGGCATCCTGCATCCGTTCTCCAACCAAATCTAAATCGTTTTTTTGGGGTATAATATGCCCTGAGGGGAGCTGTGGTGGCTCAACGTGATTGGCACTGCGCTGACAAGCCATTCACCTCTGCAGCCAAGGGTTCGGATCCCGGTCTCGGCTACATGTGAATTGAGTTTGGTGGTCTCAGCCCGGCTCCCGGTGGGTGTGCTATGCAAGGTACGCCTGTGCTTAGTACGCCCACCCCCCCCCCCCACAAAACCACCACACTTGCACGCACACAAAATTGGTTTAAAACACATGCACTTTGGCCATGCGGTCTCCTAAAATAAGAGAGGCGAAGGACCTACGGGGCTGGCTGGGTGGGCTAGGCCCCCTCACTCCCTCATAGGGGGAGTCCCTCTGCCCCATTGGGGTCCCGTTGGGCCCCAGTTGGGCTCCCAAGAGGAGCAGGTAGGGCGGGGTGAGTGGGAGGCCCCCCTTCACACCCGCCATTGCCACCAGGGGCATGGAGAAGGATGGCGATTGCCTCCGGGGGGAGGGTCTGCCTACTCCCAACTCCTGCTGTCCGGCTCCTCTCTCTCGAGTTCACGCACGAAAATACACTTTAAAAAAAAAATATATATAAATAAATTAATAATATGCCCTGTGTATCATCTTTAAAAATTATATTTTCTGGGCTGGCAAAACTGTGACCATATGCCCTCTCTCCAACACCTTCCTCCATTGGCCGTCCGTTATAATTCCCAGATCTTTCTCCCATTTCTGTCTACTTTTGAGCTGCGCTGATCCCTCAATATACTCCTCGCATATACTTGGGTAAATTTCAGAAATAAACCCTATCTTCTCTATCCCTCCTCTTATTTTTTGAGAGACTTGTGGCATGGTCCCGCTCCATTGAACTGAGCGTTTAATGCGTGCCTAATTTGGAGATACCTGTAGAACGTGTAATTGGGAATTTCATATTCCTCTCTCAGGGTGGCAAAAGTTTTTAAAGTCCTTCCCTCATATAGCTGAGCCAATCGTGTTATCCCGTTTTCTGCCCATTCTTTAATTTCTCCCACTGTTTCAAGCTCTTGTAGGTTCCTGTTATTCCACATCGGTGCGTCCTCTGTCACTCCCGCCTGCCCTCCCACTATCGTTATGGCTTTCCACACTTTAGATACCATCTTAACCGTGGGGGTCAAGTTAATAAATGAATTAGCCTCCATCACCTCCAAAATTGTTTCATGGGGGGCCCCTTGGATCATTAAACTTCCATTTATATCTTCTCCTGGTTCAATTTTAACTCCAATATGTTGCAATTGTGCTGCCAGAAAGTAGCAGCGTGGGTGTGGTACTGCCATTCCCCCCTCCCTCGTTGGCAGCTGCAGACACTGCAGTCCTATTCTAGCTAGTCCCCCTTTCCAAATGAATTCCCTAAACAGGGCATCTATCTTCTTAAACCATTTTTTGTGTATCCATATAGGTGCATTATGTAATACATAGAGTAGTTGTGGCATCCATATCATTTTAATCAGGTTGCATCTCCCTGCCACCGACAATGGGAGGTGCCGCCAAATACCAATTTTGTTTTTAAATTTAATTAATGGTTCCAAATTATTCTCTATGTATTTATTAAGATCCTGTGCAATTATTATTCCTAGATACCGCATTTTCCCCACTGTATCCAACTGTGGGATCTCCTCCTGGATCTGGTTCCTCATTGGGTCTACCGGCATCAAAGCCGATTTTTCCCAATTTATTACCAGCCCAGATATATTGCCAAACTCTCCGAAGATAGTCATTGCCCGTCTAATGGAGTGTCCTGTGTCCCCAAGAAATAGAAGGACATCATCCGCGTATAAAGCAATTCTCTCCTCCCCAATTGGTCTTATGAATCCCTTCATTGTCCTGTCCATTCTTATAGCAGTGGCGAGTGGTTCCATTGCCAAGGCAAAGAGCAGGGGCGACAAGGGGCACCCCTGCCTGGTGCCTCTCTCCATCTTTACCCTTGCTGAATATTCATTGTTGACTCTAATTTTTGTGTTCGGACCATTGTACAATATTTTGATCCATCTAATAAAGATGGGGCCGAACCCAAAGATTTCTAGTACATACCAGATGTATTCCCATTCCAAGCTGTCAAAGGCTTTAACCACATCCAATGACATGACTGTCCTGTTTTCTGTGGGTATTTGCAAGTTGAGGAATACCCCCCTAATGTTTATACTGGTTGATCTACCTGGGACAAATCCTGTTTGATCCTGATGTGTAAGTCTTGCAATTATTTTATTTAACCTGCTAGCCATAATTTTAGCCAGGATGTAAACTTCAGACATGAAATATGAACAAGGCATCTCTCTCTATAGTGTGTACTTGTCTCAAGCGCACTATAAGTAATTTCTGTCTGATGCTTCATTCCTCTGCTATCACTTATGACAAGTTTTTCTGACACCAAGGAAAAAAAAAGAAGAAGAAAAGAAGGTGACTGGGGAGGGAGCTCTAGCTGATTGACAGCCTCAGCTCTGTACTATGTGAAAGGGGGGGTCCCTTCCCTCCAATCAGCTGTCAGAGCTCTCCTCGCTGAGCTCTGCAGTGTGTAATTTCAGCCCTGTGCCCCCTTTTTTGGAACTCTTAGACAAGCTTTATAAATTCTGGACTTTGAATGAATGTAAAGAAGAGAAGACTGCAGATAAACAGGTATAACTTATGTAGAAGGATTTTTCCTATCTTTGTGAACCACCTGAGGTATATATATATACCCAGTCAATTCACTGGGTATATGCAAGTACCAACCCACGCTCCCTGGTCAGGGGCATCCTCAGGCTTACTTAAAGGATGGTGAGAGCCAGGGGTGTGTCTAATGAGCTGTACTCCAGGAAGGAGAATGACTAATGCAGTATTTTTTGCGCAGTCTATAAAATAAGTGCTATCAGTTTTAGAGGCACAGTGCGAGTGAAGATTTTAGTTAAAGCAGACTTTTACCCCGTTTACCCACTTTCCCTAATATTGATCCTTTCCCCCTCTCACACAATTTTGTAATGCAAGGGCCCCAACTTTCCGGTTTATACATATACATACACACACACACACACACGCTAATTATATATATTGTAATAATGTGGTACCCCAGGGGTGTGGTGACCAAGGGTTTTCAACTGGACTGGTTGAGGGGCTCCAGGGAGCTTGCAGTTTACAGAGGACGTGTAAGCCAGGAGGCTGACGGTATCGTTTTGTATGGACAGTGAAAACCCCCTGCGTGGCATACCCGTGTTTGGATTTTTTTTTATTTTTTTGCCTTTTTACTAAAAGTGGGCCAACAAGCCCTTAAAGATAGTTCCGGACTGGCGTGAATCACTCAAAAACAGCTATACCATAAGAGCTAAACACCCCCAATGTTTATATATATATTTTAACTATTATTATATTAATGTTATTATTATTATTATAGCTGCACGATCATTAAAGAATCGAGATCACGATGCTACACACACACACACTGGTTACTACGTGGTTAAAGACAAGTACCAGCAAATAGTTTGCACTCCGGCAGATGGCCTAGGTTAGATGGCGAGATTTGCTTTGTGGATCTCCTGAAGAGAGGTAGTTGGATTTGGCTGAAAACTTGAAACGGGTCATCGATGGGCCACAGCTGCAGATTTTTAACAAGGCAGAGCACAGGAACGAATATTTAAAGAATAAATCATTACCTGGACAGCAAGACAGGATGCATTGTCAGAAAGCAGAACTTGTTCACCTGAGGAAACACCAAAACACAGCAGTTAAAACACTCTGAACATATTTAGAAGACAACAATGGGTCTGAGAAACAATCCATGATAAACAGGCATTAAAATGACAAATCGGCACAACAGATGAAAACTGGGCGCTAAAATTGTTGCTATGGGCATACAACCAGCAAACAGTTATACCGTTAAAAACATTATTATAATTTTAAAAATATATATATTTATTTTTTTCAAAACTTAAATGTGTACCCAATAGCTTCTCTTCTGAGAAACATATTGGCTACTGTATTCTATGTAATTTACATTGAACATTTTCTAAGTAAAATTTGTTACAGTCTACTTCTAAAAAAAAAAAAAAAACTGCCATTATTATTTGGTTACAGGGCTGTTACCATCACTTTCCTTAAAAGTATTTAAAGCAGAACACCAGTCAAGGACTATAAAACCTATAAAACCCACATCTAGATAAGTATTGGTTTGCCGTCATTGCCAAAGTGGGGCGAATACTTAAAGCGGAACTTTACTCTGCCAATTGACATTGATTAACTTAATTCTTCTGTTACTTCCTGGTTTCTTGCCTAGGCAAATGATGTCATACATCCCAGAAGTCTTCAGGAGGGTCAACAACTGGGTTACTTTTTAAATAACCCAGGAGTCTCCGGGAGGGGAGGAAAGAAAGAGGGGGATTTCTCAGCTGTGGACACTCTCCACGCTAGGCCAGTTTGATTATACAGGCAGTTGCTCCACCAAGGAAGTTGTCAAATTTGAAATGTGCACTTCTGTGTGGGGCACGGGTCATAGTCCGTGGATTATGCCTGTAATGACATGTGGTCCTAAGTGGAGGTCGTTTTTACTCTGACTCAAGTGTCTGATGGTGGGGGAACCTCTTGTTCACCCACCTTTCTTACTTTTCTGTTTTTAGGGTTGAGGTTTCATATACCTATTTTCTTTGGATTAAGTCAGATCTATGTGTATTGATGAATTTAGATGATATACAGCATCTCACAAAAGTGAGTACACCCCTCACATTTTTGTAAATATTTTATTATACCTTTTCATGTGACAACACTAAAGAAATGACTCTTAGCTACAATGTAAAGTAGTGAGTGTACAGCTTGTATAACAATGTAAATTTGCTGTCCTCTCACACAGCCATTAATGTCTAAACCGCTGGCAGCAATGGTGAGTACACCACTAAGTAAAAATCTTCAAATTGGGCACAAAGTGTCAATATTTTGTGTGGCCATCATTATTTTTAAGCACTGCCTTAACCCTCTTGGGCATGGAGTTCACCAGAGTTTCACAGGTTGCCATTTTGAGTCTTCTTCCACTCCTCCATGATGACATCACTGAGCTGGTGGATGTTAGAGACCTTGCGGCGCTTGCGCTCCGCCACCTTCCATTTGAGGATGCCCCACAGATGCTCAGAAGGGTTTAGGTCTGGAGACATGACACGCCAGTGCATCAACTTTACCCTCAGCTTCTTTAGCAGGGAAGTGGTCATTTTTCAGGTGTGTTTGGGGGTCATTATGTTGGAATACTGCCCTGCGTCCCAGTCTCTGAAGGGAGGGGATCATACTCTGCTTCAGTATGTCACAGTACATGTTGGCATTCATGGTTCCCTCAATGAACTGTAGCCTTCCAGTGCCCACAGCACTCATACAGCCCCAGACTATGACACTCCTATCACCATGCTGTACTCTAGGCAAGACACACTTCTCTTTGATTGCCTCACCTGGTTTCGGCCACACACGATTGACACCATCTGAACCAAATTAATTAATCTTGGTCTCATCAGACCACAGGACATGGTTCCAATAATCCATGTCCTTAGTCTGCTTGTCTTCAGCAAACTGTTTACAGGCTTTCTTTTGCATCATCTTTGGAAGAGGCTTCCTTCTGGGATGACAGTCATGCAGACTAATTTCATGCAGTATGTGGCGTATGGTCTGAGCACTGACAGGCTGACCCACCACCACCACTTCAACCTCTGCAGCAATTCTGGCAGCACTCATACAGCTATTTCCCAAAAGGTCTGTTCCGAGTGGAACCTGTTCCGTTACACCGCTGTATGGTCTTGGCCACTGTGTTGAAGCTCAGCATCAGGGTCTTGGCAATCTTCTTACAGGGAGTGCAGAATTATTAGGGAAATTAGTATTTTGACCACATCATCCTCTTTATGCATGTTGTCTTACTCCAAGCTGTATAGGCTCGAAAGCCTACTACCAATTAAGCATATTAGGTGATGTGCATCTCTGTAATGAGAAGGGGTGTGGTCTAATGACATCAACACCCTATATCAGGTGTGCATAATTATTAGGCAACTTCCTTTCCTTTGGCAAAATGGGTTAAAAGAAAGACTTGACGGGCTCAGAAAAAGTCAAAAATAGTGAGATATCTTGCAGAGGGATGCAGCACTCTTAAAATTGCAAAGCTTCTGAAGCGTGATCATCGAACAATCAAGTGTTTCAATCAAAATAGTCAACAGGGTCGCAAGAAGCGTGTGGAAAAACCGAGGCGCAAAATAACTGCCCGTGAACTGAGAAAAGTCAAGCATGCAGCTGCCAAGATGCCACTTGCCACCAGTTTGGCCATATTTCAGAGCTGCAACATCACTGGAGTGCCCAAAAGCACAAGGTGTGCAATACTCAGAGACATCGCCAAGGTAAGAAAGGCTGAAAGACGACCACCACTGAACAAGACACACAAGCTGAAACGTCAAGAAATATCTCAAGACTGATTTTTCTAAGGTTTTATGGACTGATGAAATGAGAGTGAGTCTTGATGGGCCAGATGGATGGGCCCGTGGCTGGATTGGTAAAGGGCAGAGAGCTCCAGTCCGACTCAGACGCCAGCAAGGTGGAGGTGGAGTACTGGTTTGGGCTGGTATCATCAAAGATGAGCTTGTGGGGCCTTTTCGGGTTGAGGATGGAGTCAAGCTCAACTCCCAGTCCTACTGCCAGTTTCTGGAAGACACCTTCTTCAAGCAGTGGTACAGAAAGAAGTCTGCATCCTTCAAGAAAAACATGATTTTCATGCAGGACAATGCTCCATCACACGCGTCCAAGTACTCCACAGCGTGGCTGGCAAGAAAGGGTATAAAAGAAGAAAAACGAATGACATGGCCTCCTTGTTCACCTGATCTGAACCCCATTGAGAACATGTGGTCCATCATCAAATGTGAGATTTACAAGGAGGGAAAACAGTACACCTCTCTGAACATTGTCTTGGAGGCTGCGGTTGCTGCTGCACGCAATGTTGATGGTGAACAGATCAAAACACCGACAGAATCCATGGATGGCAGGCTTTTGAGTGTCCTTGCCAAGAAAGGTGGCTATATTGGTCACTGATTTGTTTTTGTTTTGTTTTTGAATGTCAGAAATGTATATTTGTGAATGTTGAGATGTTATATTGGTTTCACTGGTAAAAATAAATAATTGAAATGGGTATATATTTGTTTTTTGTTAAGTTGCCTAATAATTCAGCACAGTAATAGTCACCTGCACACACAGATATCCCCCTAAAATAGCTAAAACTAAAAACAAACTAAAAACTACTTCCAAAAATATTCAGCTTTGATATTAATGAGTTTTTTGGGTTCATTGAGAACATGGTTGTTGTTCAATAATAAAATTAATCCTCAAAAATACAACTTGCCTAATAATTCTGCACTCCCTGTATAGCCTAGGCCAGTGATGGCGAACCTTGGCAACCCAGATGTTTTGGAACTACATTTCCCATGATGCTCAGCTACACTGCAGAGTGCAAGAGCATCGTGGGAAATGTAGTTCCAAAACATCTGGGGTGCCAAGGTTCACCATCACTGGCCTAGGCCATCTTTATGTAGAGCAACAATTCTTTGTTTCAGATCCTCAAAGTACTTTGTCATGAGGTGCCATGTTGTTCTTCCAATGACCAGTATGAGAGAGGGAGAGCGATAACACTCAATTTAACACACCTGCGACCTTGTAACATTAACGAGTCACAGGATACCGAGGAGGGAAAATGGCTAATTGGGCCCAATTTGGACATTTTCACTTAGGGGTGTATTCAGCGATTTAGACATTAAGTGTGTTGAGTTAATTTGAGGGGACAGCAAATTTACACTGTTATACAAGCTGTACACTCACTACTTTACATTGTAGCAAAGTGTAATTTCTTCAGTGTTGTCACATGAAAAGATATAATAAATATTTACAAAAATGTGAGGTGTGTACTCACTTTTGTGAGAAACTGCATATAGTCCTGATGAAGCAGGCGTTCCCAGAAAACGCATATACCAATGATCCATTGGATCATAGATCAACAGAATTAAACAAAATACCTACTTTATCTTCATGCTCTGTACTTTATGGTAAACGTAATGATTTGTAATATAATAAAATTGAATTTTTTTATATAAACCACCACTTGCCGACTGGCTCATGGTAAAAATACGTCATTACTTTGACGTTTAATACCGTGTTATGGCAGCAGCTAGCAGCCATGACCTTGTATAATTTTTTACTATTGCCGGTTCTGCGCGAGATAAAAGTCGTCCCGCGGGCGGATTGGGAACGCTTTTAAATGCGGCAGGAGGGGTGTGCAACGTCACTTCCGGTTCTCGAGCCAAAACAAATCTTTTTTTGATTTAAAAAAAAAGTAAATAAGAGATCTGGGAATCTCTTAATAAAGGAGGACCTGTCATGTGTATTTCTATAACAAGGGATATTTACATTGCTTGCAATCGGAATAACAAATAAATAAAAGGGACAGTGTAAAAATACTTGCGCGCCGAAGCACATGCATACACAAGTTTCTCCCACATATGTAAACATATCTAAAACATATCAAACCACACATGCGAGGTATCGCTGTGATCTTAAGAGCTAGAGCAATCATTCTAGTGCAAGACCTCCTCTGTAACTTAAAAATATATATAATTTATTTAAAGGGTCACTAAAGGAAAAAAATGTTTTTGCTGAAATGACTGTTTACAGGGTATAGAGACATAAAAGTTAACCAATTCCTTTTCAAAATGATTAAAAATAGATAAAAATCAATCATATAATGTGCCTGCAGGTTAGTTTCACTTTTGAACTGGCTTCATGTTTCTGTGAAGTAGAAATAGACACACAAAACAAAAACAAACAAATCCAGGGCAGTGTTTTGTTTTTAAAATTAATCTGATTGGTTCTGGGAAGTTTTAGACACACAGTAATGACAGCTCAGACCACCGTGAGAAAGCTCCCAGTATGGTGGTTATAAGGAAACAGACAAGCAGGAAGTGTGGAGAACAGAGCAGGATTACAGCAACTTCAAAGCAAAAACGAACAATAAGGACATGAAACCAGTACTGCAGTAAGGTAAAGGAAGCTATTTAGCTAAAAAAAAAAAAAATTCCTTTAGTGATCCTTTAAGCGTCACTTATGCAGATTATGAGTACCATAGTTTATCACCATTCCACAATGGTGTGCACAATTTTAAAGCATGATATGTTAAATATCTATTTACTTGTGTAACATCATCTTTCACAATATACAAAAATGGGGTAAATGGGGTAACTATTGTGTTTTTTTCATTCATTAACCACTAGGCGTCCGAATAACGACTGCAGCGCAGACCTGAAATGCAGGGAGGCCGTCAATAGACATCCTCCCCTTTGCACGCACCCCACTGAGACTCTGGTGATCACAGATCCGAGTAAGGGGCCGGGCCCGGGCCCCTAACCACGTGATCAGCTGTCAGCCAATCACGTGATGTAAACAAAGCTCAATAACATTTTTTTCTTCTCGCGCTAACAACGTGAGGAGTAAAAAAAAAAAAAAAAAGCCAATCACCGGCTCTTGTGTAAGGGACATTGGTCCCCAGTGGAAGAGGTACATGAGCCTCATTACTGCCTACCAGTACCGCCTGCCAGTGCAATAAAGTGCCATCAATGCCCACAAGTACCACCCATCAATGCCTCATCAGTGCCACCTAGCAGTGCTGCCCATCAGTCTCACCTATCAGTCCCCATCACTGCCACCCACTAGTGCCGCTCATTAGCGTACACCAGAGGCGATTCAGTTCGCATGTGCCGCGCTATATAAGTATTCATTCATTCATTCATTCATTCATTCAAGGAGAAAAAAATACCCATTTGCAACATTTTATAACAAAATATATATATATTAAAAAAAAAAAAAAAATCGGTCTTTTTAATTTTTTTTTAACAAAAAAATAAAAAACTGCAGAGGTGATCATATACCACCAAAAGAATGCTCTATTTGTGGAGGGCGGGGATGGGTACAGTGTTGTATCACCGCGCAATTGTCATTCAAAAAGCGCTGAAAGCTAAAAATTGGTCTGGACAGGAGGGGGGTTTAAGTGCCCAGTAAGCAAGTAGTTAAACCGTTCCCCCCCCCCCCCAAAAAAAAAAAAAGACCACTGTGCAAATACAACAATCAACAATTGCAACAATCAACATTTTATTCTCTAGGGTCTATACTAAAAAAAAAAAAAAAAAAAAAGATAATGATAATGTTTGGGAGTTCCAAGTAATTTCTTAGCATAAAATACAAAATTTAAACTTGTAAACTAAAAGTTCCAGAAAAAGGCCTGTCTTTTTTTGTCTCTTGTCAATTTCTATATGTACATGGGATGCTGCCGATGGGAACCAAATAGAGTTTACATAGGGCAGCTCACCTTCAACTTATAGATTAGATCAAACACAAGGCCCATGGGCTGAATCCAGCCCTCCAGGCCATTTCATGGGCCCTCCCACCTCTCCTGCAGCACCCCCATCACTTCTGCCACCACCTCGTCTCAGCAGTCATCTACTGAGAGGACAATAAAACTCCTTCGCCTTTCCATGCACCCACAGAAAAGCTGGTCTCTGCCCCCCCAATATTTCCCATTTCAGCAGTCGGTAGCAGAGAGGATGACCGAACTCCTCCTACAGGTCCTCCTCTGTGCAGCACCCCCATCGTCTGTCTCCCCTTGTCTGAGCATTCAGCAGACCCCCCCCCCCCCAGCTCTTACCAGCAGCAGCACAAGCTAAGGAGGGGTGCAGTGTGATGTAAAAGAGGGTGGGGGAGTCTTGACTAAGGGTCGACCGATTATCGGAGCAGCCAATTATTGGGGGGCGATATTCATATTTTTCAAATAATCGGTATCCGTCAGAAACGTACCGATATTGGTGCTCGTTGCGGTCTCTGCCAATCTCTGTCAGCTGTGCGGCAGGCAGCAGAGAGATGACATTATCTATCACTGCCCACCTCGCATCACCGCTGTTCCATCCCTACAGCTGGGCTGCAAAGGCAGCTCTTGACAGAGCTACAACCATGAGCGAGCAAAGAGATAGTTACGTCATCTCTCACCGCCCCCCCCCCCCCCCCCCCGCGCATGTGGAATTTTACCCGCTCGGACGTCACTGGAGAGAGGCTGCCAAAAGCAGTGCATCTGGGTGCCAGGTGACATGCTGCATCTGGGTGGCAGGTGATGATGATGTACAGAATATCAGCACCCGATATCGGCCTGAAAGGCGGCTGACAAATCTGTATCGGCCCTGAAAAAATGATATTGGGCATCTGATGCAAGGGGGAGAGGGATGCTCTAGACCAGGGGGGTCTCCAAACTTATTATACAAAGGGCCAGTTTACACTCCTTAAAACTTTAGGAGGGCCGGACTATGGCCATCAGGAGAAGAAAAAGTTCCAGCATCAGTTGGTGTAAACAATGCCCCATCACTGGTGTCATTGGGCCCGATTGTTGATAGAATTGTTGAGGAGTTGTACACCATCTTTGGTGTCATTGAGAGTAATTGTGCCCCATGTTGGTTTCATTGGAAGGAATGGTCCCCCATCATTGGTGTTATTGGGCCCCATTGTTGGTGTCATTGGGAAAAACTGTCAGTGAATGAAATAGTGCCCCAAGGGCCAGATAAAATCAAGCAAAGGGCCGTATCAGGGCCGGGCCGCAGTTTGGAGACCACTGCTCTAGACATCTTGTCTTATAGATACAACCAGCCAATTGAGGGCAACCACTGTGAAATGGAGTTTGACACCCTTGAATTAGATATGTTGGCATTTTGAGGTTTCTGCAGCATGAGGACTTTTTTAAAGTAAGTCAACACATATTTTCCTTATATTGTAATCTTATTGGTTTCAAGTACATAGGGCATTTATGGATTGGTTGTGCTGAGCAATAAATAAATATTAAAGCGGAGGTTCACCCAAAAATCAACTTTCTGACATTAGATCCAGCATACTGCTAACATCTGCAGTATGCTGGGGTTTTTAATTTTTTGTACTTATTGTTTTATGAGCCGTTGTTATCCGGCTCCGAGCGGGGAATCCTGCGGGGAATGGGCGTTCCTAAGCCAAGAGGAGCTGATTGACGGACTGCAAAGGCGTGCCACGCCTTCCGAAAATACCCCAAGTGACACTCGGGTATTTTCAGAAGGAGTGACTCGCCTTAGCAGCCCATCAATTAACTCCTCTTGGCTTAGGAACGCCCATTCCCCGCAGGATTCCCCGCTCGGAGCCGGATAACAACGGCTCATAAAACGATAAGTACAAAAAAAAAAAACAGCATACTGCAGATGTTGGCAGTATGCTGGAACTAATGTCAGAAAGTTGATTTTTGGGTAAACCTCCGCTTTAAGAAACATCCAAGGTCCCATCTTACAGACGATCTCCAAAGGTTGACTGCTGAAAAATGCTCAAGTCACAACTCCTTCCGCATGATCCCCAATCAGCGCAGACAATGCAATAGACAGCAATAGATAAAGCTCACAAACCAAGATGGCATCTGTAATTTGTTACTGGCTATTGGACTTCTGGGATTTGTCCAACCTGAATCATTTAGGCCAATAGACTCAACTAGCAAGTTCCTTCTCGGTTTTCCAAAGGAAAGGGCAATAATTCTAGAATAAGGAAAGATTTAATTTATTGTACCCAGAACTAAATTTAAAAAAGGTAAAAAAACACAAAACACGCTGCAGTGAATTACCGTTAAATAAAAAAATATTCTTTCCATCGGTTTCTTTTTGATGTGTATAACTAGATAGGGACTATTCCTAATGGTAAGTGAAATAAATGTATATTCTGCATTAGCAGGATTAGTATACGAGCCACTCCCATAACGAGCGGAATGATTATGCAAATGAGGATCTCTGCAGCACAAAATAGGAATGCGTATTTAAAATAGGTCTACCCATAGGTGCAGATAAGACACAAAACATACATAGTAAACAAAAAAGGATGGACGACAGATCAATCTACTGTCTACAGCACTGCCATATAAATCAGGCTGCCTTGTGCACATATTTTTGTGCTTTATATAAAATTATATACCTAAAAACATATGTAATAATTTATTGATCAGGAAGAAGAAAACATGCAGCGCATAAGAATATTTTTCGTGTAGCTTTCAGCCCTTTTCAGATTTCCCATCCCTTTTTTTATGTTGTAAAAAAAAAAAAAAATCCATGTATATTAGAGCTCACAAAGCATCTGAAATTCAGTATCACACCATACGAGTTTGCAGCTTATATTGCAAAAGGCAGCTCGAGCCATCAGACAAAAGAGGAATGACAAGATCACTGCAATAAAAATTCCATGCCTAAAAGACTACAGGCTGCCATGTATTAGTCTTCATTACTTTGCAGCCTTTTGACAATTGGAGCAGGCTGCAGATCACCAAATGTGGGCAATAATGTAATCTGATGATATATGAAGAGCTGCTGAAGGGAGCAAGGACCACTCCAGCCTGTGTATTTTAACAGCTCCTTCTCCAGCAGCCCCCTCCACCCCTTTCCATTAACCATGACACTTCCAATATCTGCTGGCTCAGCTTTTCCACTGCAGTAACCATGCCAACTGTACCTGCCTCGGTATTATTTCATATAGCCATCGGCGGCCACATTACCAAGTCAATAACACAATCCTGGCTGTTTGGGAGGAATTGTACAAGGCTGTGCTCAAAGTCATTGTATGCATTGATAATTAAGCACGTTGCCAGTGTCTCTTTAATACAGGGATTGCTTCGGCACTGTACTGTACTACTTCAATATTAGGCAGTACTGTTATACTTTTTATATTATTACAGGTTATTATATAGCGCTGTCAATTTACGCAGCACATATTTTAATTAGGGTTGTCCCGATACCGATACCAGTATCGGTACCGATACCGAGTATTTGCGGGAGTACTTACTTGTACTCCCGCAAATGCCCCCGATGCCTGAATAGAATACTTCCCCCCCCCCGCCGTATATCGCAAAGTCGCCGCTGCCGCGTTAATCACCGTGCGGCGAACATTACAGGCAGCTTTCGTTTGAATAGCGGTTTTCCCCGCCGCGCCGTGTATAGACACTCCCCCTTGCTCGGGATTGGACGGATCTGACCAATCCCGAGCAAGGGGGAGTGTCCTTTACACAGCGCGGCAGGGAAAACAGCTATTCAAACGAAAGCTGCCTGTAACATTCCCCGCACGGTGATTAACGCGGCAGCGGCATCATCATTTAGGTACGGGGGACATGGCTGCATATGTGTGGGGGACATGGCTGCATATGTGTGGGGGACATGGCTGCATATGTGTGGGGGACATGGCTGCATATGTGTGGGGGACATGGCTGCATATGTGTGGGGGGACATGGCTGCATATGTGTGGGGGGACATGGCTGCATATGTGTGGGGGGACATGGCTGCATATGTGTGGGGGGACATGGCTGCATATGTGTGGGGGGACATGGCTGCATATGTGTGGGGGGACATGGCTGCATATGTGTGGGGGGACATGGCTGCATATGTGTGGGGGGACATGGCTGCATATGTGTGGGGGGACATGGCTGCATATGTGTGGGGGGACATGGCTGCATATGTGTGGGGGACATGGCTGCATATGTGTGGGGGACATGGCTGCATATGTGTGGGGGACATGGCTGCATATGTGTGGGGGACATGGCTGCATATGTGTGGGGGACATGGCTGCATATGTGTGGGGGACATGGCTGCATATGTGTGGGGGGACATGGCTGCATTTGGGAACACATTTAAAAAAAAGTATCGGTATTCGGTATCGGCAAGTACATGAAAAAAAAAGTATCGGTACTTGTACTCGGTCCTAAAAAAGTGGTATCGGGACAACCCTAATTTTAATAATATATATATATATTATACACACACACACACACAAGTCCCTGCCCTAGGTTCACACTAAATGCGGGTTTAAAATCAGCTGAACTCGCACGATTTCAAACCGGCGGCATTTTCAGTCCGACTTCGGGGGAAGATTTGAGAGACATCTGTGCGGGTTCATGCTGAGATGTCTATTGAAATCACCCCCCAAGTCACAAATAGTGCAGGAACTACTTTTGGGAATCAGTGCAATAGACTCTGATTTGACATATCAAATCAGGCCCAGGGGCGGACTGACCATTGAGGCATCCGGGCACTGTCCGAGGGTCCCATGCCACTAGGGGGCCCATCAGGGTTGCCAGGCTCAGTAAAATCAGGGACAGTATGTAAAAATCTGTGGTTTTTTTTTTTACATCTGTCCTTGATATGTCCCAAACCGACATGCTTTTGATGTGAAAATCCCGAGATTTTAGTTGCCCTGCCTCCTGGCATGGTGGCCATCTGTAAACCCGGGGGCCCCATAATCTTCTATTGCCCGGGGGCCCCATGAGTTGTCAGTCCGCCCCTGATCAGGCCTGATATGAACAAGGCTCAATCTAAGTTCCCCAACTCACATTCATACATACACACAAAACAAAATTATATGACATTCATTTTTTTTTTACATTTTGATACATATTCAACATTTAACCATTGATGTGGGCTACCTTAAAGTGGTTGTAAACCTCAGACATAAAATATGAACAAAGCATATCCCTCTATTGCTCTTAATTGAGACAGGCACACACTAATGCCACGTACACATGACATTTTTTTTTATGTCATTAAAAACGATCGTGTGTGGGCTCTAGAGCATTTTTCATAATGTAAAAAAAATGGACATTAAAAATTTAGAACATGCTCTAATTTTTTTCACGTCGTTTTTAACGGTGTAATTTTTAACGTCGTAAAAAATGGTCGTGCGTGGGCTTTAACAACGTAAAAAAAAAACGCGCATGCTCAGAAGCAAGTTATGAGACGGGAGCGTTCTGGTAAAACTACCATTCGTAATGGAGTAAGCAAATCCATCACGCTGTAACAGACTGAAAAGAGCGAATCGTCTTTTACTAACATGAGATCAGCAAAAGGGTGGCGCCATCGGAATGGAACTTCCCCTTTATAGTGCCGCCGTACGTCACTGTGCTTTGCTAGAGCATTTTTTTGTTCAGGATCGTGTGTAGGCAAGGCCATTTTAACGATCAGGTTAAAAAAAAAGTTTTTTTCTACACCATTAAAACGTCATTTTTTACAACCCAAAAAACGGTCGTGTGTACGCAGCATAAGTGTAATTTCTGTCTGCTGCTTCGTTCCTCTGCATGAGTACCTGGGCAGTCAGGGATGTTTAGTGTATCGGTGGGGGGGGGGGGGGGATTTACCAGTACCTATTTCCCTGTACTGCTTTTCTGACTGATGCTTCTCCTCCTCTCCCTCCCTCTCCCTCCGCCTTAAGAGAGATCTGTGCTTGTAACTGCCCCCACTGCGGCACCGATCACCCGACTGTCCTTTGTGTCCTCCTCCCGGTCCACCTCTGTGCTCCCCGGGTCTCTGTGTCCTTCTCTGGGTCCCCCTCTAGGCTCCCTAGGTTTCTGTGTCCTACTCCCGGTCCACCTCTGTGCTCCCCAGGTCTCTGTGTCCATCTCCGGGTCCCCCTCTAGGCTCCCCAGGTTTCTGTGTCCTCCTCCGGTTCCCCCTCTATGCTCCCTGGGTGTCTGTGTCCTTCAGGTCCCTCTCTGTGCTCCTTGGGTCTCTGCGTCATCCTCCAGTTCCCCCTCTGTGCTCCCTGGGTCACTGTGTCCCCCCTCCAGGTCCTGATCTGTATCATCCTCTGGGTCCCGATGTGTCCTCCCCGGCTCTTCCTCCCTCGGGTCCCTGATGTCCTGGATCTGTCAGAATGGAGAGCTAAGGAAGGAGCCAGTAAATCTGTAATTTACCGGCTCCTTCCTTTTCTGAATACACAACGACAGTGATAACTGAAACATTGTAAACTGCTTACGTCTCCTGTCCATTCATTTTCAGTGCAGCCGAGGCTGCAGATAAAGGGTCTGGGGAATCTCTATTCTCAGTACCTTTAACTGTCTCAAAAGGAAGATATCAGGGGTCTGTTTAAACCCCTGATATCTCACCAAAGCCCCCCTCAGTTAATAGGGTTGATAAAAAACAGAAAACAAACAAGCACTGACACCATCCAAACATTTTCAGTAATCAGAATTTACTTGAAAAAAGTATCGGTACTTGGTCTTAAAAAAGCGGTGCAATCCGAACACATGATATAACTTGCAATAATGAAATGCACAAATGTACAAGGGCCCCAAGATTACCTAAATGTCCTGTTACAATATGCTTATTTTAGCCACAAGGGGACGCTGAGTAATATTGCTGTATAAATGCTATAAGCAGGAATACTCACTTTTCATTGGCTGATAAAGAGTAGCATTTTCAGGCCATGGTTCCACAGCTGTAAAAAAATAAAAAATAAAGATTTAGGTTTTACTTCACAGATTAAAATTATGCATTTACTACAAAGTTACTACACACACACACACACACACACGTAGCAGACTTGGACCATTTGTTTTTGAAAGGATCATCCCCAATTTAATTCTTCTCTTTCCTGGGACTTCTGTATACAGTGACCACAGATGTTCACCCGCTATCCCGCATGGGCTTTTAACAGAGGAAGATCTAAACAACTTGGACTGTACAATTATTGCTGGTACTAAACACGCTAGATGCGCCATCTGATAATCTTTTATTTTCATACACTGCAATCTCTAGAAAATCTGACAACTTCACCAGTCAGTTCCCTAGAAAAACCTCTCCTTCCTGCCATGTCATAGCCCTATCCTTTTCTGGGATTGTAAAGTTAATGTCTGTGCTGGCCCAGCTCCTCCATTCACAGATTTCTTGTTTTACCCATTATGTATCTGCAGGGGCAGGATTGAAGGGGGAATACCCAAGGCTCACTTCTGAGTCCGTCAGAGCTGCTAAAAGCACATTTGAGGTGGTGGCGTCAGGCAGCAGTCTCACGTCTTTTGGATGTCTACACAAGGGAGGCTTTTACAGATAAACAATGTGCCTAAAAAACTGTAAATACGCATACACGATCAGCCATAAAGTTATGACCACCCATAATACTGAGGACGTCTCCCCTTTTTCAACCAAAACAGTTTGGTCCCATCGAGGCATGGACGCCGCTAGACCTCCAAGATATACTGCAGTATCTAGTAATAGGCTGACAGTAGCAAGTCGCTGCCTCTGCTGGCATGCCTTCTTCTCATACAGAATCCTGGTGCCATCTCTTCCCCAGGTTTGTAGTGCACATGCACCCAGCCAGCCACCTGATATAAAAGAAAGACCAGGCTACCTTCCTTTCTCTACGATCCATTTCTTATGCTCACGTGCCCATTGCAGTTGCTTTTGGCTGTGGACACGTCAGCATGGGCACCCTGAACAGACTACACAGCCCCATACACAACAAACTGCGATGCATTGAGTGTTTGGACACCTTTCAATGAGAACCAGCAATTTAAGCTACAGTAGCTCTTATCGCTCTATTGGATCAGACTACACTTGCCAGTCTTTGCTTACCACGTGCATGACCCTACATTGTTGGGTTTGCCAGTTTTCCTTCCTTGGACCACTTTTGGTTGGTTGGTCTTGACCACTGCAGACCAGGAACTTCCCACAAGAGCTGCAGTTCTGGAGTTGGCCAATACCATTTGTCCATTGTTAAAGTCAATCAAATCCTTGCTTGCTTGACCATTTTTTTCTGCTTTCAACACATCAAAAATTCAGGGACAATATGTTCTCTTGGTGCCCAATATATCCCACCCACATACAGATGCCACTGTAATGAGAATTTCAATTTTATTCAGTTCGCCTGTCAGTGGTCATAAAGTTATGACTGGACGGTGTATAAACTTATGGGAAGATTGTTGTTAAAATGAATAATCTGGTGAAACGCATCATACTTTAATCTGACAGAAGACTGCAACTGTTTAGTTAAAGCGGATCTCCCACGCCAATTAAATTTTTTCTTTAAGGACTCTTTAAATCTCTAATAGCACTGCTGTGCTGTACTCACGTTTCCGGTGTCCCTCCGCCGCTCCGCTGAAATTCTGTGCCAAATAAATAGTTATATTATCTTTTCTATTCGTCCACATCTTAGCTGTGGGCGTTCTAATCATACACGCCGGCACTTCCTCTTTGCCGCTCGATCTCGCGCAGTGTTTTAATGTTGACCGGCGGCGGCGTAACGAAGTCGCGCGATGTCTCGGCTCTCAGAGAGAGATTAGGGAGCTCCCAGCGTACACAGCGAGGGACAGGAAGGAACAAATAACCCGAGAAAAACCCGACTCCCTGCAGACCGGAAGCCTGTGTCTATAACAGGTATTATAACACAAAAAATTTTAATAATCGCCGATTAGGTATTGTTTTGCACAGCTAGTAATATTAAAGTCAAGTCAATTTCAGGGTGGAGATCCGCTTTAACCACGCTTTACAACAATGGTGTGCAGAAGAACATCCCTAAGTATTGTATATTTTAGGCCGGGATCACACCTATGCGAATTGAGTGTGGCTTAAACCGCATCCAATACGCAATACATTTCTATATACATTATTTTCAACTAGGCTGGATCACATATGTGCGATGCATTCCCGAAAAAAACGTGTGCGTATTTTATGACTTGCGTTGCGGCTCAGGTGCGAATTCAGGCCCATTATCTTCTATGGGTACGCAGCTGATTCGCAGATGTGTTCATTTCTCTTCAGGATTTCTTCTCATTCAGCTCAATACACTTCCCCCCTCCCCCTCCCCTCTCCCAGGTCTCCAAATTCGCAGCTAATCTGCAGTTAAAATGCAATGGATCTGCTGAACACTTCTCTTATCTCTCTGCAAAGATATGAGAGCTGAAATTCGCACAGCACAAGTGTGAATCCGGCCTCAAACCTTTAGGTTACAGGGGTCCAGTTCACTCTGCACTCATACGACCTGTTTCTAGTCAACAGCAGTCTAAAGTAGAGGTCGACCGATATATCGGACGATATTTGGCCGTTTTGGAGAAATAGGCATCGACCGATTTTTATCCAAATCGGGCTGATGCTTTACAATTTTCGCTAGCGATGCCACGGCTCCGGAGCTAGGCCAGAGCCACAGCCTTTCCTAATGCTGTGACCGCGGCGGATTCGCGGATTGCCGCCTGTCACAGCATCAGGAAAGATGGCCTAGTTCTAGAGCCGCGGCCATCTTGGTGTATCCTCTGGAGGGATGCCGCGCTCGTGGGACACACACCGCTCTGGTGTCTGTACTACGGGGGGCAGGGGGGGTGTCTATACTGGAGGGAGGGGGGGGGGGTCTGTACTGGGGGGGGGGGGTGACACCATTTTTTTGCACCAGTGCCACCTGCCAGTGCCAATTAGTGCCACTTGCCATCCAGTGCCATCTGCCAGTAACAATACCAGTGCCACCATCCAGTGCCAATTAGTGCCACCTTCCATCCAGTGCCATTAACCAATGCCACCTGCCAGTGCCACCATCCAGTGCCAATTAGTGCCACCTTCTATCCAGTGCCATGCGCCAATGCCACCTGCCAGTGCCAATACCAGTGCCATCATCCAGTGCCATCCGCCAATGCCATCTGCCAGTGCCAATACCAGTGGCACCATCCAGTGCCAGTAAGCATCACCTTCCATCCAGTGCCACCTGCCAGTGCGATCCAGTGCCACCTACCAGTGCCAACTAAAGCCATCAGTGCCACCTGTCAATGGCAACCAGTGCTAACTATTGCCACCCAGTGCCACCTGCCAGTGCCAACCAGAGCCACTTGCCAGTGCCATCTTTCAGTGCCATCCAGTGCAACCTGCCAGTGCCAATAAGTGCCTTCTGCTAGTGCCATCTTCCTTCCAGTGCCAATTAGTGCCACGAGCCAGTGCCACCAATAAAAAATAAAAATCGGCCTAAAATATCAGCCGCAAAAATCGGCATCATATATCGGCCATCGGCCGCCCAGATTTCTAAATATCGGCATCAGCCAGAGAAAAAATCATATCGGTCCACCTCTAGTCTAAAGTCTGTCGATCCAGAATCAAGAAAGATCCTGACCATATGGCAAGATTCACCCAGATGCTTGGACCGGCACATGGCTCACCTCTCAGCGATCTGCAGAAAGCCTGAGCCAGCTCCTCCCACTCCATCCACAGCCCAACGCTGGAGCATTGGAGGAGAGAGACAGAGAGATCAGCAGCCTTCGATCGCTCAGTTCTAACTGCAGAGATGGTGGGGGATCGATGCTGCATCCACCTAGGTGAGCATAAATGTATGATTTTTTTTGTTAGTCCATGCTTCACTTTTAAGCGCTCATCCACTGTGCAGGGGTGGTGCTTTGCTTTGTTACAACTTGGGATTTTGTGGCTAATATTCATTCCCTCTACAATGATAAAGGCCTGTACTCGGGGTGTATGGCGCTTCTCCTCCATACCATTAACATACACACTTGAAAAAAATATATATAAGTATGCATGTTAATATAATGATTGTAATAATAATCATATTAATAAAAAATAAAATAAAAAACGTCAGTCCAATTGGTCCTGCATATCCATTTGTCATCTGATGTCCATGGCTCTCCCATAACCGGGTATGTTCCTGGGCACTCACATGCTTTGGGATTATGGTAATCTATTTTTAAAGCGGTACTTCAGATGGGCACAACAAGGGTTACACAGCGCTCCTAAAACTGGCAGCTTCACTCTTGAATTGTGATCTGAAAGGTGAACAACATTTGCAGAACAGTAGGCATGGAAATTACACATTGCTACAGCTCTGTCATATTTCCAATCCATCAACTTGATTAATGTTATAATAACTCCACATAAACTTATCATTCACGCTATAATGAAGTCAAACTCTAGTTTATTCTCAGACTACAAGGCTCCCCTAGGCAGACAGGCAGGCAGGTAAATAACACATTATATATACAGAATATTCCTGAATTTGATGCACTGAATTTTGAAAGCATGCATTTAAAAGAGAGGAACCAAAAAGGGTTCTTAGCCTAGAATTTGTAACAAAAAATGCCAGGCTATCATTCATCTATATTTTAAAGTAGTTGGCAACAGGGGTAAGGACGGGGGGTGGCAGTGTGGTGGTAATGGTGGAAGGGGTATAGTTGTCAGGGAGATGGAGGGTCAGACACAGTGGCAAATGTGTTGGTGGATGTCAAGAGCATGGGACAGGGTGGGGGTGGCAGATTGTTGAGAGGGAGGCTGGAGGTGCATGCTGCCAAGGCAGTAGTAATGGGGGGGGGGGTTTCTTGCTGGCAGAGTAGTGCAAGCAGAAGGGGCGGGGGGGTGTAGTGCAGTTGTACTCATTTTTCTCCAGGTTTAATTAGAGCTGCACGATTAGTCAGTAAAAAATAAATAAAAAATTGCAATCTTGAAACAACTCCCCTCATGATCTTAGTCCAGTGATTCTATGTAAACAGTGCAGAGACGTTCTCTACTCACTCACAGCTGTCAAAAAAAAAAGCCTCAGGCAAACGTTTATCTACATTTCTCAGTGCTGGGAGAGAACTATAAACATTGTATCGGTTGGTTCTTTTAGATCAAAGGGATGAACTTCGTTCTGTAAATGAGGTCAGTTTAAAAAAATAAGTCCAGCCTGAGCTAATTTGGCTGGGCTTCTCCTATGGGTCCCAGGAGTGCAATTCATTTTTAGCAAAGAGCAGACTGAATTTCATTATGTGCTGACATCTTAGGAATCAGTCCAGGTACCACGGCATCCCGACAATGGAAGTCTGGATCCACCAGGTGCCTAGACTGATACCATTCTCAGCCTCTCCGCTAGCAGCTGAGATGGCCGCTCCCCGGCCTTCCACAGCCCATCTCTCCAGGGAGTGCGGAGGAGCTGAGCGGAGTATCTGCTGATTGACAGTTAGCAGCTGTTTGCTTGGGGAGCTGTGAGAACAGAGCCATCAGCGTTGTTCAATCACTCGGTTCTCAGTGTAGAAGCGCTGGGGGACAGATGCAGCATCCAATTAGGTAAGTATGATGGGGTAAAACATACCCATACTTCTCTTTAACCACTTCAATACCGGCCACTGTCATATGACGTCCACAAAGGGGCTATCCCTATTCCGGGTGGACGCCATATGACGTCCTGGATTTGGGGGGGGGGGGGGATATCTGAATGATGCCTGCAGCGAGAGGCATCATCCAGATATCCATTTCTTCTGCCGGCGATTTTGCACAACATAAGAACGATCATAGCGGCGGTTCCGCCGCTTGATTGTTCTTATAGACGGCGGGAGGGGACATCCCGCCGCCATCCGATGCTTCTCCGGGCTCTCCCGTGCCATCGGGGGCCCGGAGAATGAATCGTCTGGCGCTAGCAGGAACCATAGTGATGACTGATGACCAGATGGTCACCAGTCATCTCTATGACCGTCGGAGGACCCCGGCGCGATGTGATGACGTCACGCCTGGGTCCCGTAAGTAAACAAAGCCACGATTGCGGCTACTAAGCCACAGTATTCATGAGATCTGTGAATTTTTTTCACCGATCTCATGGTTTCCAGCCTGGAGGAGAGCTGTGGGGTCTTATTGACCCCACATCTCTCCATAAAGAGGACCTATCACACACATTCCTATTACAAGGGAGGTTTACATATAATGATAAAAAAAAAAAACACCCCTGTCCCCGGTAGCTTGCGCGCAGAAGCGAACGCACACGCAAGTCCCGCCGACATATGTAAATGCCGTTTAAACCACATATGTGAGCTATCGCCGCGTGCGTTAGAGTGCCAGCAACAATTCTAGCACAAGATCTCCTCTGTAAATCGAAACTGGTAACCTGTAAAAAATTTCAAAGCCTTGCTTATGGAGATTTTTAAGTACCGAAGTTTGGCGCCGTTCCATGAGTGTGCGCAATTTTAAAGCGTGACATGTTAGGTATCTATTTACTCCGTGTAACCTAATCTTTCATATTTTACAAAAAAATTGGGCTAACTTTACTGTTTTGTTATTTTTTTAATTCATGAAACAATTATTTTCCCCAAAAAAGGTGTTTGAAAAATTATTGCGCAAATACCGTGCAAGATAAAACGTTGCAATGACCGTCGTTTTATTCCTTAGGGTGTCTGCTAAAAAAACATATATAATGTTTGGGGGTACTGCGTAATTTTCTAGCAAAAAAATTATGATTTGTACATGTAGGAGAGAAGTGCCAAAATAGGCCTGGTATGGAGGTGTGTAAAAAAGCCCGGTATTGAAGTGGTTAAAAGTGGTTTGTTAACCCCCCCAAAAAAAAATATATATCCTGTTCCCTTAAAGTATGCTATACAGCACAGTGCTTGTGCCGTGTCATTTATACTCCTATATCACCTGCAATACCTGTCTGATCCTGCCTGGCTATACCCTCCCCCCTGTAAACTAGCCACAGTGTATCATGGCTGCTGGGCCCTGACACTATGGTCAGTCTACATTCCTCGGTCATCTGCAGCCCTGCTCTGTCTCCTTCCCTCCCTGTCACCTCCATGTCCGTGCCGCTCTGCTCCCTACCCCCCCTCCCCCCTCCTGCTGCTCAAATTATGGTTAAAATGACATCATCCTCTCTATATATTAATATAATGTGCCCTGTGTCTATGCCTCATAAAAATAATGCCGCAACATACCTGTTTCAGAGCTCTGATCGTCAGTCGCGTGATCCGGCATTTCTTTCCTCCCTTGCATGAGGGTTGCAGTGGGCAGGACCGCCTCTCTCCTCCTCCCCTCATTCCGACATCAGCAGGGGAACCTCGGCCCCGCCCACTTCAGCCATCAGGCCGAGAGAGGAGAGAGACGGGGGGGGGGGGGGATCATGTGACTGCCAATCAGAGCTCTTAGGACGACTTTCAGAGCCGCCCCTGGAGTCGGATCGCCGCAGTGTGAACCGACTCTTAAGATTTCTAGCAACCATTATATTTGCTGATACTATGCGGGGGATTTACTAAAACTGCAGCGCTCAGAATCTGGTGCGGTAGTGCATGGTAGCCAATCAGCTTCTACCTTCAGCTTGTTCCATTAAAGTGATTGTAAAGGCAGAAGTTTTTTTATCTTAATGCATGCTATGCTCCTCTTCTCTCTCCTTGCCCTCCCTCCCTCCCCCACTCACCTTATCTTTATTTCTGGTTTCTTTAATATCTTTTGCATGGTTGCATAGGTGTGGGCCCCAGGGCCTTTCCCAGTCTAGGTCAGTTATGTGAGCATACAACTTTACTATTTAGTATATTAAAGGTCACATGCTCTTAGAGAAACCTACATTATCATACATTTAAGCTTAATGATCAGATTTTCCGACGGGAATTGTGTGATGACAGCCGAAAATCCAACTGTTTGTACGCTCCATCGGACAATTGTTGTCAGATTTTCCGTGGACAAATGTTGGATGGCAGGCTTATACATTTTCAGATTTTCCAATCGTGTGTACACAAGTCCGTCTGACAAAAGTCCAAAGTACAAACATGCATGCTCGGAATCAATGCTCACCAAACACGACATTAGCAGAAGGTGCCCAAAGGGCGGCGCTAAAAAGCTGAAATTTCACATAGTGCATCACTACATTCGTGTTTGTTGGCCGACAATTGTATGCAAGACAAGTTCATGGTCGACGCCCTTCGAACGAAAGTCTGGCGCTTCGGCTGCGGAAAAGCCTGTGTACACGAAAAGATCGCGTGTACAAGGCTTTTTGGAGTAGCATATATGGAGCAGAACTAAAACATGAGATTGTGAAATCTTTGATACCAAACTGTTTAATGTACTTGGGCGCTTTTACTTGTTTGCTCTCACTTACGGATGAAAAATGCTCTACTTATTTGGGCCTATCCTGTCATGTATTGATGTTACTAAATAGTAAATTTTTCCTACGATTATACATGTTTTTTAAGTAGACACCCTAGGGCAGTGATGGCGAACCTTGGCACCCCAGATGTTTTGGAACTACATTTCCCATGATGCTCAACTACACTGCAGAGTGCATGAGCATCATGGGAAATGTAGTTCCAAAACATCTGGGGTGCCAAGGTTCGCCATCACTGCCCTAGGGAATAAAATGGCGGTCGTTGCAACTTTTTATGTCACACGGTAAAAATTTCAAACTCTTTAAAAAAAAAAAAAAACAACAAAAACAGTAAAGTAAGCCCAATTTTTTGTATATAGTGAAAGATGGTGTTATGCCGAGTAAATAGATACCCAACATGTCACGTTTTAAAATTGCGCGCACTTGTGGAATTTAAATTGCAATGTGTTTTAGCAATCATTGCAGTGCATTTTTGTTTTTGGAGCTCAATGGATTTACAATGCGTTGCATGAAAATGGAATCTGTCCTATTTCAGTGCATGGACCAAAACCATGGGTCATAAAGCATTTTGTCTTGTCCATACGTTGCCCATCATAGCTGGTGTGAATGGGCCCTAAAGCTAAATGCATTTACGGTCAACAAGATTACAACCCTCCCACTGTCGTGGAAATTTCAAGATGTATTTAATATGTATTGTCATAGTGTCACCCAGTGTTAGTTCTCCTGCAACCCGCACTAAAGAGCTGACTGGGGCAGGCTGATGCTGGTTGAGATAAACTTCCTGATTTGGAGAAGGGCGTTTGCAGAGAGGGGATGTCGGCCGGCGAAAGGGCCCCTGTGTGATTGATGCAGACGTTCGCCTAGTGGGGATGTTTCCTCTCTGCAAACGCATCATCGGATGTGTGCTCTTGTCGTCACTGTATGCCTGATCAACATTGATGTGATGACATGAGCATACACCTGCAGATAAGCTCCCCTCATCAGGAACTGTGTTCATTGGTTATTGTATTATTATCGTATCGTTGTTGTATTGTATTCATGTATTGTATGTATTTAAATAACCCTGTTGGAAGGGAAATCCTTATATGGTCATCTGCTGGGTGGAGCTCACACCTGTGAGCTCACTTCCTTTGGAGAAGGTCACATGCTGTGACATCACTTCCTGGGGGGGATTTCTAATAAAAAGGACCCTGTGAGGGCGTCCGCGACCAGTTTTCTGGGATGCTGAGATGAGGACATAACAGTCTGGTGATGTTTGGTTATTGAATGAATGGGAATCGAATGAGTGAGTGAACTTTTTTTTTTTAAGATGCATTATATCATTCAGACGAAATGGGTTACTATGAGGCCGCGTACACACGATGAGACATGTCTGCTCAATCATGTCCGACGGACCGTTTCCAGCGGACATGTCTCATCGGATTTTGGTCCGATTGCGTGTACACACCATCAGACAAAAATCCCCTCGGGCTGAGTGCGCGGCGACGTGGCGGTGACGTTGACGCCGCCACGTCACCACTCCAGGAAGTAAAATAATTCCACGCATGCGTCGAATCCATTTGACGCATGCGCAGAGATTTCTGTCCACTGGTTAGTGTACTAACCAGCGGACATATCCGACGGACATGTTTCCGGCGGACAAATTTCAAAGCATGCTTTGAAATTTGTCCGCTGGGAAAACATGTCCGCTAGCCCGTACACACGATCGGAGATGTCTGCTGAAACGGTCCATCGGACCAGTTTCAGCAGATAAATTCGATTGTGTGTACGCGCCATTAGAGACACGATATCTGGCTGTGTGCTCCGCATACAGCCTGATTTTGCTGTCACCACCATAGGCATTCAAGTTTTGGCAGTCAGGCCCATTTGCATATTACACAAGGACTACCCACCATGCTCTCCTGGGCTGACAGTAGTAACGAGAATCCCAGGAACCCCCCTGAGATACCAGCTCTGCCACATACTTCCATAGTCAGGTAACACTGTCTTGGGTGCTCTGTAAAGCCCTGTACACACGATCGGAATTTCCAATGGAAAAAGTCTGACTGACTTTTTCCATCGGAAATTCCGACTGTGTGTATGCCCCATCGAAGTAATTCCATAGGATAAATTCCAATGAATTCCATCAGAGTTTAGATAGAGAACATGTTCTATTATTGACGCAAACATCAGTCACAGCTAGGCTATCATAGGGAGAGGATCTCCTCTCCCTGTGATAGCCCGATAGCGCTGTCAGCAGCGTGCCTCCCACCAGCGCTAAGTACACCCCGCGCCCGCAGCTCTACTCCCCGCACCCCGAGCCCGCAGCTCTTCCCCGTCCTACGCGCCCGCAGCTCTACTCCCCCGTTAAGAATCAGGGAACGGGCTGCAGCTGCTCCAGGTTATGTGGGCTGGTGTTGTAAATACTGCGCATGCGCAGGTTTACGCTACTAATGTAGCCAACGCTAGGTCTACGCTAATAGCGTAGACTCTCCCCGTTCCCTGATTCTTAACGGGGGAGTAGAGCTGCGGGCGCGGAGGACGGGGAAGAGCTGCGGGCGCGGAGGACGGGGAAGAGCTGCGGGCGCGGAGGACGGGGGAAGAGCTGCGGGGTGCGGGGAGCAGAGCTGCGGGCGCGGGGTGTACTTAGTGCTGGCGGGAGGCACGCTGCTGACAGCGCTATCGGGCTATCACAGGGAGAGGAGATCCTCTCCCTATGATAGCCTAGCTGTGACTGATGTTTGCGTCAATACTTGACGTTTAAATATGTCACGTGACATGAGTGAGCCAATAGAATGGGATGGAGGCGGACCATCTCATTCTATGGCAAATCTCAATTCATGGCAATGCACCGGCACTCCCAGTAATTCACACCTCCTTGAAGTCTCTAAT
The DNA here is from genome assembly GCA_029574335.1 of Rana kukunoris. Lineage (NCBI taxonomy): Eukaryota > Metazoa > Chordata > Amphibia > Anura > Ranidae > Rana > Rana kukunoris. Next base: position 179,558,844 of record CM056054.1, read on the forward strand.
ATGTAGAGAGCGTCCTGCCGCACAGATGTAGTTCCCAGGAGGGGGCGAGCACGTCACTGACCACCGCAGTAAAGTCTCCCTTCACGATGGTGAGTAACAATCAGGCAAGCAGCAAGTGAACAAAACAGAGAAGAAATAGAGCAACTTCTGAGAAAAAACGAACAATGAGGAAGTAATAAGAGGAATGTCTGCAGGTAAAGGATGCTTACTATGAAAAAAAAAAAAAATTCCTTTACAACCCCTTTAAAGCATGCATGAATCAAGCAGAGAAGCGCAGTTATAAAATGTCTCTTCCATTAGTCATGATCAATAATGGAAGTAATACCTAAGTTGGTAATTATATGCTGCCTGAACATCAGCCAATTCCACCCACCTTCATGAAAAGGGCAGATCAATTTTAAGGGATACCAAAAATCAATTGACTAAAAGATTCGGATACTAGGGGTCAAAACACCCAAATAGATGGTAATGATGACCCACTGGTTGGGTGGGAAAATGAACACAGTTTAGAGATGTTCTGTGGTCGGATTATTTGAAGATCTGTCAAGGTTTCTCAACACAAGACAGAAATACAAAACTGCTTTGTGAGAAATGAAAAACCCCTAAGGATAATATTTGTTTTTCCAAGATGGAGACAATTCATCATATTGATAGTAATATACATGTTCCTGGATATTTAACAGATAGAAAATTCATTATATACTTCACCCGACTAAATAGGAGACGTTTTCTAATAACTTGCAGCCTGTGATGCCTTTTTTTTGGTCTTATTAAATTGATTCACAAGACAAAGAAAATTAGTCTTAAGCAATTTTAATAGAAGTTTCAAAGTAAGGATGTTTGTTAGATATATTGATGATTAAGTGTGCGCCTGCCAACCGGGAGGGGAAGAAATCTACAGCAATTTTACAGCAGAATCTATTACATCTTGATGCTTTTCTAATTAATCAGAAGGAGAATTGGGCTGCTTATAAAATAAACATCAGAAAAGAAGTAACCAGATAAATAAGACAGAAGGGAAAAATTGTAATACTGTGTCAGTTACATTTTTTTACTTGAAATACAGAAAGTCAATAGCTGAAATATAATGGGTTCCTATGGGCAGCCTTGCTTATGGTGTTCAGGAAAGGTTGGGTGTAGTGGAGGATTTAACCACTTGGAGCCCCGGCCTTTGACAAAAGGCTCTCAAATGTCGGGAGGATGTCTATTGACGTCCTCGGCTCCTCCGGCCACTGGGGGGGCATGTGAGTGCCGCGCCACTGAGGTGCCGAGGTGCGTGCCTGGCGGCCGCAATGTCCTTCATGCACCCGCGATCGGCCGTTACACAGACAAGGACGTGGATCTGTGTGTGTAAACACACAGATCCACGTCCTGTCAGGGAGAGGAGACCGATGCTGTGTCTCTTGTACAAAGGGACACAGATCAGTCTCCTCCCCCAGTCAGTCCCCTCCCCCTAAGTTAGAATCACTAGTAGTAACACCTTTAACTCCTTCCTTGTCCCCTAGTGTTAACCCCCTTCCCTGCCAGTCACATTTATACAGTAATTAGTGCATATTTATAGCACTGTTCGCTGTATAAATGTGAATGGTCCCAAAAATGTGTCAAAAGTGTCTGCCATAATGTCGCAGTTCCGGTTACAAACTAAAAAAAAAAAACGCAGATCGCTGCCATTACTAATCGATTAATCGGATAAAATCCCTTAAAAAAACGTAATGTGGAATTTTTTCGTTTATTTAACAGTAATAATGAAAAAACATGTTACACTCAAACGGCAGATTAAAAAACGTTTAACATTAACATTACCAACTTTGCAGCAGTACTATTCCTCATGGGAACACCAATGATGGGGCAATATTCCTCACGGGAACACCAATGCTGGGGCAATATTCCTCCCGGGAACACCAATGCTGGGGAACTTCCGGCTCCAATCGCCACAGCAATCTGAGCCAGAAATGGGAGTGAGTACCTGTCAAAATCAGTGGACAAAATGTGGCAGTGCATGGGGACGGGGGGGTGCAAACACAGCACTTCGTCTTTTTGGTGGAGCTCCGCTTTAAAGCGGATGTCCCCTGAAAAAAAAAATAATAATTAAAAGCTAGCAGCTACAAATACTGCAGCTGCTGACTTTTAATATCAGCACACTTACCTGTCCTGGAGTCCCGCGCCGTCCGCAGCAGATGACAGGCGATCGCTCGTCACTCTGCTGCCCCCACCGCCATCCTCGGTAAGGGAACCAGGAAGTGAATGGAGCCGAGTGTTTCCCAGAACACAACGAGGGGGGGGGGGGGGGGAGGATCTAGACGTCCTGCCCGCAGTCTACATGCAGACTGTGTGGCCGGAAGTGGGTGCAAATACCTGTCTTTAGACAGGTATCTGCACCCTCCCCTTCCCTGAAAGGGGTCAAATGTGACACCGGAGGGGGAAGGTTCTGACGAGCGGGAGTGGAGGTGCAGGGTGGAGCTCCACTTTAAGGAACATAAGATAACACATTTTCACAGTCTCAAATTTAGGCGACTTAGAGCAGGGGTCTCCAAACTGTGGCCCTGGGGGCGGATGTGGCCCTTTGCTTGCCTTAATGCGGCCCTTGGGGCACTATTCCATCCAATTTAAATGGGGCATAATTCTTGGTGCTAACAACAATGGGGCACTATTCCTCCAACTGACACCATCAATTCTTTCCATTAACACCAACGATGGGGCACTAGTCCTCCCACTGTCACCAAAGCTATGGTATTTACTCCCGCTGCATACCTGAACATTTTTTACTCCCAATAGCCCTAGTCTGCCCCCCCCCCCCCCCTAAAGTCTAAAGGACCGTAAACTGGCCCTTTGTTTAGAAAGTTTGGAGACCCCTGACTTAGAGGATCAGGATACTGACAACTAAAGAGATTGAGCTAGCTGGGTATTCAGTTGCACATGAAAATTGCGAGATTAAAAACTAGAGGCAGTCGGCAGGCAGGTGTTCCCTAAACTTTTTACGGTTGATTGAATATAAAAGCACATCTACATACTGAGCAGCTAACCGCAGCAGCTGCAAAAATCCAATATAGCCAAAAGACCACCCACTGCCAATAGCGATCGGTTAGGGCCCTGTATTATATATGTGTGGACAAACCATTCTAACAACCATTGTTCAACCTGTCCAGATAATCATGCAGTGTCTAGAAGCACCATTGATGAGGTTTTGGCGGGGGCTCCAAAAGCCCGATGATGATTTCGGAGGTGGGCATTTTATTCCTCAAGCATAAATTTCTGTTTTTGCCGTGTGTAGTGCTCTGAGAAATTTTCCTGAGATGATTAACTACCGCACGGGCTCTTGCAAAATATCAATAGCAAGAAAGCAGAACGCACAGTCGAGAACTCAATGGCTCCAGAAACCCATATCTCATTAAAATTATGAAACCGTGCAGCCAGAAAGAACACAATTAGAAGTGTTTTGATTGGCTGACTTGCTAGCCTGGACATGCCAAGGAGTTTCATAGCAGAGAGACTTAACGGACTGATTCACTGCTCCCGTTTCATTACTCCAAATCTCAATTTCCTCAGCCGATTCCCAAACTGCATGAGACTTGGAGACCAAGCCAAGGTGGTTAACTCTTTACAAGAAAACACAACGGATGTTTAATATTTACAAAACCAGGACTGGACTCATGAGGGAAAATACTCATGAGGGAAAATACAAACGGAAGAGTGTATTATGATCAGCCAAGAAATTCTTTATTGGACCACTGATAAGCAAGTAAAATCCTTTCTGGCAAGAGTCCTCCCTTCTACATAAAGTTTGCTCCTCTATACTCCGAATCCGAGCACCAGCAAGAGCAGAATACTATTCCACTATGACATATATATAGCAAAAGGATAGGTGTGAAAAACAAAGATTACACTTAGTGAATAAAGCTATATGTACCAAAACAGACACACAAGGTGTTGTAAACCCAGAGCGTTCACGGCGCGGGACTTTCGAGGGGTCAGGTAAGTAAAAGGGGGGGGGGGTCGCTAATCCTCGGATGTTTTTTAGAAAAAAGTGAAGAAAAAAAACGTGTACCTTTACAATCCCTTTAACCACTTCAGACCCGCGGTATACAGCGCGGGTCTGAATATCCAACATGTCGTCAAAAGACGGCCGCCCCTTTGGGCGTTCCCAGCGCGCGCTGTAGAGCGCGCTGCGGGGAAGCCCTGTGTTGGCCGTGTCCCTTGGACACAGCCAATCACAGATCGCGGCGAACGGCCAATCAGAGTGGCCGTTTGTGATGCGATCTGTGCGGCGAATGAGAGATGATCTCACAGATCATCTCTCATTGCCGTTTTTACACAGAGACAGTGTCCTGTCTCTGGAGAGGAGGAGACCGATCTGTGTTCCTTGTACATAGGGACACAGATCGGTCACCCCCCCAGTCACCCCCCCTCCCCCACAGTTAGAACACACCTAGGATACATTTAACCCCTTCCTCACCCCCTAGTGTTAACCCCTTCAATGCCAGTCACTTGTATACAGTAATTAGTGCATATTTATAGCACTGATCGCAGTATAAATGTGAATGGCGCCAAAAATGTGTCAAAAGTGTCCGCCATAACGTCGCAGTACCAATAAAAATTGCAGATCGCCGCCATTTCTAGTAAAAAAAATAAAATAATAAAAAATAATAATTCTGTCCCCTATTTTGTAAGCGCTATAACTTTTGCGCAAACCAGTCGCTTATTGCGTTTTTTTTTTTTTTTTTTTACCAAAAATATGTAGAAGAATACAAATTATTTGAGAATTATTTTTTTTTTTTTTAAATTGGGATATTTATTATAGCAACAAGTAAAAATATTGTATTTTTTTTTTCAAATTTATCGCACTTTTTTGTTTATAGCGCAAAAAATAAAAAACGCACAGGCGATCAAATACCACCAAAAGAAAGCTCTACTTGTGGGGAAAAAAGGACGTCAATTTTGTTTGAGAGCCACGTCGCACGACCGCGCAATTGTCAGTTAAAGCGACGCAGTGGCGGAAGCTGAAATTTCACCTGGGCAGGAGGGGGGTATATGTGCCCAGTAGCAAGTGGTTAAAGTCGTTTTTATAGAATAAAGGAGGGTTATAACCCCTGTAAGATTTTTTTTTGGCCAAATTTGTTCCACTGGAGAGATTTCCCTTCACTTCCTGTCCCATAGCCAAACAGGAAGTGATTGAAAATCCCCATTGGAAGACTTTTTTTTCTTTTACTTTCAACGATAATGGTAAACAGGATAAATAAACAAAGAGGGTGAATATAGCCAAAGCTCGGTTGGCTGTACATCTCCTATGGATTACAGCAGTGCAGTTAATTCTGCTCTCCTGTAAACCAATTTCAGCAGACAGTGGGCTGAAGTCACAGCGCTGATCCAGGCTTAGGCAAGATCGCGACAATGGAGGCGAGATCTGCCCAAATGCCTGGACTGGCACCCAGGTCCAGTGAGTGTGGGTGGGAGGGCAGAGCAGAGAGCAGCGACTGACAGCTCCCAGAGCTCTGCGAACTGAGTGATCAGCAGTGTTAGATCGCTCGCTTCTCAGTGTTAGGAGGCGCCAGGGGACCGATGCTGCTACCAGCTAGGTAGGTATGCTTAAGTAAAACGAAAACCTAAATTTCTCTTTTAAGCAGAAACAGCAGTCTTTACATGGTCTGGGACCACAAACCAGGAAAAAGGTTGCGTCTGTGCCCACCCCTTCCACAATGTCACGTCGCAGCCTTGTGCACCCCTTCCACAATATCACGTCGCAGCCTTGTGCACCCCTTCCACAATGTCACGTCGCAGCCTTGTGCACCCCTTCCACAATATCACGTCGCAGCCTTGTGCACCCCTTCCACAATATCACGTCCCAGCCTTGTGCACCCCTTCCACAATATCACGTCGCAGCCTTGTGCACCCCTTCCACAATATCACGTCGCAGCCTTGTGCACCCCTTCCACAATATCACGTCGCAGCCTTGTGCACCCCTTCCACAATATCACGTCGCAGCCTTGTGCACCCCTTCCACAATATCACGTCGCAGCCTTGTGCACCCCTTCCACAATATCACGTCGCAGCCTTGTGCACCCCTTCCACAATATCACGTCGCAGCCTTGTGCACCCCTTCCACAATATCACGTCGCAGCCTTGTGCACCCCTTCCACAATATCACGTCGCAGCCTTGTGCACCCCTTCCACAATATCACTCCGCAGCCTTGTCCACCCCTTCCACAATATCACGTCGCAGCCTTGTCCACCCCTTCCACAATATCACGTCGCAGCCTTGTCCACCCCTTCAACAATATCGCGTTGCAGCCTTGTCCACCCCTTCCACAATATCATGTTGCAGCCTTGTCCACCCCTTCCACAATATCACGTTGCAGCCTTGTCCACCCCTTCCACAATATCACGTTGCAGCCTTGTCCACCCCTTCCACAATATCGCGTTGCAGCCTTGTCCACCCCTTCCACAATATCATCAACATCCCCTCCACAATATCAAGCTGCGTCCTTATCATCAATATCTTCTACACAATATCAAGCTGCGTCCTTATGATCAACATCCCCTCCACAATATCAAGCTGCGTTCTTATGCACCTCCTCCACGACATCATCAACATCCCCCCCACAACATCAAGTCGTGTCCATGTCCAAACCATCCACAAAATCATCAACATACCCTTCATAACATTAAGTTGCATCTTTCTCCATCCCTTCTATGACACCAACATACCCTCAGCAAAATATAAAGTTGAGTCTATGTCTACCCCCTCTATGACATTGTGATGTATCCATCCCCACCCCCACCCTGGCATCAGGTTATGTCTGTTCCCACCCCTTCCATGACATCATTCATGTTATATCCATGCCAATCCTGTCCACGATGGCAATATAACATCCTTATCCATCCAGTCCATGACATGTTGTTAAGTCTGTGCTCATCCATCCGCGATAGCATGCCAAGTCCATGCCAAAACTGTTCACAATATCTAGTCGTGTCCATGCCCACTCGCTCAACTACCTCACTATGTGTCCATGCCAACCCCCTTGGAACAGTGCCCCAAGGGTTGGTGTCAGTGGGAGGAACAGTGCCCCAAGGGTTGGTGTCAGTGGGAGGAACAGTGCCCCAAGGGTTGGTGTCAGTGGGAGGAACAGTGCCCCAAGGGTTGGTGTCAGTGGGAGGAACAGTGCCCCAAGGGTTGGTGTCAGTGGGAGGAACAGTGCCCCAAGGGTTGGTGTCAGTGGGAGGAACAGTGCCCCAGGGGGTGAACGTTGCTCTTGAATACGCCTGTAAAACAACACAGTGTGCATATGCACATTAGATAATAATTGTAAAACTTCCAGCGAGCCTCTAACCACTTTTTTAAATCTTGAAAGCAAACTTCAGCTCTGTATGGTGATGAAATTAATAAGGCAAAATAATTTTAGTTTTTTCATTTTGGACAGAGTTGTTATAACACTTGTAAGTTTTTGTTGCCATCTGTGTCTCAATCCCTTCACTTCCTGTCCCATGAGAGGAAATCCTCCAAAGTGAGGAAATCCTTGGATATCACCAAGGTGACCAGAACTAGTCTGCGTTTCAGCACTGGGTGCTGGAACACAGACAGCCAGGGCCGATGCTACCACTAGGCATACTAGGCAGCTGCCTAGGGCGCCCAGCCACTGGTGTTCCTACTCTCTTCTACCTGACGCAAGAAACTAAGTCTCAGCATCAGCAGGCACATATTATCAGAGGCGCAGGACTGTGATCTGTGTCCCAACTACCGAATGAATATAAGCAAGCAAACATTCATTGATGGGCGCTGGCGAGCCTGCATTTGATGGGTGCTTCATATGGGCAGGGAAAGGAGGTGGAGTCGGGGGGTGGAGTCAAAGAGGCGGCAAAATTACACTTCGTATAGGCGGGTCTCAAAAATCCTTGCACCAGCCCCGCAGACAGTGTTCAAGCGCCTGGTACCCTGCTGCCAATCTGCTAACTATATGGTGCCCAACAGCCTGCTGGCCGCACACAGGGGAAGACGCACTGCATACAGGCACCAGGGCTTTAAAGGCTTCACCAAAGCTTCCCAAGTCCCCTTTCACACTGGCATCACTCTGCGTTAGCGGTAAGGTGCCGCTAGCTTTAGTGGTGCTTTGCCGTCATTTCAGCTGCGATTTTTTGACCACTAGCGGGGCACTTTTAACCCCCGCTAAACGGCTGAAAAATAGGTTAAATGTGCCTGAAAAGCACCACTGCTTCAGTCCACTCTCTGCTGAAAACGGGACACAGGAGTGCAAAACGAATTTGCACTACTGTGATCCGTCCGTTAACCAGTTATCGCCTGCCCACAGTGCACTTATTGTGGGTAGGCGACACAGATCACACACATGTACATCATCCACCCTGGGGCACACAACAGTGCACCGCTGCCGCAGACACCGCGGGTTGCAGCTGATGTGAGTGGTGCAGGGATCATGTGATCGCTATCACATGTCAACAATGCTGTTATGAAAGAATGTCAATCATAACAGCTGTGCTCCCTATACAGCGATGCTGTGATTGGCCCACGGCTATCACATAGCTCCTGGGTCAATCACAGTACCATGTGTTTAGCTGTAGCCAATCACAGATCACTAGTGATCACAGCTGTTATGAATGTAGCCCATTCATGACAGTTCAAAACATTTTTGATACAGTGGTCATCATTTTTTGTTTATATAATAAACAATAAAAAAAAAAACAATGGTAATCAAATACCACCAAAAGAAAGTGCTATTTGTGTGGGGTGGGGGGGGGGGGAATGATATAAATAATGTGGGCACAGTAAGCAATCACCAGTTACAGTAGCACAGTGCTTAACAGCAAAATGTCCTGGTCATGACGGGGGTAAAACCTCCCGGACCTGAAGGGGTTAAACACAATTCTAATGTGGAGCTCTGCATAGAATACATAGAAGAGGTGAGGTCTGCATGGAACCTGTGCTCCTATGTCCTGAGCTGCACACCTGTCCATCATAGGAGAACAGGACAGATCACTGTTACCTGCGATCTGCGACACAAAGGCATCGGTAACCAGAGACATGGCTGTCTGGAATTCCTCCTCTCCACATGCAAGGTTAAGGTCACAAAAACAGGAAGTGTGTGTGCGGCTGACAGCCTGGCCGGGGATTACTTCCGTCCGTATCCCTGGTAACGATGAACACGAACAGCTACATGTGTGCTTAGTGTCAATAAAGATTATTGAAAAAAAAATAGAAAGCTGTTCTTCTCAGCTCAGAGTATGAGTCATGTGATAGGTAACGTGTACGCAGGAAGGGCGGGACCACCATATTTGTTTATGGCAAAAGGATTTTGTTTAAAATGAAATTATAGATTGTGACATAACTGGAATGTTGGAATATAGCATACCTCACAACTTCTTGAGATGGGAATGAGGGACACCTATCAGCAAAACTATGCAGGCATAGGACACATGCCACGCCCCCTTAAAGAAGACTTGTACAAAAAACAAGATTGGGTAAACCCACAAGTGCTTTTTTTTACCACTACTATTGATTTTAATTGGCATTTGAAATTTAGAGATGAAGCAATTCAGAAATTAGATTAATAGATACAAATTGCATCTTATATACATCTATATAGATTAGTTAGACCAAAAAGAGGGACAAATGAGGAAGAATGAGGGACAGAGGGACATTGCTTCAAATCAGGGACAGTCCCTCGAAATCAGGGACAGTTGGGAGCTATGAACTATAGTATTCCAGGACTGAAGGAGTTACATTTGATGTTAATGACAATTATTTAAAGCGGTGGGTTGTATACCCATAAAAAAAAAAAATATATAAGTCTAAGGCATAATGAGCTAGTATGCACCGCATACTAACTCATTATGAAATACCTTAGAACGAAGCCCCGCCGACCCCTGAGGAAGCTGACATTTTGCATCTGCGATCCTCCCGGGTTCGACGCTGTGGCGCTGTGAGTGGCCAGAGCCGCGATGACATCACTCCCACGCATGCACACAGGAGTCTTCTTTCCAGCAAGGAGCTCTGATTTTCAGGCAGCATCCGTCGGACCTTCAGAGCGCATGCGCCACTGATTTCAGTGGCTGCATGTAAGGTGAATATCTCCTAAACCGTACAGGCTTAGGAGATATTCATTTTATCCTATAATAAGGCTTACCTGTAAGTAAAAATATGCTAAAGGGGTATACAACCACTTTAAATGTGCTATTTTAAATGCTGCAATTAGAGCGTTTTGGGTCCGGTTCGGGTGCAAATTCAGGCAAAATTTCAGACCTGAACCGGTAAACAGAAACGTACCGGACCTCAGGCACGAAACTGCAGTCACACATATGTGAATACATATGTGAACCTGGCCTGAGGCTACTTTCACACTGGAGCAGTGCCGGCGTTCGTGGTAAAGCGATCCTCGCGATCAGTGCGCTTTTAACCCACAAGAAGGGGTTAAAAAGAGGTTAAAGGCACCCATGATACGGCGCATCCAAATAGCCCCAGTGTGAAAGCACAGTTTTCAGGTGCTATTTGTAGCGCTAAAACGCCTGAAAACTGCCTCAGTGTGAAAGGGGTCTAAGGGTTGGGGTGAGGCTCATTCACAACAGACACAGTACTGTGTATTTTCTGTGTTTGCTGCAAAATTCATGTGTAGCACTACCCCCTAAGGAGCTGCTGGTTTAGATTTGGGCCTGCCGTTACCTTACTGTTCACCATGTTTGTCCTAGGGGTCCTTCTTGAAGAGTTACAAACGTCCACACCAACACTTGGTTTCCTTTGCTTCAAACGTTTTATTAAAAAGTTTGGTGACCCCTGGCAAATCATCATTTGACCCCCGAGGGCGTCCCGACCCCAGGTTGAGAACCACTGCTTTAGAGGGACAGAGGGTTAGGGAAGATTCAGGTACCTTTGCTTTGCGGATTGCGGGTTTAATCCCGGATCCAGAGGGCAACTGTCCCACACTGGATTCCGCGACCACAAAATAGGCCTCTCTCACTGGCCTAGCAGCCGGTGCAAAGCTCACTCAACAGTCTCTGCCACAGACTTGATGAACACTGTTGAGTCGTTACACGGTCCTCTGCCACAGGATTAGACATGTGCATTAGTTTTCGTTAGAATGCATTTTCGTCCGAAAATCTGTTTTTTTCGTTATCGTTTTAACAAACAATAACGAAAGTGCAAGAAACGAAAACCGAAAGATCCGACATAAAAAATGCTTTATTTTCGTTTTCGTTGCGGTAAAAATTACATATAGAGAGATTCGACATGACGCTGACTGAATACGGAATAGCAAACTGTCTATCGAACCTGATATTACACACACATACGGTACTTTTCGACATCATAGAGAAAAGATTTGACACTATAGAAATAATAGATTCGACATTCGACGGGGGAAGATATACTGCACTCGTACATTTTTATGCTCCGCCCATAGGCTATAGAAACATTCTAATGTTGGTTGACTATGACTAGTAATAATAATATAATTATTTATTATTATTATTACTTGGGTTGTCCCGATACCGATACTATACTCGGTATCCGGACCGATACCGAGTATTTGCGGGAGTACTTGTACTCCCGCAAATACCCCCGATACCGAAATAGAATAATCCCAACCCCCCGCCTCCGCTACCGCCGCCGCAAAGCCGCCGCATACCGCCGTTAATCCCGGTGCATGACAGCGCCGAGCATTACAAGCTTTCGCTTGTATACTTGTTAAGCCGGCGCCGCCATGTATAGACACTCCCCCTCTCGTGATTGGACGGATCCGTCCAGTCACGAGAGGGGGAGTGTCTATACATGGCAGCGCGGGCTTTACAAGTATACAAGCGAAAGCTTGTAATGCTCGCCGTTGTCATGCACCAGGATTAACGGCAGCAGCGGCGCCTTTGCGGCACATCAGGTATGGGGGACAGGACATGGCTACATATGTGGGGACAGGACATGGCTACATATGTGGGGGGGGGGGACATGGCTACATATGTGGGGGGGGGGACATGGCTACATATGTGGGGGGGGACATGGCTGCAATATGTGGGGGGGACATGTCTGCAATATGTGGGGGGGACATGGCTGCAATATGTGGGGGGGGGACATGTCTGCAATATGTGGGGGGGACATGGCTGCAATATGTGGGGGGACATACATGGCTGCAATATGTGAGGGGGACATGTCTGCAATATGTGGGGGACATGTCTGCAATATGTGGGGGACATGTCTAATATATATGGGGGACATGGCTACATATGTGGGGGGGACATGGCTGCAATATGTGGGGGACATGGCTGCATTTGGGGACACATTTAAAAAAAGTATCGGTATTCGGTATCGGCGACTACTTGAAAAAAAGTATCGGTACTTGTACTCGTTCCTAAAAAAGTGGTATCGGGACAACCCTAATTATTACTAGTCATACAACATTAGAATTCTTGTAGGTGGAATATTCGACTGGAAATGTACGATTCAGCGTAAAGTTTCGAAGTTCCGTCGAATATTCTTTGACCATTTGACAGAAACCAAGTATTATTGGATTTTCGGACGAAAGCTATTCCCCAACGAAAAACGAAATAAATCAAAACGATTTTCGGGAGTAACTAAATAAATGTATTTTCCAAACGAAAACGAAAAAACGAAACAAAATATTCCAGTCTGCACATGTCTACACAGGATCATGTAACTACACAAACACTTTGCAAAGTTCCAGGACCCCACTGTGAGGTACTTTGGTCAGGATGCATCCTCTAATTGAATCCTCAATTATTCAGCTCCTTCCTGCAGAGAAGACAGCACAGGATCATCCCTGGACCAGAAGGCCCCCCTAGAAACTTCTGGGCCTACTTTCAGTAGCGGTGCCTCGGGCCAGCAGGCCCCGAGACCAAAAGGTTGCTAACACATTCCCTGAGGCCAGGAGGGCCACCAGGTAAAGATCGGAAGACCCCGCCAGAATGGCGTCTGCCCCTTAAAGCGGAGTTCCGCCCAAAAATGGAATTTCCGCTAATCCCACTCCTCACCCCCTTACATGCCACATTTGGCATGTAATTTTTTTTGGGGGGGAGTGGGGGCTTCAGGAGGAGTCGGACTTCCTGTCCCACTTCCTGCTTCTGCCGAGGTGCTGATTAGGCGATTAAGCTTAATCGCCTACAGCAGCCCCTCCCTGTAGGCGATCGCATGGGACACATTACAGGTCCCATGCGATCGCCTGTCCAATCAGCGGCGGGCCGCGCCGCTCACGCATGCGCAGTTCTGCTCGCGCATGCGCAGTGGGTCCCCGGCCGCGAAGCTGAAGGCTGTCACGGCTGAGTGCCCACAGTTGCGATGAGGACGCCGGCCGGGGAGGGGGGGAGAGGAGCGGAGCCCCGGTCGGCGCATCGCTGGAACGCTGGAGCAGGTAAGTGATTGTTTATTAAAAGCCAGCAGCTACACTTTTTGTAGCTGCTGACTTTTAATAAACACAAATATTGGCTGGAACACCCCTTTAAGTACCCCTCCCCAGAATGCACAGCGGCGGGTACCACGTCATTGAGCTGCCTCTGGGCAAGAGGCACCCAATACACCCAGCCCATTGCAATTCCAACCTTGACCCCTGGTGAGAGCGACACCCACAGTCAGGTGGAAGATGCGCAACACAGCCAAGCTGGAACAGAGACCCATAATTTGGCATGAAAATCTGAGCTAAACTACAGCTCAGATAACTAAATTTACAAAATAGCGCCTACTCAACAGGAGCAGGGCGCTACACATGTACCAGTTGGTACCGTAGCATTGCATTGCTGCATTTTTGGGGAAGCCACTTTTTTCAAAGACTTCCCATGATTCCTTTCCTCATCCAGAGCACATAGATGTGAAGCCAGCTTTACACACTAGGGCCTTATGGACCCATTAGCAGCTCCTATAGGCTTCGTTCACACCATGGTGCAGAGACGTTGGTTTTTCTGCACGTACTTTGCAAGGGTTTAAAGAAAACAATGATCCACACCACAACATACAGGAATTTTGCAACATGTATGCAGTTTTTATAGCTCGCTTCTAAGTCTGGAGTGATGTCTTAATGCTGAATTCACTGCTCCAGCTTGTAATACAGGCATTAGCGAGCGTTGTTTCACGGTGTCCCCACTAGGGTGCCTTAAGCCCCGCCCACAGGTGTTTACATTTAGCTGCACTCACTCTGCCCATGTGAATGAATGACAAACTCACAGTGGCTGTGTCTATCTGCGGGTAAACACACATGAAGCAGTTACCTGCGGTTAGGGACAGATGATCGTAGCTAGATGTAGAATAATGCGTCTGTTGTTTTAAAGTGTTCTTATACTTTAGGCATGATAGCTAGGGGAACACTTCATGGTGCTTGTAGGCAGGTAGTGGTTACTGCTGCCCCACCGGACAGTTAGGGGTTTGGTCCTGTGTGATATAAAAGAGACGGGGGATTGGCTCCAGAGAGATAGATGGTGAGGAGAGAAGTAAAGGTGAAGAGAAGAAGGAGATCAGTTTAAGCTTAGTCCACCATGCCAGGCTTCCCTGATGCCATTTCCGGAGTCTGGATGGCTAGTATGTCAAAGTCGGAGCTAGATTCCACGATTTAACCAGTATTGGACTTTTGCTTGAACAGGTATGCTTGTGCAGCTACAAGCAGGAAGTTAGGATACAGGGATGTTAGAAAATGTTTTGGACTGTCAATTGTTTCTGTCATTGCGTTAAATTATTCTTCAAGTAAATGTTTGAAATTTTTCCCTTGCCTGGTCTGAAGTTACAAAAAGGGTGCAATGCAAGTAACCGACACACATAGGGGTAGATTCACGTACCTCGGCGCATGAGGGCGTAGCGTATCTTTTTTTTACGCTACGCCGGCGCAACGTTGAGAGGCAAACATGAAATTCACAAAGCAAATGCTCCCAATGTTGCGCCGGCGTGGCGTATAGTCGTCGGCATAAGCCGACGTAAGTCAAAGTAGGTGGAAGTGGGCGTAATATATTTAAATGAAGCGTGACCCCATGCAAATGATGGGCTGAGCTTCAAAAAAGGAACTGCGCATGCCTTGTATCTTGGACGCATCCCAGTGCGCATGCTCACAGTCACGTCGAAATAACTGCCTAAGATACGTCAAAACACTGCCTACAACATAAACGTAACCTAAGCACAGCCCTATTCACGTACTACGTAAACGACGTAAAAATCTACGGCGTTCGTTCCCTGGTCCATATCTTTGCATGAGTTGCGCCTCCAATATGGGGAATAACTTCACGCTGGACGTAACCCTTACGCAAGTACGTTCGTGAACCGGCGTATCTTACTCATTTGCATATTTAAAATGGGTACGCCGAATGCGTACAGCGTAACTATGCGCCCACTATACGCCAGCGTAGGCAAGTTACGTTGGCTGGCTTAAGCCTATTTTTTGGACGCATCTAGCTTGGGGAATCGGCGCAGAGATACGACCGCGCACATTTGTACTTCCGACGGTGTATCTCCAGATACGTCGGCGTAAGTCCTAGGTGAATCCGGGCCATAGTCTACAGCTTGGGTCATTAACCACTTCCCGCCCGGCCATCATTCTGCTATATTCTGTGGTTCAGGTATCCTGACTGGGCGTCATATGACGTCCAGTAGGATAACAGCCGCTGCATGCCGGTGGAGGCGTGCATCGCAGCGATCGGTGGCTGATCATGATGTAAACAGGAAGAGCTGTTGATCAGCTTTTCCTCACTCGCATCCAGCAACGGAAGCAGATCTGCACTGCAGGGGCCCTTATCCTGTACTCAGATATGAAAGAGAAAGAGTTATGTCACTGTATGCATGGAGTCCATGCTAGGTACATGGCGGGACCCCATACTGTTACTGGGGGTGAGGTTGCGGGTGGACAGGTGGAGAGGACAAGTGCTCTGCATGTTCCTCCTAAATGCACAAGTGACCTTGTTGGTGTATATGACATCAAGAGAGTTTACTAGAGTTCGCTCACCTGTCTGGGTCGTGTAATTTTAAGAAAGTAGTGCATGCACTACTTTTGGTGTGATCCAGAACAATTGTAGCCCATTCAAATAAATGGGCTGAAAATTGTACTGCACTGAATCGCACAGGAATGCACACCACATTCACGTGCGATTCAGGTGTGAACCAGCCCTTAAAGTGAACCTTATGAAGTAGTTTATTGTAGCTTTTGTCATGCATTGCACTACATTTCCCCTTAACTCAGCATGTCCTATTCTGCTTTGTTCGAACAGATTTCACTCCTCTATGTGAATGCAATCTAAATGTATGATAAATGCATCTCAAAAGCAATTTTTATCTGAAAGCACCCAAAATGTGCCATATCCCGAATGCATCTGACTTGCTTTTGAGTCTGACTCATGAGGCCACCAGCCCAATAGTAGTGCATTTAAATGAACATAATCTCAACAGCACATATTCAATTGGATTAACAAAACAAAAAAGTTATTATGCTGATCAGTATTCAGAACCAGTAAAGATTCACATTACTGATCTGCAAAGCCTGTGAGTGAAAATCTGGAACAGTTGGCAACTATGTATGCAATAGAGGGCCAGCAAAATGAATCTGGATTAGAGATGAACATACAGTAAATGCTTGGATCAAGACTTAAAATAGGGTCAATCTGCAGATCATGGATGCCAACTGGTCTAGTCATGGTTTAGTCTTTTTTCACCAATCATATGGACCAGTAACCATGTGGCAAGAGCTCTATGAACATCCAGCCTGCCCTGCTGGACTGATTTAAGTTTTTATGATGCCAGGTTTCCAGTAAACACGTGATTTTAGAACAGTAAACTTGTGCTAAATTGAAGCAGTGAAGTTTTTCATTAGTAATGAGAAACTTTTACACATGTTATGCTGAAGGCGTTGGGGGAAGCCAGTATGTGTTCTACCTGCTCTAGGCCCTAGCAGGGGTACGTTGCTTCCTATTCGCTGGGGAACTGGGTTCATTAGAAGTCATTCCCTATTTAAATATGCAACAATTTAAAATAATAAAAAACTCTACGCTAAAGTCAATAAAGTCAATTTTATAAGTCAATAAAATAATTCATTATCATCAAGCTCTTAGAATAGTATAAGGAAAATGTCCCAGGTGTGCACATTTGTAAGCTATAAGAATTCTATGATACTGCCGTCATTCCCATTTCCCCCATCCACCAACATTTGGAGCTGGTCAGGCAATGTAAAAATAAAACTAAAAATAAACTACAGCTTATCCATATTGGATTTTTGGGACCATTGTAATTTTCACAGCGAAAAGTGCTATAAAAATGCATTACTGTGAAAATGTCAATGGTAGTGAAGGGGTTAACCACTAGGGAGCGCTGTAGGGGTTAAGTGTGACCTTATGTGTGTTTCTAACTGTAGGGGGCTGGGCTGGGCATGTCACGTCAGTGATCATCGTTCCAAATATCAGGGAACAGACGATCACTGACATTGCCACAGAGAAGAACGGGGAAGGTTTGTTTACACTCACCTCTCCACGTTCGTCAGCTCCGGTGAATCGGGTCTGCGGGTCCCGCGGGCGTGGTCACGGAGCTTCGGACCGAGTCGCTAGTGCGCTGCCGGCGGCGCGCTCATGACCCACGGCTGTGCTCTTAGGGGATGTGTGCCATTCTGCCGACGTATATCGTTGTGCGGCAGTCCTTAAAGAGGGATTCCACCCGCAATTTTATTTTTTTTAAAGTCAGCAGCTACTAACAGTGTAGCTGCTGACTTTTAATAAGGACACTTACCTTGTCCTACTTGCCCGCGCTGATGGCCCCCCCCCCCCCCCCCGATGCCGGTCCCACTATCGATCCAGGTCCCACGCCGCCATTCACACTAGGGGAAACAGGCAGTGAAGCCGTACGGCTTCACTGCCCATTTCCTACTGCGCCTGCGTGAGTCTCACGCTGGCTTGTGAATGGGCGCGCTGCTCTCTGAGAACACACACAGTTCCCAGAAAGCAGCGCCCCATTCACAAGAAGAAGAAGCAGAAGAAAAGACACCGCGGTATTTCGGGTGAGTATTTTTTTTTTCACGTTTTTTTAATTTAATTTTTTTAGGCTATATGGGCAAATGTTGTTTTCCTGGGTGGAACTCCGCTTTAAGTGGTTAAGATAGATCAATAGACTGTATCTTCCTAACACAGACAGCAATAAAAACCTGTCATGCCTTGTACACACATTCAGACTTTTGACCATGCAAAAGTCCGCCGTGAGTCCGTCGGAAGTCCGATGGCAAGATAGAGAACAGGTTCTCTATCTAAGGTCCGTCGGACTTCCGAGAAAAAAAGTCCAATGGAGGCTACACACGGCCAGACTTTCTGAGAAAAAAAGCCTGTCAGACTTTTTTTCTTGGAAAGTGTGGGCGTGTGTACGAGGCACAAAGGTTTCTAACCCCTCACCACTGAATCTAAAATAAAAATAAAAAAAAATTGGTCTTACATACAAGATGTTTAGGATTCAAGCTTTACATTTTTAAACACAAGTATACAGAATGTGTTTTTAACAGTGTGCATTATGTTGGAAGAAAACAAAAGTTTTTGGGAAAATAGGTAGAGGGAGACTTTAAACCTAGCTTCACATTCACATGGAGTTCAGGAATCAGACTCTAGATAGAAGAACAAAGGACAAAACTAGTACTGTAAAAGCCAATGTGTAATCCTTTCTAAATTGTTCTGATCAATTATATGAAATAGTCATAAAATCAATAAAAAAATAGAAAAATATGGATTAAATTGGAAGCTGTCACGAAAGCTTATGACTACATAGAAACTTGGCAGACCTCTCAATACATAAACTATTGATTTTCCACTTGAAAGAGTAAGTTTATTTGTAATAAAAATGAAAGTGTCAGAAAGGTGGCCATTTTTCCATACGATAATACGGTTGTAAAGAATTTCTCAGCTATCTCTAATCTCATGCCATCTTTAACATTCTGCTGCAAAACAGAAAACAAAGTGAAGATATCCTCTCTACTTACCTCCTACAGACATATTGGTCTGTGGGTGCAGTATTGTGTACCTAGTTCTGGTGGGAGAGCTAAATGAACATTGCATTAGGCCTCGTACACACGATCAAATCTGTCTGCTGGAAACGGTCTGCTAGACCGTTTCAGCAGACTGATTCGATCGTGTGTACGGGCGAGCCGACGGATTTGGCCACCCGACAGATTGGAAAGCATGCTTACCAATCTGTCGGCTGGGAACCCGTCCGCCCGACATGTCTGCTGGTTAGTACGCTAACCAGCAGACATGTCTTCTCGCACATGCGCCGAATGGTTTCGACGCATGCGCGGAAGTGTTTTACTTCCTGGTGCGGTGACGTGGCGGCGTCAACGTCACCGACACGTCAGCGCGCTGTCTGCTGGCGGGGATTTTGGTTTGCTTGTGTGTACACGCGAGCAAACCAAAATCCAAGCAGACAGATTTGTTCAAATCGGTCGGTCCGACCGATTTGAACAAATGGATTTGATAGTGTGTACGGGGCCTTAGTATTTAGCAAATGAGTTCATAACAAGGGCCAGTACAATTCTATGGGTCAAGCTGATGAGAACAGAAAAAAAAATTGATTAAACTAGCAGTTTTGGTGTTTATCCACATAATCAGAAATTGCCAAATGTGAAAAATATTAGAAATCAACAAAAACTAAACCAAATTAAACATAAACCTGTATTAGATAGTCTATGCTTTCTGCAGCTGTCATAAGGCCTATAACTTCCAATAATAGTCTCTATTTAATAAATCTCCTTTTAAAATGTGTACTTTTCTTGACCTAGTTACACCACTTTTAAATACAGGTAAGCCTTATTATAGGCAGGCATTGTAGGCAGGGGCGGACTGACCATTCAGGCACTGCCCGAGGGCCCCAAGCCACTAGGGGGGCCCACCAGGGTTGCCAGCTTCAGCAAAACCAAGGACAGTATGTAGAAATCTGTGTTTTTTTAAATCCCAAGATTATAGCTGCCCCCCTCTCCAGTACCTTTTTACTGTGTGTATGTGTATTTTGTGTGTATGTATACTGTGTGTGTATTGTGTGGGGCCCCATAATCTTCTCCTATTGCCCGTGGGCCCCATTATCTCCTATTGCCCGGGGGCCCTATAAGTTGTCAGTCCGCCCCTGCCTGTAGGTACTGGTAATATCTCCTAAACCTGCACGGTTTAGGAGATGTTTACCACTTACGCTTGCGTCGACGTCATCAGTGCATGCGCACTAAAGAAAGAGCAAGATCATGCCGTTTCTAAAAGGGGCCGTACTGTAACAGTCAGCTTGGCGTGCATTCGCAGGAGTGAGGTCACGCGACTCTGGCCAGTCAATAGTCATGCTACCATGGCCCCCGGAAAGAAGAGCGGTGAAGAATATGCTTTTATTTGCAGATAAAAAAAAAGAGGTAAAAAGTAAAACCCATCAGAGTTTACTTCCTCTTTAGGCTCCATGCACACTGAAGCTGATAAACTGCAGTTTACTGGCGTTTTGGCTTTTTTTTTTAAAGCTCATAAACTGGACTCTATGTTAGCCTATGTGCCCATGCATTTTTTGGAGTTTATTGGCTTTTTTCTGAATGCCAGAAATTTGCGTTTAAAGTGTTGTTTTTTTGCGGGGAAAAATGCTAAATATGCAAATGCCGAAAAACGCTCAAAAACACAGGTACCAGCATTTTTTAGCATTTTTTATCCATTAAAAAAAAAAAAAGTAAAAAAAAAAGCTACACTGAAAAACGCTGATTAAAGCTATTGCAAAACCTCTAAAAAAAAAAAAAAAACGTTGAAAGGCTCCCTGCAAAGCTACTGGCGTTTTTTTATAGCTTTTATCAGCTTCAGTGTGCATGAAGCCTAAAGGTGATTCAAAAGGTAATAAAAAATAAAATAAATAAACATGTCATACTTACCCAATCCTCCACTTATGGGGTCCCCACTTATGCTCCTGGCTCCTCCCCCCTTCTCACTGCCCCCAAAAGAACGCCACTTGCTACGGGGCACCGGTACAGGCTTGCTCCTGAGCTGCGTTGTGTGACCATCAACATACAGAGTGGCTCACCCCCCCCCCCCCCCCTCCCTTCCAGTCTCAAATCACATGTGATTGACAGCAAAAGGAGCCAATGGCCCTCACTGTTGCCTCAATGTCCAGTTCGGAGAGAGAGAGTAGAGAGAAACACTGCCCTTGGGCACAGCGCTGGATCAAGATAGCGCTCAGGTAAGTATAAGGTTGTCTGGGGGAGGTGACTGCTGCTGAATGCATTAAGGTAAAAAAAAACTTCTGCCTTTAGAACCACTTTACTTTACCACTTCTCCCTTCACTGTCCAGACACAAGATAGATTAAGGTGGGGACACAAGGATAGGATAGTAAAAGTGAAACTGAAGCAGAGAAAGATCAGATACCATCCCTGGCAGGCAACGTTATGATGTGCAGCTGTGGATGTTATAAAAACGCCAGTTGATTTAGTTATAGTATTCTGCATTAAAATCGTGAGTTTTTTTTGTGTTTTTTATAGCAAAACTATACTCCTACAAAAGCATTGTTACAGCTGAAAAACTCCTCTAAGGCCGCGTACACACGATGAGACATGTCCGCTCAAACATGTCCGACTGACCGTTTGCAGCGGACATGTCTCATCGGATTTTGGTCCGATGGCGTGTACACACCATCGGACGAAAATCCCCTCTGGCTGAGGACGCGGTGACACGGCGGTGACGTTGACGCCGCCACGTCACCACTCCAGGAAGTAAAAATACTGAGTGTACTAACCAGCGGACATATCCGACAGACATGTCTCCGGCGGACAAATTTCAAAGCATGCTTTGAAATTTGTCGGCTGGGAAAAGATGTCCGATAGCCCGTACACATGATCACAGATGTCTGCTAAAACGGTCCGTCGGACCAGTTTCAGCAGATAAATTTGATCGTGTGTACGTGGCCTTACAACCCACTAGTTCTGGGGGGTTTTCCAGCCAGAAAACGTTCCTGCCAAAAACTGCTGATAAAAGCTTATGTGTACATGGACACATAGGATAACATGTTGGGGAGTTTACTGGCTGCAGAAAAAAACGGCTGAAGCCAAAAGCAGCTGCTATAGCTGCTCAGCAGTGGATCTTTCTGCTGTTCCCTGCTGAGCAGGCGGATGACAAGTCCGTGTGTGCTTCGCTATGCAGAGGGGACATAGTCCCGCTTTCCTCTATGGGGCAGTCGGATAAAAACGGACTGCATGTCCATTTCCAGCCGATTGTCATCCGATCCAGCAGACAAATGGCAAACGCATTGCCATAGAGAACGAGTGGTCCAATCAGTTCACTAGTGTGAAAGGGGCCTAAATCTCAAGGCGATATAGACAGAAATACAAGTCCTTTTGGTAGGTAATATATGTAATATTGTGTGTATTTAACTGTTTGAGAGTTACACTTACCTCCCTCCCCTCTGAATAGATCAGCAGAGTGGGTGCGACGAAAATGTTTAGGATAAAGCTGCAGCAGGAGTGGAAAGCTGGCCTCTTATGGTACATGGCTGACTACAGGGAGATCAAGAGATATTTAAGTTCAACTTCAAGTTACATGCAATGTACAGGTAACTGCTTTACTGGACAACGGCTGCTGATTGGATAGTGAAGTGGTAGCAGCAGACGGATGAGGGCATTTGTCTGCTCCTTCTTCTCTCTCCTTCTGTCAGCTTGTGACTTTTTAGCAAATTTGCATGCAGTTCACTTAATTGGCTTTCAATGCTGCCCCTTTTGCCGCGTACACACGACCGCTTTTCACAACGAGAATTTTTTTTTAAATTGGTAATTAAAAACGATCGTGTGTAGGCTTTTTGATGTGAAAAATGGGCAGTAAAAATGTAGAACCTGCTCTATTTTTTCTATTCGTTTTTCACGTCATCGTTTTTCTCGTAAAAATGGTCCTGTGTAGGCTTTAACGACAGGGAAAAAATGTCAGGCAAGTTATGAGAAGAATTTGCATAATCAGCCAAAAGGGTCCGCCATTCGAATGGAACTTCCTCTTGGTTAGAACGCACTGGTCCCGCGTTTTTTTTGCAGCTTAAAAACATGTCTCAGCCATCTACACGCTCAACAAACGTCATGGTGGGCATGAGGCCATAGACTACATGGACATGTTTTTACTTCCCAGAAAAGTGGTGCGCCAGTGGTGGCCGTGCCATCGTCACGTGTTGTACGTCACCGCGCTTCTGCTGGCGAGCATTTTTGACATGAAAAACGGTCGTGTGTAACGCGGCATTACTCTCCCAAATCTGAATTCTGCTTTCAGCCCTCGTTCACATTGGAGTGATTTGCATGCGATTGGACAGGTCAAATTGCATGACAAGTCGCAGCCTATTGCCAGGAATGGCACCGTCCAGTCGTTGCAACACCGACTCTGCAAAAGCACTTCCTGCACTACTTTTGCCGATTCCGGGTATGACTTCAATTGACACCTGTGCATGAACTCACACTGACTTGCTACTTTGAAATCACGCTGACTTGCAACTTTGAAATCACACTACTTCAAGTGAAGTAGCGCAATTCAAAGTAGCATTATAATGATCCAGGGATGAAACAGAAAAAAAAATTGATTCAACTAGCAGTTTTGGTGTTTATCCACATAATCAGAAATTGCCAAATGTGAAAAATATTAGAAATCAACAAAAACTAAACCAAATTAAACATAAACCTGTATTAGATAGTCTATGCTTTCTGCAGCTGTCATAAGGCCTATAACTTCCAATAATAGTCTATTTAATAAATCTCCTTTTAAAATGTGTACTTTTCTTGACCTAGTTACACCACTTTTAAATACAGGTAAGCCTTATTATAGGCAGGCATTGTAGGCAGGGGCGGACTGACCATTCGGGCACTGCCCGAGGGCCCCAAGCCACTAGGGGGGCCCACCAGGGTTGCCAGCTTCAGCAAAACCAAGGACAGTATGTAGAAATCTGTGTTTTTTTAAATCCAAGATTATAGCTGCCCCCCCCTCTCCAGTACCTTTTTGGCTTTACTGTGTGTATGTGTATTCTGTGTGTATGTATACTGTGTGTGTATTGTGTGGGGCCCCATAATCTTCTCCTATTGCCCGTGGGCCCCATTATCTCCTATTGCCCGGGGGCCCTATAAGTTGTCAGTCCGCCCCTGCCTGTAGGTACTGGTAATATCTCCTAAACCTGCACAGTTTAGGAGATGTTTACCACTTACTCTTGCGTCGACGTCATCAGTGCATGCGCACTAAAGAAAGAGCAAGATCATGCCGTTTCTAAAAGGGGCCGTACTGTAACAGTCAGCTTGGCGTGCATTCGCAGGAGTGAGGTCACGCGACTCTGGCCAGTCAATAGTCATGCTACCATGGCCCCCGGAAAGAAGAGCGGTGAAGAATATGCTTTTATTTGCAGATAAAAAAAAAGAGGTAAAAAGTAAAACCCATCAGAGTTTACTTCCTCTTTAGGCTCCATGCACACTGAAGCTGATAAACTGCAGTTTACTGGCGTTTTGGCTTTTTTTTTTAAAGCTCATAAACTGGACTCTATGTTAGCCTATGTGCCCATGCACATCTGGCCATTTTTTGGAGTTTATTGGCTTTTTTCTGAATGCCAGAAATTTGCGTTTAAAGTGTTGTTTTTTTGCGGGGAAAAATGCTAAATATGCAAATGCCGAAAAACGCTCAAAAACACAGGTGCCAGCATTTTTTAGCATTTTTTATCCATTAAAAAAAAAAAAAGTAAAAAAAAAAGCTACACTGAAAAACGCTGATTAAAGCTATTGCAAAACCTCTAAAAAAATAAAAAAAACGTTGAAAGGCTCCCTGCAAAGCTACTGGCGTTTTTTTATAGCTTTTATCAGCTTCAGTGTGCATGAAGCCTAAAGGTGATTCAAAAGGTAATAAAAAATAAAATAAATAAACATGTCATACTTACCCAATCCTCCACTTATGGGGTCCCCCACTTATGCTCCTGGCTCCTCCCCCCTTCTCACTGCCCCCAAAAGAACGCCACTTGCTACGGGGCACCGGTACAGGCTTGCTCCTGAGCTGCGTTGTGTGACCATTAACATACAGAGTGGCTCAACCCCCCCCCCTCCCTTCCACTCTCAAATCACATGTGATTGACAGCAAAAGGAGCCAATGGCCCTCACTGTTGCCTCAATGTCCAGTTCGGAGAGAGAGAGTAGAGAGAACCACTGCCCTTGGGCACAGCGCTGGATCAAGATAGCGCTCAGGTAAGTATAAGGTTGTCTGGGGGAGGTGACTGCTGCTGAATGCATTAAGCGGCCTTAGAGGAGTTTTTCAGCTGTAACAATGCTTTTGTAGGAGTATAGTTTTGCTATAAAAAACACAAAAAAAACTCACGATTTTAATGCAGAATACTATAACTAAATCAACTGGCGTTTTTATAACATCCACAGCTGCACATCATAACGTTGCCTGCCAGGGATGGTATCTGATCTTTCTCTGCTTCAGTTTCACTTTTACTTATCCTCCCCACCTCTATCTTGTGTCTGGACAGTGAAGGGAGAAGTGGTAAAGTAAAGTGGTTCTAAAGGCAGAAGTTTTTTTTTACCTTAATGATTAAGGTAAAAAAAAAATTCTGCCTTTAGAACCACTTTACTTTACCACTTCTCCCTTCACTGTCCAGACACAAGATAGAGGTGGGGAGGATAAGTAAAAGTGAAACTGAAGCAGAGAAAGATCAGATACCATCCCTGGCAGGCAACGTTATGATGTGCAGCTGTGGATGTTATAAAAACGCCAGTTGATTTAGTTATAGTATTCTGCATTAAAATCGTGAGTTTTTTTTGTGTTTTTTATAGCAAAACTATACTCCTACAAAAGCATTGTTACAGCTGAAAAACTCCTCTAAGGCCGCGTACACACGATGAGACATGTCCGCTCAAACATGTCCGACTGACCGTTTGCAGCGGACATGTCTCATCGGATTTTGGTCCGATGGCGTGTACACACCATCGGACGAAAATCCCCTCTGGCTGAGGACGCGGTGACACGGCGGTGACGTTGACGCCGCCACGTCACAACGTCACCACTCCAGGAAGTAAAAATACTGAGTGTACTAACCAGCGGACATATCCGACGGACATGTCTCCGGCGGACAAATTTCAAAGCATGCTTTGAAATTTGTCGGCTGGGAAAAGATGTCCGATAGCCCGTACACACGATCAGAGATGTCTGCTAAAACGGTCCGTCGGACCAGATAAATTTGATCGTGTGTACGTGGCCTTACAACCCACTAGTTCTGGGGGGTTTTCCAGCCAGAAAACGTTCCTGCCAAAAACTGCTGATAAAAGCTTATGTGTACATGGACACATAGGATAACATGTTGGGGAGTTTACTGGCTGCAGAAAAAAACGGCTGAAGCCAAAAGCAGCTGCTATAGCTGCTCAGCAGTGGATCTTTCTGCTGTTCCCTGCTGAGCAGGCGGATGACAAGTCCGTGTTTGCTTCGCTATGCAGAGGGGACATAGTCCCGCTTTCCTCTATGGGGCAGTCGGATAAAAACGGACTGCATGTCCATTTCCAGCCGATTGTCATCCGATCCAGCAGACAAATGGCAAACGCATTGCCATAGAGAACGAGTGGTCCAATCAGTTCACTAGTGTGAAAGGGGCCTAAATCTCAAGGCGATATAGACAGAAATACAAGTCCTTTTGGTAGGTAATATATGTAATATTGTGTGTATTTAACTGTTTGAGAGTTACACTTACCTCCCTCCCCTCTGAATAGATCAGCAGAGTGGGTGCGACGAAAATGTTTAGGATAAAGCTGCAGCAGGAGTGGAAAGCTGGCCTCTTATGGTACATGGCTGACTAAAGGGAGATCAAGAGATATTTAAGTTCAACTTCAAGTTACATGCAATGTACAGGTAACTGCTTTACTGGACAACGGCTGCTGATTGGATAGTGAAGTGGTAGCAGCAGACGGATGAGGGCATTTGTCTGCTCCTTCTTCTCTCTCCTTCTGTCAGCTTGTTACTTTTTAGCAAATTTGCATGCAGTTCACTTAATTGGCTTTCAATGCTGCCCCTTTTGCCGCGTACACACGACCGCTTTTCACAACGAGAATTCCTCCGGTAATTAAAAACGATCGTGTGTAGGCTTTTTGACGTGAAAAATGGGCATTAAAAATGTAGAACCTGCTCTATTTTTTCTATTCATTTTTCACGTCATCGTTTTTCTCGTCGTGAAAAATGGTCCTGTGTAGGCTTTAACGACAGGGAAAAAATGCTCAGAAGCAAGTTATGAGAAGGAAAATTTGCATAATCAGCCAAAAGGGTGGCGCCATTCGAATGGAACTTCCTCTTGGAGCTTCAGAACGCACTGGTCCCGCGTTTTTTTTGCAGCTTAAAAACGTCTCAGCCATCTACAGCTCAAAAACGTCATGGTGGGCATGAGGCCATAGACTAACATGGACAGGCGTTTTTAAGCTGCAAAAAACGCCCAGAAAAGTGGCTGTAAAAACGCCAGTGGAAATGAGCCCTTATAGTGCCATCGTACGTGTTGTACGTCACCGCGCTTTGCTCGAGCATTTTTGACATGAAAAACGGTCGTGTGTAAGCGGCATTACTCTCCCAATCTGAATTCTGCTTTCAGCCCTCGTTCACATTGGAGTGATTTGTCATGCGATTGGACAGGTCAAATTGCATGACAAGTCGCAGCCTATTGCCAGGAATGGCACCGTCCAGTCGTTGCAACACCGACTCTGCAAAAGCACTTCCTGCACTACTTTTGCCGATTCCGGGTATGACTTCAATTGACACCTGTGCATGAACTCACACTGACTTGCTACTTTGAAATCACGCTGACTTGCAACTTTGAAATCACACTACTTCAAGTGAAGTAGCGCAATTTCAAAGTAGCATTATAATGATCCAGGGATAAAAGAAATTGCAAGAAGTTGATGCCAACTCAAAATTTAGTTGCTTACTCTAGTATAATTTAAGCAACAAATAAATGTATTGCTTCATCAATGAATGCCGGGCTGCATTATTTTGTGTCTTTTATGTCTGCCATGAATTTAGAGTGGCTGAAAGTTTAACCCAGTAGCATTATATCTTTGCTGAACATAGTATTCAGACTAGTACTATTCTCTCAATAATGCCTGTAAAATCATCACCATATAATGAGTTTGTTCACTTATACACTCTACACCCTGAAAGAAGCCTACAAAAAAACTCTGCAGAATGAGTTCTCATAGAATCCCAAGAAAATACTAAAGTGTAATAAATAAAAATATTAAAGATATATTGTCACTATAAATGTGAAGGGACGGTGAAGCCTGTGTGCTGCGTTCTTTAGGATTCATAGCATTAGCCTATTTAAAAATAGTGGTGAGGAAAGAACAGCACTCTCAGGATGCAAGTCAGCTGCCTTGGTGACTGCTGAGCAAGAGGAGCACCTGGTATTACTGGTGATAATCACCTTCATCAGACAAGTGATTGAAAAGTTATTTGAGAGTTGTCCAGGCTCAGAGCACCACTCTATGTTCCAGGAGTTCACAGAATACTTGTTGAAATGGCTTTAATTACAACTAGTGAGATTACGGCTGGGTTTGCACTTGTCCCGTGTGATAATCCATATTACGTTATGCGTTAACGTGCAATATATTAAGGCAGTCAAATCATTTTGAATGGCTACAAACGCTCCCCCAGTGCAGCCAAAATCTCACCTGACCTTTTTTCAAACATACACAGTGCTTTGCAGCGTGTACATTTGGTTTACGTGCAACATAAATACTGCAAAGCGATAGTATAAACCTGGCCTTAGGGACTATTTTATGAAATCTAGGGTCATATTAAGAGCTTGTTCATGGAGCTAATTCTTCAGTGCACTTAAGCCCTGTACACGCGCTCGCTTTTCTCTGCGGTAAAAAGTCACCCGAGAAAACCGAGGGGAAAGTCGAGAACCCGGCAGGAGAACTGCCATGGAGCTTTGGCCAGCAATCCCGGCTGTGTGTATGCTCCATCGGCACTGCCTCGCAGTCTTACCCATAGGTAAGTAGTAGATCTGGCAGGGAAAAAAAAACGCTGGGAATCCAGACGGGAAAATAGAGAGCAGGTTCTTGAAGCCTGTCAAGTATAGATGAGAAGGAGGTCAATTGCAGGTCCAATGCACCTGTCAATAAATTCTAGACATGTGCAGACTGGAATATTTTGTTTTGTTTTTTTTCGTTTTCGTTTGGAAAATACATTTATTTAGTTACTCCCGAAAATCGTTTTGATGTATATCGTATTTCGTTGGGGAATAGCTTTCGTCCGAAAATCCAATAATACTTGGTTTCTGTCGAATGGTCAAAAGAATATTTGACGGAACGTTGAATCTTTTACGCCGAATCGTACATTTCCATTCGAATATTCCACCTACAAGAATTCTAATGTTGGATGACTAGTAATAATGTCTAATCTATTTTCTCATAGATCGAAATCTAATCTGTAATGTCGAATCTATTATTTCTATTAGTGTTGAATCTTTTCTCTATAGTGTCGAATCTTTTTTCTATAATGTCGAATCTTTTCCCTATAATGTCGAATCTTTTCTCTATAATGTCGAATCTTTTCCCTATAATGTCGAATCTTTTCCCTATAATGTATAATGTATCGTTCTATAATGTCGAATCTTTTCCCTATAATGTCGAATCTTTTTTCTATAATGTCGAATCTTTTCCCTATAATGTCGAATCTTTTCTCTATAATGTCGAATCTTTTCCCTATAATGTCGAATCTTTTCTCTATAATGTCGAATCTTTTCCCTATAATGTCAAATCTTTTCCCTATAATGTCGAATCTCTCTATATCGAATTTTTACGAAAATAAAGCATTTTTTATGTCGGATCTTTCGGTTTTCTTTTCTTGCGCTTTCGTTATCATCTGTTAAAACGATAATAAAAAACCCGATTTTTGGATGAAAATGCATTCTAACGAAAACGAATGTCAACAGCATCTCAAACTCATGTCAAAACTGATTCCCTCAACCCATCGACACAAGCCCTGAGCTGCTGGAGTTTTGCTGTTGCCTATCTTTCAAATAAAATAAGGAAGGTAAATATTTTTACGTTTCTCTATGTGGAGGCAAAGCACTTTATTTGTTGTTGGGGCATACGGTGAAGCAGCCATTATGGACGTGTTGAGTAGAATGAATATGAAGGACAAATGTTCCACTTTTGATCTACTTTTAGGTTTTGAGGTAATAGATGAAAGCAATCGGCCCAAAAGACATCCAAGTAATCCCCAGTTCTAAACCTGACAAGTGCGCATACACTAAGACAATGGACAGGCTGAGCAGTAGGTAATTCTGTGCCAATGTATGTTACCCTGCCTTTGGGCTTCATCTACTCAGATGTCTGGTGAAAATAAGGTAAAATCTCAGTTACTATAACCTTACATAGTCTTCTCTGTAAAAACCCTAGTAAAGAATGCAGAAACAGTTCCAGTGAATAGGCAGGGGGTAAGTATAGGCCCCACTGCTGATACCATGCCTACAAAAAACACTATTACGTCTGTTATTTCTTAAATATATAATGTAATTTATAAGTAGCTCATACTGAGATACCATGGGTCACTTTGCTCTATTTGCTTCTTTGCAACTTCTGGATCATAAGTAGCCATGGCGTCCCTCCATTAGAAGAAAATGAGCTGGGCCCGAAAATGATGCTCTAGAGGTTTTTTTTTGCAAAAATTACAGTATTTTCACTAGATTGTATGAGGGTCCTTATCTTTTGTGGTCCCAAAACAATGGTAAATCTGACATCTGGGGTTCCAGACTAAAAGAGAATACTATCATAGCATAGAAAGGTCAAGAACTGCAACCTTAAAGGCTTCTAAAAGAAAGGGGGAAAAGATCCTTATAGTCTTACCTATTGGTGAATTATCTTATTGCAGCCATGAATATGAATGGGGGAAAAATTGTATTTTCTTTGTATTATGTTCCCATATTATTCCAAGGTTTAATATCCTTTTAACCTCCATATTGCGATGTGTGGATGCCAAGGAGCCTATGAATAACTGTTTATCAAGTTTCTTTCAAGTGTATCACAAAGTATATTCAGTATATTCATTTCAAGCTTGCTATTTCATGCATATTTCATGAGCAGTCGATGCAAGGTTATAGCAGGTGGAATAAATGTGATTAGCAAAGACAAAGTTGTGATACTTATGATATAAAAGAGAAGCACATATTGACATATTCCATCATAAAATAGTATTCTAGGCCCATCATTTCTGCATATTAAAATCTCAAGACTAATAGCGAGTAGGTGTCAGTAACATAGGTAATAATGCTATACTACCCACTAACAGCAACGTTTGTCTTCTATTATAGAATACGTTTCATTCTATTGTATGAACGTACATACTAGGTTTTCCAAGCAAATTCATTAAAACACATAAAACGTAAGTTCAAAGAATTGTATATCACCTTCTGAAAAGTTTGTAAAGCCCATTCTCTCAAGTTAAAGTGGTTGTAAACCCTTACAGACCACTTTTTACTACAAGTGAGCCTATAATAAGGCTTACCTGTAGCTAACCTGGATATCTCCTAAACCTACACGGTTTAGGAGATATCCCCTGTATCAGCATGTGACAACATCATCAGCACATGCGCACTGAAGCAATGGCTCGTTTGTGCCGTTGCTTCAGCTAGTGTGCCGTTACTGGTGGGAGTGACGTCATCGTGGCTCTGGACAATAACAGCGCCAGAGCCCACAATTCCCAGAAGTAACTCCGGAAGCGATATTACCAGCTAGGAGCTCTACGGGGGTTTCGATCTAAGGTCAGTATTTCATAATGAGCTAGTATGTTATGCATACTAGCTCATTATGCCTTTGTCTTGCAGGTTTTTTTTTTGGGGGGGGGGGGCATGTTGTTTCTGATGTTGATGTATTTAAAGCAGAAAAAATAGGCAAGCATAAAGATTTGAGAGACTTTGACCAGGGCCAAATTGCAATGGTTTGACGACTGGGTAAAAGCAACTCCAAAGCTGCAGCTCTTGTGGGATGTTCCCAGTCTGCAGTGGGCATAACCTACCAAAAGTGGTCCAGCGACATGGGCGACCAAGGCACAAGGCACATTGATTCACATGGGGAGCTAATGCTGACCTTTGTAGTCTGATCCAATAGAGGCGTTACTGTTTAATGATGCATGGAGTGATTGCTGCTCATCCCAATAATTGTTGGGATTTTAAATGCAGCCAAACAATACTTCCACCCCTACTCATTAATGTATATATCATTATTTTACAACTTTATAGTACAGAATTAAAACATTGCACATTTAATAACACACACAAACCTCAGTATAAAACCTAATTTGTACACTTATACACTATACTGGACAGGCATATGTTGTTGATTTATAGTAGAATTTTTCCAACAATAAGTCCTGCCAAGAACAAAATCCCCAACATGTTTCAATTACTTTAGTCAAAATCTTCTTCAGGGGGTAAAATAAGAGATATAGTGGAATGTACATCAACCAAAGCAGTCAGGGGCCATTTTCCCAGATCTATGAACTGTTGTCAGGCCAGGGGTGTCCATTGTGAGACCCATGAGAGATCACGTAGCGGTACCATCACGGAGAATGAAGGAGCTGTTTATTGAAGCACAATCATTATAGGGAAGAAATAATCTCAAACCAATAGTGAATTACTAAAAGTGAATTCCCACTCTATCGGCATGCATCAAACTTAAATTTCCAGAATGGTTAAAGTGTAACTCCACTTTTGTTGAGTGGTTTTATAATTATCTATCAGCTGTGCAGCTGCACAGCACTAATGAGGAAATTTGCTGGGCCTGCATCCCTTTAGATGTGTTGCTATTGAAAGTATCTCTCCAAAAATGTAATTTTGTTGCAGGGGATGCCTGAAATCTGACTTGTATCTTAGGCAGGCTTCTGGTAAAATTGGTGAGCCAATCACACAAGCAGGAAATTATGTTTCTGGGGTGTGTCTAGTACACATTCTGTGTACAGAACAATGTTGCAATTCATTTTTCGAAAATTTCAGTGCCTGCTGATTGAAAAGGAAAGGTCATTTTTAATATCATTCAATTACAATATGACTTGTGTAGCAATTATATGCGCTAGATTATTTTTTCTTTATTTGCTACTTTTTTCCCCACAAAAGTGGAGTTACCCTTTAAATTATAGTGCTTATGCCTTCAGGACTTTATGTGAAAAAAATATAATTCTAAGCAGCTGGAGATTTCCAAATTAGTCCCTCCATATAAACCAAACCAAGGTTCACTGAAATATTGGACTGAGAATATTGGGCTGGCTGGTGACCACATCACATCTCTTGTTTGCTGGTGATCATATAAGCTTTGTATCCTTTGACTGGCTAGTATACAGAGAGAGTCCTTTTTTGAGTAGCATTGTTTATTTTTCATTAAAGCCCGACTCTGGACAAATGAAAAATGATCCCTTGCAGTAGGGCTGTGCCTGCACTGCAAGGTTAAATGCTCCTTTATGTCCATGAGAACAATAAAAGGAGATATGTCCTCTTCTCCCCTATGCTGATGGACCGGTCACTGCAGCTTCTGTATCCCCACTCTCCACCATTCTAGGGGGCCCAATGTCATCAAGTCCAGAGCAGACCACAGCAGGATCCATAGCCCTGTTCTGGACAAGAGAATGTGCAGAAAAAGTCCATTGCCAGATTTTGCGGGAGCACCTCCTGCAGGGGGGGGGGGGGGGGCGGGAGGATCAGGTAAGTAAAATAATGTCTCCTCCTCCCTAGACGAAGCAGGAAATTAACCCTTGCAGTGCAGGCACAGATCCACTGAAATTTTCTATCTACTCGAAGGTGGACTTTAAAATACAAACACTGTGGGGTTGATTTACTAAAACTGGAGAGTGCAAAATCGGGGTGCAACTGTGCATGGTAGCCAATCAACTTCCAAGTTTCTTTGTCAAACTTAATTGAACAAGCTAAAGTAAGAAGCTGATTGCCTACCATGCACAGCTGCACCAAAATTTGCACTCTTCAGTTTTAGTAAATCAACCCAGGGGCAGACTGACAACTCATGGGGCCCTCGGGCAATAGGAGATTATGGGGCCCCCAGGCAATATGAGTATGTATACACACACACACATACAGTATACATACACAGTATACACACAGAGACCCACAATATACACACACAATATACACACACACAGAATACACATACAGACACACACTACACACACACTATACATACACACACTGAGAAGGTACTGGAGAGGCGGGGCAGCTATAATCTTAGGATTTTTAGACCAAAAGGATGTTGGTAAGGAACATTTCAGGGACAGATGTGAAAAAACACAGATTTTTACATACTGTCCCTGGTTTCACTGAGGCTGGCAACCCTGATGGGGCTCCCTAGTGGCACGGGTCCTCGGGTCAACCCACCCCTGAATCAACCGCTGTATGTATCTTTTTCTATGGTGAACATTTATATATCTTGACCTGTATCCAAGTCATGAAAAAAGTGCAAAGTTTGCTCACTAATAGCATGAAGACAAAATAAATCAATTTCTTCATTCTGACTACATGAAATGAAACATGTTGAAATGAGGGGCCTTCCGGGCTACCACACATCGCTGCTTATTGCAGAATGCTATTAAAAGGTCCTCCTTGTGTTAATAACACTGTATATAACTTGCATTATACTTTCTGGCAAAGCACACAGATACAGCTTCTACACATAACCAAAATAATTTTATTTGGCTTCATTGATCAGTACATTGGAGAATTTGTGTAATCAGATTGTTCTTTTTTTACTTCATCTCCACTAGCTCCAGGCTAACATGTTCAGCATAACTAATATTCCATCGTTGCTCCCACCAACTACCCCCATTCATCATTTGGTTACCCTGCGCTACATTTTTGTAGATTATATTTCATTGATGCGATGGAGATCTGAATTAACACAATACTTCGATGTAGTTCTTCTGGTAGGTGTAAAATTCCATATCATAATCCTGGGCCTTCTGATCACTGCCATGTGTTACTATGAGATGGTTGTACTCAGTGCTTTAAGTGGACCAAAAGAGGTGCCGGTACTCTATTAGGCGCCGGTTCCCCCCCCCCCCCCCCCCCCCCCCGCGGGGCAGAACGTTTTTTTTCGCCCCCCCCCCCCCCGGCTCTAACGCATGAACACATATGCCCAATTACAGGGCGCCATGCCATCAAATGCAGCCACTGTGTCATCAATTGTCACCACTGTGCCATGCCAACAAACGCAACCACTGTGCCATGCCTTTAAATGCAGTCACTGTACCATGCCAATTGTCACCACTGTGCCACCAATTGTCACCACTGTGTCACCAATTGTCACTGTCCAGACATCTATCCACCTCAGAGCCTGTCATTTTAGTAAGACTGCTGGGACTTGTAGTTCTCAATCTTCTCCTGGGGCTCATGGAGATTGGAGAACTACAAGTCCCAGCAGGTTATACATACAATAAGGCTCTGAGGTGGATGGGTGCTGATGGCGGACACTCTGATGTAAGGAGGTGCTGATGGGGGACACTCTGATGTAAGGAGGTGCTGATGGGGACACTCTGATGTAAGGAGGTGCTGATGGCGGACACTCTGATGTAAGGAGGTGCTGATGGGGGACACTCTGATGTAAGGAGGTGCTGATGGGGACACTCTGATGTAAGGAGGTGCTGATGGCAGACACTCTGATGTAAGGAGGTGCTGATGGCAGACACTCTGATGTAAGGAGGTGCTGATGGCGGACACTCTGATCATCAGAGTGTCCGCCATCAGCACCTCCTTACATCAGAGTGTCCGCCATCAGCACCTCCTTACATCAGAGTGTCCGCCATCAGCACCTCCTTACATCAGAGTGTCCGCCATCAGCACCTCCTTACATCAGAGTGTCCGCCATCAGCACCTCCTTACATCAGAGTGTCCCCCATCAGCACCTCCTTACATCAGAGTGTCCCCATCAGCACCTCCTTACATCAGAGTGTCCCCCATCAGCACCTCCTTACATCAGAGTGTCCCCCATCAGCACCTCCTTACATCAGAGTGTCCGCCATCAGCACCTCCTTACATCAGAGTGTCCCCCATCAGCACCTCCTTACATCAGAGTGTCCCCCATCAGCACCTCCTTACATCAGTGTCCCCATCAGCACCTCCTTACATCAGAGTGTCCCCCATCAGCACCTCCTTACATCAGAGTGTCCGCCATCAGCACCTCCTTACATCAGAGTGTCCCCCATCAGCACCTCCTTACATCAGAGTGTCCCCCATCAGCACCTCCTTACATCAGTGTCCCCATCAGCACCTCCTTACATCAGAGTGTCCCCATCAGCACCTCCTTACATCAGAGTGTCCCCCATCAGCACCTCCTTACATCAGACCAGAGTGTGTGTCCCCATCAGCAGCCCTCTTCCCTGTCTTCCCTCTCCTCCCCCTCACACGTGTACAGTGTAGTGTGTACTCATTGCAGTAGTACTCACAGTTCTGAAGGCAGTTCTGATTCTGAAGGCAGTTCTTCCTCTCCTCTCCTCTCTCCACGGTAACAGTTCTGGCGCGCGCGCTGATACATGTCCCGCCCCCCTCCTCTAGTCCAGCTTGTGTGACAGACAGCACACTGGCTCTATCACACGAGCTAGGAGGAGGAGGAGGGCGGGACATGTATCACAGCGCGGCGTGCCCTTTTTTTTCCATGGCCGCGGGCTGCCGCTCCCCTGAAAGTGCCGCCTGGTGCTGCGTTCCGGTACGGGAAACGCACGTACTGGGGGCACTGAGAGGTGCTGGTACTCTCCAGGGCCATTTTTGGAAGTGGCGGTACTGAGTACCGCCGCGTTCCGGCCCAGTTAAAGCACTGGTTGTACTCAGATATAGCCAAAATATGGGATTTTCTCTTATTGTTTGCATTGAAATCTGATTTTTAAACATTAGGAAATGTCAAATATTTAGCTGTAATTTGCAAACATTGTGGTGTGATTTGGGCAAAAGAAAATGTTTAAACACAGTTATACCATATATAGGTTTGACAGTATTTTATTACCGTATATACTCGAGGATAAGCCGACCCGAAAATAAGCAGAGGCACCTAATTTTACCAAAAAAAAAAAAATGGAAAAATGTATTGACTCGAGTATAAGCCTAGGATGGGAATGCAGCAGCTGCTGTAAATGGAAAAGAGGGTCAACAATGCCCATGTGCAGCCTCACTGTGCCTATTTTCAGCCTCACTGTATCCATCTGCAGCCTCACTCCCAGAAGAGGAGAGGGCTATGATATGCAAGAAGGGAGAAGGATGTGCTAGGGAATTGACTTACATTGCAAATAATATATATATATATATATATATATATATATATATATATATATATATATATAGAAAAAATCTGCAAGTAAGCATTTAAATACTTATTTTTTATTCAAAATTTTGTAGGTTGGTGACAGGGGCTCTTTAAGTACAGCCAAACAGTCCCAAAAAACAAAGACGCTTTTCCCTTTTCTTACAACATTCAGGTCGTGCACATATTAAAAGAGAAACATTGTGTTTATACATAAAAATATCCCATTGTATATCCATACACCATAAGCAGCACATAAAACTAGGATGCTGAAGGATCGCATTAAAGTATACCTATGTAAGCTTAGTACATTATTAATAATGTTGTTCATAAGAAGCATTATACCATTCTCCCAGGACACTTAGGTTGTGTTGAGAGAGACAAATCCCATGCAAGATATTTTTGCAACAGAAAGCAATAGTTAATTACTTTATATTCTACAAATAACGGAAAGTATGATAGTGTCTGTATGCATCACTGTTGGCATATGAATATTGTACTATATTTATATATTACCTAGAGAATATATAAAGGACAGATTAACAAATAATTTCAGTAAAAGATGTAGTTAGTATATTGCATTGGTTTAAAGTGTAACTACACCACTCATATTGTACATTGGCCTGCCCCAGCCCCACCTGCAAGTCTAATTCCTCGTACACACGACCGCTTTGCTCGGCAAAAACCATCAAGAAAAATGCTGGCGGAGCATTTTTGCTGAGAAAAACGGTCGTGTGTATGTTTTTCGTAGAAAACAAAAAGTGTAGCGCTAAAATTATGTGAAAATTAAATATGTCATACAATGAAGTATCATATGAGTTGTGAAAAGTGACAATTCAAAAATATAAATTTAGAATGTGACATAAGGGCTCAGAAATAGTTCATAGAAATGTGAAAAGTGTTCCAATCTGAATGTCCAAATAAATGTGACAACAATGGAAAAAGTGTTGATAGTAGATCCACCACCAAGGTAATTGAGGGGGCTTACCAGAGAATGTGGACTCAACTAAGCGTACACTTAATGAGTCACTGAGGCTTAGGTTATGATGACAGCCAGGTAATAGACCTCCCAATGGAAAAACGAAATCTCAAAGCAGATCGACTCTTCATATGATAAGAAGGAACCAAAAGATTGTGTATGGTGCCAGGATCAGCATACATGGAACGTGGGCTCATTACATAGGGTCCAAGGAGCTCAATGTGTAACAGCCAGGGAAGGAAAAATAAATGCGAACATAGTGTGATACCGTTTAAAATCTTTACTAAAAAAGTTTCAAAGCATAAAGGTTTACACTCACATTTAGATGGACAAATCAAAGCATCATAAAATTAGGCAGTAGAATCAGCTGGAAACCCGACATGTTTCGATCTAAAGATCATCATCTGGGGTGCTGACCTACTGCTGTAATTACTCACATTATATACCTATGCCCCCTTACCATAATTGCGGCTCAGCTTCAATCGATTGGTAATTAATTACCAAATGGATAAGGATGTTGTCGGCGTGCGCTCCAAGCCTCGCCTCACAGGACCAGGCTGGAACGCAACGTCGATCGCGCGGACATTCCGCTGCGTGTCATAGGGATGCGCATCAAGCTGATTACAGGAAGTGCGTTTTACTCGTATACCGCACGACGCTGTGCGCCTCAAGCCTCACGCCAGAAAGGGAGGCTGGAGCGCAACGTCGAGCGTGTAAACACAGAGAAGTCACATGACACAATCCAGGATGCTGGGGCCAAAGACTGTCATCACAGGACGTGATAACAGACGGCTTGTCATACCTACAGGCAAACAAAACGGGGCATATGGAGATTATAGAGGGAATAGAAGCCCAACTATATGATGTCCATATTAGGGAAATTGTGGTAGATAAGTACAAAACACAAGCAGGAAAAAGAGAATAACCTGCCAGTGTAAACATGCAAAATTTATACAGAACCTCATAGTGTTAACAAATGGCATAAATAAATAATACACACTTAGCAATAGTGTCACCATAAAGTTGAAATGAATTGAAACACTACGAAATAAAATAAAAAAATGGCTAAAAAATGTAAATTAATACACATTGGGTTAATATGTCTTAACGCCATAATAGAGCCAAGGAACATAATATATCTAAAAAAACTTCAGGATTTGTTAATGAAAGCGTTTATGTCCCACTCGACATTGAGGCCATGTGGGACATACGTACGCAATTCATATATCCAGTAGACCTCAAGTTGGGAAACCCCTCTCATTTGGCTCCTCCCCTCCAAGGTGGTACATATTTGTCAATTATCAAAATTGAGTACCTTTGGGATTGCGTAAATGACATTCTCTATAATGTCGGGGGACAGTATGTTTGGTGCTCCCACCAAAAATGTTGGCAACATGTTCACCTACCCGTACGGAAAAGGCCCGTATAGTGCGACCAACGTACTGTTTTCCGCACGGGCAGGTGATAAGGTACACCACATGAGTGGTGGCACAAGTACAGAAAGACTTAATGGGGTAACTGCGACCTGTATTGGTGGACCTGAATTCCAACGATTTGGATCTCCCATTGGTATTTACCAAGCAAACACTGCACTTTTTACATGGATAATACCCCTTCATATCCTGGAAAAACACTGGGCGACAGGGTGGATCAACAATATTAGGAGCAATTCGATTTCTAAGGGTGGGAGCTCCTCTAAAGATGATTTTAGCTCTCTCTGGTAAATTAGGCCCCAACACTTTATCACTCCTAAGCACATCCCAATGTTTGTCGATAATGGACTTGATGTCTCTGTGCTGGTTAGAATATGAAGTAATCATAGAGAACTTGAAAGAGTCATCAGGTTCTCGCGGGGCTTTATCCATCAGAAGTGTACTTCGTTCTACTAGTGCTACCTTATGTAGTTCTAGATCTACTGCTGTGATGTTATACCCTTTCTCGACAAACCTGCTCTTAAGCATAGATGCTTGTAGGAAATAGGTATCGTCATCTGTACAATTCCTCCGTAAACGGAGAAACTGGCTACGTGGAACAGAATTGAGCCAACTTCTATGATGGCAACTATCGGTTGGGATGAAACTGTTCCTATCGGTTGCCTTGAAGTGGGTCCGAAATTTAAAACTTCTAGATTCCAATTCGATTTCCAAGTCTAGGAAAGTGATCTTCACAGGACTGGAATCGAAAGTGAATGAAATGCCACGTTCATTGGTGTTAAGAAATGAAAAGTATTCCTCTAGGCTCTGTCGCGAACCATCCCATAGGAGGAGGACGTCATCAATGTACCTCGCCCAAAGGACGAGGGACGGATGTTGATCCTGATAGACGACGTCCTCCTCCCATTTGGCCATAAAAAGATTGGCAAGACTGGGGGCAAACTTAGCCCCCATTGCCACCCCACGTATCTGTAGATAATATTTCTGATCGAACCAGAAATAGTTGTGGGTGGTTGCAAATTCTAATAGTTCGATAATGAATTGCTTCTGGGCTTCTACAATGGTATGTTCGCGATCGAGAAAAAGTTTTACAGCTTCTATTCCAAGTTGGTGAGGGATGCAGGTATATAAGGATGCTACATCGGCGGTAGCAAGAAGGTAGTCACACTTAATCTCAATCCCTTCTAGCAGCTTAATAGTTGAAGTAGTATCCTTTAAATAGGATGGTGTTGCTTTCACTAGGGGTTGCAAATACGAATCAATGTAGCGTCCTATACGAGACGTTATCGAGTCAATGCCACTTACAATAGGCCTGCCAGGTGGATTCAACAGGTCTTTATGGATCTTTGGTAAGTGGTATAGTGTGGGAATTCTGGGAGCTGCAGGCACCAAATATGCCTTTTCCTTCTTGTTCAAAATAAATGAACTGAAGCCTTTTGACACTATATTGGCCAACTCATTTTTATATTTATTGGTGGGATCATTGGGTAACAAAAAATAAGTGTCAGAGTCGCCCAGGATGCGATTCATTTCATTATTGTAATTGTTTTTGTCCATGATGACTATGCCACCCCCCTTGTCAGCAGGACGCACGACAAGGTCTTTACGGTTACATAGGGATTGGAAACCTTCCTTGGGTAGGGGATGTTTATAAAACTTTTTAACGGCCAAAGACTCAAGGTCCTTAAGAACTAGGTCCTTGAATATGTTGACCGAAGACCCCACTGGAACTGGGGGATTAAATAGCGACGGATTGGAGAGACTAGAATGAACCGTCCCTGACGTTGCCGCTCGTTCCATGAAAGGTGATGTGTTAGAAATAAAATGTCTCTGTATATGAATTTTTCGAACAAATTTATGGACATCAATGAAGGTGTCAAATTTGTTAAGCTTATTGGGAGGGGCAAATTTAAGACCCTTGTCCAAAACAGCGAGTTCATCAATAGTAAGGTCTTTCCCACTAAGATTAAACAGTCCAGACCCCACTACATTTTTCTCTTTTTTCCTCTGAAATCTCCTACCTCCCCTGTTGCCTCTTTTGAATCTGAAGGCCTGTATGTTTTTCGTTGAGAAAACTGTTGTGGATCTCGACGAGAAAAAAAGAGAACATTTTTCTCGTCGGGAGTCTCAATTTTTTCGTTGTGGTTCTCGTCTGGCTGGTTTACGACGAGAAACAGGTTTGTGTCTATGCTTAGAAACCAGCGCATGCTCAGAATAAAGTATGAGATGGGAGCACAACTTCGGTAAAAGTAGCGTTCGTAATGGAGATAGCACATCGTCTCTCACCAAACTTTTACTTAAAACGCGGTAACATGAGAGCAAATGCAGCCCCAAGGGTGGCGCCAGTGGAATTGAACTTCCCCTTTATAGTGCCATCGTACGTGTTGTACGTCACCGCGAGATTTTGTCTTGACAGTGTGTATGCAAGGAAAGCTTGACAAGAATCTCGTCAAGCTTGACAAGAACCTCGTCAAGCTTGACAAGAACCTCGTCAAGCTTGACAAGAACCTCGTCAAGCTTGACAAGAACCTCGTCAAGGAAAACGTTTCTTTTACGACGAGATTCTCGGTCGTGTGTACGAGGCATAAAGCTGGCTAGATACTGCTTGAATTTCGAACAATTCCTCCTAGCTTGGCTAAAATTTCTGTTTCAATATTTTTTATTTTACAATGTTTACAGAAAAAAAAAAAAAAGATTCCAGCATTGATTTTGAACAATACATAACTTCCACAATTTGAATTCCATACTGTATAAATATAGAAAGTCATAATTGCATTGTACAATGCGAAAGCCATATTACAACAATCTGCGTGGCAATAGGCCATGCTCCTGAGACAACTAACCTCTTATATTTCAGGGGTATAAAACTACATACTGTAATAATGATGCTGTTTTAACCACAGTCTAATTTTCAAAACAGACTGTAAAATCTAGAAGTCTCAGTAGTTGTCCTTCTACGTTATGGTAACAATGCATTTTAACGGAGTAAAGAGTACGTTCGTCAAGCTAAGGAATGTACATCCCCTCAATCAAATAGAGGAGACCGCTACATCCTCCAGAAAAGCGAAATTACGCAATCCGAGTGCCTCACTATCAAAATCCTCCAAAAATGGGACCAAAAAGAACAAAGAATGGATGAAAAGAAGAAAAGAAAGAGGGAAGGGAAGGGGAAAAGATTCTACGCTCTGGTCCATGTCAACCAAGAGGATAAGCACTGCTGCATCTGTAATTTTCAAAATCCAGTATAAAGGAATAGTAGTGGTAAAAAAGCATTTCTGGATATAACTAATCTTCTTTTTTTGTTTAAATCTCTTTTAGGTAGGTGTGGCAGAGGTGTGTGGCCTATGCCTACCTACTTTTGCTAATAGGTGTCCCTCATTCCTATCTCACAAAGTTGGGAGGTATGCTTGTAGGGAATGCCTCTGATTTAAATTTCAGCTCCGTGCAGACTTGTATCCCATCAAAAAATAAGCAAATGAAAATACTGTAGCTATATTGCAAGAAAGAAATGTTAGAATGTGTACAATTGTAGAAAATCATATAGCCTATAGTTGAAATTGAGGGGTCATTTGAAATAAGAATAAGAATAATAACAAATGATAAAATGGCTTGTGGTTGGGGCTTTTAGCATAGACTAGATAAATCTACACATTAATGGCTTGCTAGAACTTTGCCTAAATAAAATAAAGCAGTATTAAAGCCAAAAGCAAACATTTATTATATTGCAGCTTACCAATTCTTAGATCTGATTGGTTGTTTTTAGGCTGCCTTTCTTCTGATATAAAGAGAGGGGTGAGAGGTCGCAAGCAGCATCTTTGGAGCGGTGAGAGGAGCAGTGTGTTTACCGCTCCTTCACCGCTCCTTTCCATTGAAAGTGCAGAAGTGCATTGCCAGCGGCAGGGGCGTTGCTAGGTGCCAAAAAGACCAGGGGCTTCAGCCCGAAGACAAGCTGGCACCTGGGGGGGGGGGGTTTCGGGCGTGGTCGGTGGAGTGGCACGCGGGGTGACCTACCTGACACACATACCCTGGTGTGTGTGTGTCCTACATACACTGACCTGTCCTACATACACTGTCCTGAGCCACTGACCTGTCCTACATACACTGACCTGAGCCACTGACCTGTCCTACATACACTGACCTGAGCCACTGACCTGTCCTACATACACTGACCTGTCCTACATACACTGACCTGCGCCACTGACCTGTCCTACATTCACTGACCTGAGCCACTGACCTGTCCTGTATAATAATAACTCACCACACGGTACTACAACCAGAATCATACAATCACAATATCCCAACCTGAGAACGATCCGGCACATTACAGGCAATGATCATGTTACATTGTATGTAATAATAATCCTCAAATGACACGTAATCTAATCACAATAATACACCATATAATAGCACACATACATATCATATTATATCCAGGGTTTACTACAATGTAGAGAACATGATAGATAGTAATAGTATATTAACATATGATAACACCATAAAAGTGGCACACACTTTTTTTCCCAAGTCTGTGCTCCACCAA
This sequence comes from Rana kukunoris, assembly GCA_029574335.1. Taxonomy (NCBI): domain Eukaryota; kingdom Metazoa; phylum Chordata; class Amphibia; order Anura; family Ranidae; genus Rana; species Rana kukunoris. The sequence continues at coordinate 179,603,008 of CM056054.1, forward strand.
TAATTCTACTGTATAATGTATAATTTTTGGCAAGCTATATGTCATGTCATGTGCATGCCCACAACTTTGACTTTGGGATTTCCTCTATTTCAGTGAGTGCACCGATACTAGGTACAATGGTTGCTTCCAGAAATCAGAGATATAAAATGGATAAAGGTGTGTCATGTATTTTATTTAGAATGCTAATAGTTTCACTACCTGCTCTTCAAGGTAAAATTTGTCTGAAGGAGTGAGTTGTGCAGTAAGCTGATTATTATTCCCTCCTGTCTGATAGCCATGACCCTCATTGTTCTTGGAGGTCTATTTTAACTCCATCGCTGTCCAGACTAATTCAGCTCCCACCCACTCCACACTGACACTGGGCTTTGTGTCCCATCTCCCAAGCTGATCATTACATTAGTCCTAAGTTGTTCCACCCACTCCTACATGTTCATGATGATGTTGCATGCATTGCCTATTCATTGCATGATGTTTACTTTGAAATATCCCACTTAACATTTTCTGCTTCATTCCCTCTGGCCATGTTTGTGTGGTCATTCACTGGCTCTACAAATAGTTCTTATCCTGGTTTTCTGAGCAGCACTAAGATTTATAGACTATACCTGACAATACTCTAGTAGAATTTTGTAAAAAAAAAAACATGTTGGAACTTTTGTTAAATTTTCGAATACTGAAACTTAGTGGCGTCAAATTGGTGTTTGTTTTTAGCTGTAATGACAAGAAATTCAAAGGAGCAGGATGAAAATTTCTTCTTGAACAAACGATATTCTTGCTGTCAATGTGGTTTTTGCTCAGGAAAAATCATGCATATTGTAATAAAACTTTTTTGATATTTCTCAGATTGCATTCAATTACCAGTCCTGTATGAAATTTTTAGGAATTTTGAACAAAGTTAGTCAATGATGGCAAAATAGAATGTTCTGATGAGTGATTTTTCCAATTTTCTGTTGGCATGAAAATCTGTGTATGGCAGTTCCAGTTACCATTAGATGGAAGTCTGTGGATCTGTTCAAAAAGTATTTAATGTAGCTGATATTCTAAAGGGGTTGAGAACGTTCACTCAAAAAGGAGGTTTAATTCTATTTATCAAATCATTTATACATAAATCCAAAAAATGTATGTATCAAATCGTGCAAAAAAAAGATCAGGAATTAGCCTTTCACATGGATAATTAAAATAATATTCATTTTATTTTTTCTTTGAGTGGACATTCTCAGCTTCTTTAGTATTAGTAAAGGTAGTAAATTAGAAAATGTTTCTGACAAATACACAGACACCCAACTCGAGGTTCATTATAGGAAATATAACTTGGACGGATTAGAAAATCCTGTCTTATCATTGTTTTTCCCTTTGATAAATCATTACCAATGCTGTGTACCCCCCTCACACTGCTCCATGGGCTACATTTGAGCTGCCAGCATGAAGCAAGATCTGACAGGGTGGTTGTACCCATGTCAATATATGAATTGATTTGGGTACAACAAGCCTGCCTATATATGGATCAAAATTCATCCAGTCCTTGCTAAACTGGTCAAATTTTGAATCATGTATGGCGGCTTTTTTATTAAGTTTGGTGGATGCGTTACATGCTGTCTTCCTTTATTCCTGGGGAAAGTTATGGTGATGTCTGCTAGATGCAGTTCAGAACTCTGTTCTTGTCCTTATAGTCTGACTAGAAACCTGTGTGCAGATCTGGGAACCCAAGCATACATATCTCAGCTCCGGCATCCCTAAGAAAAATATGAACCTGCGTTTCCTCTCTATAGCATTTACCAGAACTGATATATTAGTGAAATCCTTATGCAAATACTATATATGAGGATTCTGGAGTTTTTAGCTATTAACGTGTACCTGCCCATACTGTGAACATTAAACTATTTATATATTCTTTACAAGCCATTGAGAGCTTCATAACAAGCACTCACTCACCTCCCTAGCTATGTTTTATGTGTTGTTATTCATCCTCAAAGATCACAATCAAGAGTCTAGAGCAGGAGTGGCAAACACAAGGCCGCGGGCCAAATCCGGCACGCCAGGCCTTGTCATGTGGCCTGCAAAGCGGCCCCTGTCAGTAGGGGGATCTTTCTTATGGTGGTAACCAGCGAGGGGCCGAGCCGAGGACAGATAGGCCTGAGAGCCCCGGAAGTCGGGAGAATAGCTCAATCATGGCCGCCTCCTCCTTGACCTCTTCCCTCCAACCTGCCCCCCCCCTCAAGAGGTGAGAAGCGGTGGGCACAGAATCTCCCATGCCTCCAGAGCATGGATTGCTCTAACTTACTCTTCACAGTGAAATGAGGCCCGGGGAACATGCTGACTGGGGACCCAGAGGACGGGCACGCTGCCAGGGAGCTGCTGGAAGCATCAAAGGAGACACACTGCCATGGAAGGTTGGGCTAGCAGTCTCTCTTGTCATCTCTCAGCCTCCCCCTTTCCCTCAGCTCCACTGTCTCTGCAATCCCAATGTCTCAGTGAATCCAAATCACCATTGTTGCAAAAAAAAAAAACCACAATTGTACAAATATATAAATAAGCAAGCTAATTTTATATAATTATTAATAAAATGTTCATTCACAGCCATGTTGTTTTGCTGCACAGTGCTGCAACAAGTATTATAGTGTGAATATGACGTGTAGCTCCCATTAACTGAAATATTATAAAATCCCGCTCCTAATGCCTATGATGGCTAAACTGTGTAGAAAAGATGTAAACCCCTATTTTTAGGTTGTCCGGTCATATTATTCCATGTGTGAGCCAGTGGTGTATGCAGGGGAGAGGAGGGAGCACCAACAACAGATGGGACACAGGAATCTATATTTGATGTCACCCCTCCGGGCTTTACCATTGACGAGCACACTCTCCTCTCCCCTGCAGCCACCTCTGGCTCACACAGGGGATCATGTAACCAGACTGGAGCTAGCTGAAAATAGGTACGTCTGCGAGTCAGGGGGGGAGCAAATTACCCCGGGCGCTGACAACGCACGATACGCTGGTGTAAGCACAGATACAACCGGCACTTTGAGGGCAACCAAACTGCTGATACGGCCCCCGACGAATTTGAGTTTGCCGCCCCTGGTCTAGAGTCATGTTTTAGCTGGTTTTTAAAGTGATTGTAAAGTCAATATGTGACTTTACATGTATCTAATGCAGATATGCAGCCATTAGCAAAACTGTATGTGTTTGGTAGAATGAAATACCTATGTATACCATTTCTGACACTGCAGCTGTGTGGTCACGCGATCCCCCTGTGCTGGCCAGCCTCGATCTACAGAAAGAAACAAGAGGGGCCAAGATTCCCCTTTGACATCAGCCGGCCAGCAGAGGGAATCTCCGCCCATCATGCTTCTCTCAGTAGATCGAGATCAGCCAGCACAGGGGATCACATGACCACACAGCTGCGGTGTCAGAAATGGTACTTCGCCTTTTCATTTCTAACAAACACATACAGTTGTGGTAATTGATGAACATCTGCATTAGATACATTGAGATGTGCTGCATTATGCAGTGGAATAGAGGCTGGAGGAAACATTCTCATGCTGACAGTGAGGGAGGAGAGACTGTCAGAGGAGGACAAGAGAGCTGCGGATGACGGAGGCACGTAGACTGACCACGATAGACAGGGATCAACAGCCATGATTATTGTGGTCAGTAGGGGCAGGGGGACTCAGGAACTGGCAGGATCAACCAGGTTTATTAAAAGTTAGGAAGAGAAGTTTTGCACAGCACAAGTACTGTGCTCTTATTCATTCCTTAAAGGAACAGGGTCTTAACTTTTTTTAGGGTTACAAACACTTTAATAGCTTATAAACACCTACTGGTTGATAAAGTAAGCAACTTGGCAGCCTGCCAAGTGACAGTGCCTCCTGATACCCCACCCCAGAATGGTATATTCCCCATTCCACGCAGGCTGTTCTCCCAGCACAGCCAGAAGGATGAACTTCCATGTCTAGTGTGGTTAGTTTTAAATAAGAAAGCAGGACTGGCAGGAACACCAAGTATTTCACATAAAGAAAGCAATAAAAAGGCAACGGGATACTTTTTAAACACAAATACATGGTACTACAGACACATATCAGGAATTAAATGAGATGTTGGGTTAACATATTCTTTACAGCTCTGCGCAGTTGGGATCTACAAGACTGCAATGTAAACAGTCCACAGCTACCTGCAAGAAACCTATTTTATTTTTTATTTAACACAAAGGACAGCTCAAATAAGTTTGCAGGAAAATAAACCCCATTGGAATTCATGCGTCCATTGCCCTGCATGTAGATTAGGGGCCGGGCGCATGGATTAGGGGGCAGCGCTTATGTGCCCTGTATGGACAGGCCGTCACTGGTGATTTATATACTGTACATTGACATACGTTTCTGCCCCTAGGGAGCTAACAAGTGGCCATACACTGAGCTAATATCCGCTGGTTCCTAGTGATCGGACCAAAATTTGATCAGTGAATGGCCCTCTTGGAATTTCTCCTCCCGACTGCCTTTTTTTTAATTATTATTTATATATATTTATTTATATTTTTTTTGTAACTAAGTTACAAACTTAGAAACATTCAACACTATAATGCATCAGCAACAGTTAACAATGCAGTTTCCATACAACATTTGTGATAAACTTGTTTAACCCCCCTGGCGGTATTCCAGAGTCTGACTCGGGGTTAAATTTCCGTGCTGCGATCGGTAACCCCGAGTCAGACTCGGGCTCGCCTCGCTGAATCCACAGGCATGGTTTACTTACCTTGTCCCTGGATCCAGCGATGCATCCGCGCTGTGTGAGTGAGCGGGTCCTCGCTCGATTCACACAGTGCCTCCGTGTGCCTTCGATCTCCATTCCCTGCGACGTTACGACGCACGGGAGCAGAGAACGGCGCCAAATTAAAAAACGTAAACAAACACAATACATACAGTATACTGTAATCTTATAGATTACAGTACTGTATGTAAAAAAAACACACCCCCCTGGTTCCTAGTGGTCTGCCCAGTGTCCTACATGTACTTTTATATAATAAAAACTGTTCTTTCTCCCTGCAAACTGTAGATTGTCAATAGCATCCAAGTGTCCCTTTATGTCAAAAATGGTTTTAGATCAGCTAGAAAACAGCGATAATAAATTATAATCACTTGCAGAATTGAGCGATAGCGATTTGTGTGGAAATTCGTCATAAAATAATAAAAGTAATGACAGTGACAATTCTGCAACTGAGCAAATTTCAGTGATTTTGAGTTGACTACATTATTGAATAATTTTTATTATAATTATATAATTATTTGTTATAATTATTTATAATTATTTATTATATTATAATTTATAATTTTGTTTTAAAAAGAATTCATACCTGGGATGCCTACTAGATTCTTGTTTGGACAGATTTAAGTGAGTTATTCCTAAGAATTACAGGTCTACAATATAAAACGCCAAATTTCCTTGCAAATAATGGTACCGCTTTCAGCACCTAAAATCAGAAAGAATCATACCGCCATGGAGGTTAAAGAATTAAATACAGAGTATATAATAAGCATTTACAGCTTCAAAACACAACACCCCAAAACTACCAATAGCGACTTTACCAGGTGCTCATCAGGGTCGTCAAAGGATCAGTACCTTACCCTCGGCAGGAAACTTTCATTTATTAACAATCAATCTGAAGCAGTGGAATTGTCATTAATCCAACCTCCCCATAACTTTTCAAATTTAGCTCACCTCTACTAAGATATGTAGCTTTGTACAACGTTAAAGCATTATTTACTAACGCCTTCCAGGCCATGATGTTGGGGGCCACCGGTTTCTTCCATGACAGAATTATTATTTTACGTGCATAAAACAAATGTAGGGTAAGTAGTATACTGATCACCTTTTTGATTGCTAAAGGTTCTGCCAGGCCCAATAAGCAAAGTTCTATAGAAGGGCAAATATTAATAATTTTGACCAACTTAAAGCGGAGTTCCACCCAAAAATTGAACTTTCGCTTTTTGGAATCCTCTACCCCCTTCAGGTTCACATTTGGAACCTTTCAGGGGGAGGGGAGAGCAGATACCTGTCTAAGACAGGTATTTGCTCCCACTTCCGAGCATAGTTAGCCAATGCAGCACCCTCCATTTAGGCATGGTTGTTTACAGATGCGTGGAGGTTCAAATAAAAATTAATGGCAGGTATGCAAAGGGGCAGTGCATTTCTATGATTTGTGCGAAAGCAAGTGATTTTGCGCACGTTATTGCAATGCTAAAGAGTGAATGTAGCCTAAGACACTGTACTGCCCTTAAAACTTTATAAGGGTTCTTCCTCAAACTTTTATTAGGTTTTAAATTGCAAATGCATATTACTGGAAGTATCTAAAAACACAGCATATTCCTGAATAGACTAGAGAGAGGAAGAGAAAATGAGATGGGAGTGAGAGAGAGAAAGGGGGATGGGGAGAGAAAAAGAAAAGGGAGAAAAAAATGAAATAGGAGAGAGAAGGAGACAGAGGAAAATAAAGAAAGGGAGAGAGAGAGAATGGATAAAGAGAGAGAGGGAGACAGAGGGAAAGAAATACAAGGGATAAAGAGAGAGACATGGGAAAGAAAGAACAGGGATAAAGAGAAAGAGAGAGACAGAGGAAAATAAAGAAAAGGGAGAAAGAAAGAAAAGAGAGAGAGAGAGACAAAGGGAAAGAAAGAAAAGGGGGAAATAAAGAAAAGAGAGACACAGAAAAGGGGAAAAATAGAGAAAAGGGAGAAAAAGTGAGAGAGTGAATGGATAAAGAGAGAGAGAGAGAGAGAGAGAGAGAGAGAGAGAGAGAGAGAGAGAGAGAGAGAGAGAGAGAGAGAGAGAGGGAGGGAAAGAAAAAAAAGGAATAAAGAGAGAGAGAGAGACAAGGGAAAGAAAGAAAGGGGATAAAGAGAGAGAGAGAGAGAGAGAGAGAGAGAGAGAGAGAGAGAGAGAGGGGAAGAAAGAAAAGGAATACAGAGAGAGAGAAGGGAAAGAAAGAAAGGGGATAAAGAGAGAGAGAGGGACATATGAAAGAATGAAAGAGATAAAGAGAGAGAGAGAGAGAGAGAGAGAGAGAGAGAGAGAGAGAGAGAGAGAGAGAGAGAGGGAAAGAAAGAAAATTCATAAAGAGAGAGAGAGAGAGAGGGAAAAAAAGAAAAGGGAGAAAGAAAGAAGAAGAGAGAGAGAGAGAGAAAGAGAGAGAGAGAAAGAGACAGAGGGAAAGAAAGAAAAGGGAGAAATAAAGAAAAGAGAGACACACCCAGAAAAAGAAAGAAAATAGATAAAGGGAGAAAGAAAGAAAGAAAGAAAGAAAGAAAGAAAAAGAAAGAAAGAAAGAAAGAAAGAAAGAAAGAAAGAAAGAAAGAAGTGAGAGTTATTAAAAAGAACAGAAATATTGATTCAGAAAAACATAGTATCCAATTCACACAAATGCATTTTAAAAGTACAAATATATATTTATATCATAATTTATTTGCACATCGTTTTGTTCATCATAGCACAAAAACGATTCTCACCACTTTTCCATAAACTAGTATTTCAAATTGTAGGTAATCGGGTAATCATTATTTGATTTCTAGTAACCATACTAAAACCCACTGAAGTGTCCCTCAGGCTTCCAGTAGTGATGCTCCTATCAATATAATATAATAATAGAAGAGTACCTCATATTTGTGCCCTTGGGATTGTGATTCATAAAACAGAGAGCCCACTTAGTGACCATTGTAGACTGTGACATCACAATACTCTCCTTGTCTGAGCTGAACTGTGAGTGACCTGGCTCCCTGCATAGATTGGGTGGGAAGGATGCCATCCTGTTGTCACAATGTCACAGATATAGGCTGGCCTCGGTTTTCTACAGAAATAAACATTTAAATAGGAATCGTGTACACTGAAACTTCCTTTACCAAATACACTTTTGTCTCTTGACACATTTGATCTGCACAAAGGACATCTGATATGACATTAACAAGTGTCAGCCTCTATTCCCAATCTAAGGTTTCCCGAGATGTGTGTACAAAGCTGGACGATGTGTCCCGGCAAATCAGGTTTGTTTCCTAAATGTGCCTTTTTTTAAGGGAAGGGGGTTTGATTCTTATCAAAGAAAGGGACATTGCAATATCAAAGGTGACCAGGGGAAGCCAGGGGTCACGACACAGGTGACCGTCTTTGAAGTGTCATGCCAGCAAGAAGGTCTGTTGTTCTAAGCAGCGACTCATTTACATTAGATAGCTGCTGGGGGCAGATGGTCAGAAGGAAAGTAAACGACATATCGTGTAGATATAGATTGCTTGGGTTTAGCTACATAGATAAAAATAATAATACATTTGGACGTTAAATAAAAGCAATTATATAATAGGTCCATATGGCCACTGGAAATGGCAGCTTGCCGACAATTGCAGCAAATGCACCGTCATTATATTGCTTCTAAATACACACATTTTTCACTTCTTTCATTCAATTACAAAAATAAAATAAATACATGGAATGGGTATTTGCAACATTTACTAGCATCAGATTCCTGTTCTACCAAATTAACTCCAGAATTAGTAAAATATTTGATTTAGCAGATAGTAGGAATGTGTCACCCATGTAACAATAAAATCCTGGACTTCAAAAACGTCACCGAACCTTTCAAAGGAACTTTTTGGGTTTAAGCCACGCCCACTTTCTGCAGTCCACATTGAGCTGTGTCAGCGATTGTTCTGATAGAACACATCGGAAATATCATGATGGTGCATTGGCTGCAATTGTCGGTATGCTGCCATTTCCAGTGACCCAGTGAACTTGTTGAAAAGAAACAGACACGTGTGCTTTAGGTTTGATGAGGCTTTTGTGATGCTCACTTTGAAAGTGAGAATTTGTAATTCTCCCAGCCAGGGACCCGTTTGAAGTGGAATTCTCCTTTAATATGCAAAAAGTTTGAATCTACAGAACAACCAAGCTTACACATACTCTTGGTTTTCTTTTGGATTACAAAGTAGACAAGGTTGATGTTCCCATGATGGACTTTGAGTGACCTTCCCACTAACTTCACAGGACCCCCCACTACCACCTCCCATTTTTTTTTCTTCTAAACTCTACAAGTTAAATACATTTTGTACTGTTTCTCATAGACATACACTTTTATTGTACAATTCATTAGGGTTTATATTATTATACAAAAATTTGAATTTCTTTTTTTTCAGTTTTATTTAAAAATATATATACACAGCAATTACATTATAAACCAAGCCATGTGGCCAAATAATATCTGAGGTATCAAATACAATCTCACTGGGCATTTTAACTCACAGTGAAAAACAATTTTAAAGGCAATAGTGCAAATTTTAAATAAAGTTAAGAAAACATGTTGCATTACAATATCATCTTTGGTTGAACAGATGGATGCCACCAAAACTGGAGTAAGCCTGGCCATTGATGGATTGATTTTGAACCGGTTTGGAAGAAATCTTGTGATAACAGTTGGATTGTGTATAAAATGATCACAAAATGACAAATAAACTGTCGATATGGAAATTTTTAAATAATGTTAAGAAAACATGTTGCAATACAATTCCATCTTTGGTTAAAATACATGGATGTCACCAAACTGGAGTAAGTCTGGCCATCCATGGAATGATCTTGAAACAGTTTTGAAAAAATGTTGCAATAAAAGTTGGGTTGTCTATAAAAGGGTTACAAAATTACCAATAAACTGTCAGATATTGATATTTTTAAATAGTGTTAAGAAAACATGTTGCATTACAATTCCATCTTTGGTTAAACGCATGGATGCCACCAGACTGGAGTAAGCTATAGGCCACTGATGGACCAATTTTGAACCCGCTTTAAATACATTTTGCTATAACGGTTGGATTGTGTATAAAATAAATCACAAATCGACCGATAAACTGTTAATATTGACATTTTTAAATAAAGTTAAGAAAACATGATGCATTACAATTCCATCTTTGGTTGAACACATGGATGCCACCAAACTGAAGTAAGCCTGGCCATCCATGGAACAATTTTGAAACAATTTTAAAGAAATGTTGCGATAAATGATAAGATTGTGTGCAAAATTATCAAAACATTACAGATAAACTGTCAGATATTTAAATTATTTACTAACAGATTTTTTTAATGCCAGATGATTGGCAATCACAGATGTTCTGAATGTGAATGATTACAGAGACATGGTGCTATAAAGTGGCTGTGCAAAATAAGCTACACCAATAAAACGAAGATAATAGGGATGTAAACTTTTCAGTACAAAAAAAAAAAATGGGCCCATTGCGAACAACAATCGTTTGCATTTTTTGAACGTTGTAAGGCTTTGCAATGTTTTACAAAGGTCTAATCTTCATCATATTGAATGGAAAAAAAAAAGATCACCCCATATATGGCCATCCAAAGTGGTTGGGCATCAGTACTTGCATAGTGGGGTACATGCATGGCATGCCCCTTTAAGTAAACTCAATAGACCAACACAAAGAAACGATTATAGAAGCTCCTAACCAGGATTCGTTGTGTTGCATGCTACTTTCCCTGAATACTGCAAAGAGAAGGCTATTTCTGGGCTATTTTCCCCTATATATGCACAGTGTTCATTCTCATTCAGCCACCCATAAAAAAGTACAATAGCATTGCATAGTGCAAAGGCAGCAGATGTCCTGAAGTTGGGACTGTACGTGTCTCTAGAATGAGGGGATCTCATTGGATGGGGAAAGGGGCTCAGTCTTATGGGCTGCTTTCTGCTGAAAGTCCACAGTGACAGTCCCTGGAGTGGGGGGACTGGGCATGATCCCTTCCCTCTCCCTTTTCTTCTGCTTCATTCTTCTGTTCTGGAACCAGATCTTCACCTGAGTGTCATTCAGCTGGAGGGAGTTAGCAATCTCTATGCGCCTGGCTCTGGTCAAGTATTTGTTAAAATGAAATTCTTTCTCCAGTTCTGTAAGCTGTTTGGTGGTGAAGTTTGTCCTCATTGTGCTGGGAGGATTGCTCACTCCATATTCAGAAGGTGAAGCTGCCAAAAGGGATAACAACTGTTACAATCAGCTACAAAAGAAGAATCACTAAACACAAAATGATACACAGTTACCTTCTGCTGCTCTATGTTTCAACAAAGTCACAATTACATGTCTATGGCTACTTTTATATACACAGGGGGGGGGGGGGGGGTTCTAACCTGGCCATACACGACTACATAATGTGGGTTATGTACTAAAACTGAAGAGTGCAAAATCTGGTGTATAGAAACCAATCATGCAGCTTCCAGTGGTGTATAAAAACCAATCATGCAGCTTCCAGGTTATTGTCAAAGCTTAATAGAACAAGCTGCACCAATTTTAGTGAATCTCTCCCAATCTGACTTTTAACAATATCAGTTACCAAAATAACTGGTTGCATTTATATCCAATCAGGCAATCTAAAATGCAAGTGTATGATCAGCCTGAAACTGGAGCAGCTGTAGTGGCATCCAATCAGCTTCTAGAATCAACTTGTTCAGTGGCTTTGAAAATGGGAACTAGAAGCTGCACAGCTGCTCCAATCTTGTAAATGCCATAATCTTTTACAAGGTTTATTTTATTAATTTATCAAGATTCTCACCCAAGACTTACCAATTTTCCCATAAAAAAAAATTCCCATAGAAAATGGGTGAGTATTGAATGAAAATATGAACATTCATTGTAAAAAAAAAAAAAGTATGCAATGGGGTTTATTTACTAAAGCTGGAAAGTGCAAAATCAGGCTCACTTCTGCATAGAAACTAATAAACCTTTAGGTTTTATAACCAAAGCTTAATTGAACAAGATGGGGTAAGAAGCTGATTGGTTTCTATGCAGAAGTGAGCCTGATTTTGCACTTTTCAGCTTTAGTAAATAAACCCAATTGTGTACTTAAACGTGGGGTATGCCTGTATTAAAGGTAATGGGGCAGTTGTGCATGGCAACCAAATCAGCTTCTAGCTTCCATTCTTTGAAGCTTAACTGGCAAAGTTGAGGCTAGAAGCTGATTGCTTGCCATGCACAGCCGCTCCAATCTTAGTAAATTCCCTTTAATAATATTTTACAATAAATGTGTCCATTTATCAACATTTTCACCCAAGATTCATCTATTTCTCGATAAGCTTCCCATAGAAAATGGGTAAATCTTGGGTGAAAACCTTGACTAATAGACACCTTTATTGTAAAATAAAGGGAATTTACTAAGAATGGAGCAGCTGTGCATGGCAACCAATCAGGTTCTATCTTCAATTTTTAAAGCTTTAATGAACAAGTTGAAGCCATTGGTTGCCATGAACAGCTGCTCCAATCTTAGTAAATTCCCTTTAATAATATTTACAATAAATGTGTTTATTTATCAACATTTTCACCCAAGATTCATCTATTTCTCCATAAGCTTCCCATAGCAAATGGGTAAATCCTGGGTGAAAACCTTGACAAATGGACACCTTTATTGTAAAATATTATTAAAGGGAATGTACTAAGAATGGAGCAGGTGTGCATGGCAACCAATCAGCTTCTATCTTCAATTTTAAAAGCTTTAATGAACAAGTTGAAGCCATTGGTTGCCATGAACAGTTGCTCCAATCTTAGTAAATGTCATTTATTAATATTTTACAATAAATGTGTCTATTTATCAAAGTTTTCAATACATTTTCCCATAAGATCCCCATAGAAAATGGGACAAAATCATGAATGAAAACGAAAATGTACAGTTTGCTCACACATTTCGTACATTTTAATAAAAATTCGTTACTTGGCATTACGAATATAGAAGTTTTCCCCCAAATCGGGGAGTCTCTTGTACTTACATTTCTTAGGAGCGTTCCGCTTAACTTTCATCCAATCAAAAGTGTTGACTGTGCTGTGTGTGTCGGAGATTGGGGAGTTGGGTTTGGGGTAGGATCCAAGAGAAGGGGAGAAGTTTTGGAAGTTCCCATGATGGAGGTCCAGCTGTTCCTTCCGTGGCCCCCCCTGAGTGTCCTCCCCAAAGGTCTTATAGGAGAGCTGCCCGTTCAGGAAGTACGGTCCGTTCCCCGGGAAGACGGGGCCGGTGTATGGGATGTGGCCCCCAGGGTCCTCCATAGATCCATAGGAAAAGTCGTAGTCCGGACTGACTGATAGGTAATTGTAGTCAGCAGGTGCGCTCGGTTCATAAGGGACATCCAGGCTGCACGGAGCGTACAGTGCTGAGGACTGATGGGAAGCCTGATGGACACCGATCTGTAGGCTGCCCGCATAGTGACTGTCCACCCCATTGCCGGGATAGGGCTGTAGGGACCCCTCTCTGCAGAATTTGGGGGAGAAGGCTACAACATCCCCACACGGTGTGTACTCCAGGTAAGTATTCATTTCCCGGTGGAGTCCTGGCTGGGGCAGCGCTGGATCTTCAGACTGCTGGGACCTCCCCGGCCACTCCGAGCTTCACCTGATCTTGTCTTGTGGACTTGTTTCATTCTTCAGCTGGTAAATATTGCCCGGTGCAGAGAGGGCTGGTCACATGCTAGCAGGCAGCCAATCAGGGGGCGAGCCTGGCTGGGACTCCAGGTGGAGCTCACAGTTGGTGGGACAATCAGATGACTTTTAAAAACTTTGATGAATGAGAAGCGCCCAGATGAGTGGATTTCTCTCCAGATCGTACAACTCACAAATGAAGTGTTCCCTACCTCCGATCCCTGATCTGCAGATCCGACACACAAGATTCATTTGTTCCATCTTCTAATGAGCAAATCTCCATTTATTCCCAAATTAATAGACCAGCAACCTCATCAAAACATCAAACACTCTCCACCTCTAGATTTCTAGGTTCCCCAATGAACCTTCTAGATCCCCAAATCAAGTGTCCCCTAAATCTTCACAGAGTTCCGAGTTTATGCTCATTCTTATCAATTCTTTAATTCCCCTCCTATCAGCAGATTTTCAACTTCCCTATACCCAGCAGATCTGTACATCATCTCTACTCCTCAGATCCGGTCTCTACTCCTCAGATCCCAATTCCTCTCTACTCATCAGATCCCCAACTCCTCTCTACTCATCAGATCCCCAACTCCTCTCTACTCATCAGATCTCTAAATCATACTCCTCAGATCTCCTAACTCCTCTCTACTCGTCAGATCCCCAACTCCTCTCTACTCATCAGATCCCCAACTCCTCTCTACTCATCAGATCCCCAACTCCTCTCTATTCATCAGATCCCCAACTCCTCTCCACTCATCAGATCCCCAACTCCTCTCCACTCATCAGATCCCCAACTCCTCTCTACTCATCAGATCCCCAACTCCTCTCTACTCATCAGATCCCCAACTCCTCTCTACTCCTTAGATCCCCAACTCCTCTCTATTCATCAGATCCCCAACTCCTCTCTACTCATCAGATCCCCAACTCCTCTCTACTCCTCAGATCCCCAACTCCTCTCGACTCCTCAGATCCCCAACTCCTCTCTACTCCTCAGATCCCCAACTCCTCTCTATTCATCAGATCCCCAACTCCTCTCTACTCATCAGATCCCCAACTCCTCTCTACTCATCAGATCCCTAACTCCTCTCTACTCCTCAGATCCCCAACTCCTCTCTACTCCTCAGATCCCCAACTCCTCTCTATTCATCAGATCCCCAACTCCTCTCTACTCATCAGATCCCCAACTCCTCTCTACTCCTCACATCCCCAACTCCTCTCTACTCCTCAGATCCCCAACTCCTCTCTACTCCTCAGATCCCCAACTCCTCTCTACTCCACAGATCCCCAACTCCTCTCTACTCATCAGATCCCCAACTCCTCTCTACTCATCAGATCTCTGAATCATCTCTACTCCTCAGATTTCCTAACTCCTTTCTACTCACCAGATCTCTAAATCATCTCTACTCCTCAGATCCCCAACTCCTCTCTATTCATCGGATCTCTAAATCACCTGTACTCCTCAGATCCCCAACTCCTCTCTACTCATCAGATCTCTAAATCATCTATACTCCTCAGATCCCCAACTTCTCTCTATTCATCGGATCTCTAAATCCCCTCTACCCCTCTGATCTCCAATTACTCTCTATTTATCGGATCTCTAAATCATCTACCATACCATAACATATGTCAATATTCCCCTGATTCCTAATTTCTCCAGCCTCCCCTAAACCCAAAACTACACATCATCTCTCCATTTATCAGAAGTCCATCTCCTAGTTCCTCGGGTGTTCAGCTTCCCTCTAGTCCAAAAATCCTCAACTAGCTCTGCAACATATTTCCATCTTCCTCCAATTCCTAATTTCTTTAGCCTCCCTCTACCCCAATAACACCCATAATCCCTCCATTTTTCAGATGTCCATCTCCCCCAGTTCCTCAGATTTCCAGCCTCCCTCTAGTCCTAGGAGTTCCTCCCCACAACTGATGCCCATCTCCCCCCAAATTCCTCAGATCTCCAGATTCTCTCTATTCCTAAAACACCCAACATCTCTCCATTTATCAGATTTCCATGTCCCCCCAGTTCCTCATGTTTCCAGCATCCTCTAGTCCTATGATCCCGAGCTCCTCTCCATGCAATGGATGTCCATCTTCCCCCAATTACTCAGCTCTCCATCCTCCCTCTACCCCTATGACACCCATCACCTCTCCATTCATCAGATGTCAATCTCCACCAGTTCCTAGGGTTACAGTTTCCCTCTAGTCCTAGGATCCCCAGATCCTCTCCAAGCAACAGATTTCCATCTTACCCAAAATTCTTCAGATCTCAAGCCTCCCTCTACCCCTATGACTCCACTCCATTTATCAGTCCATATCACTCCATTTATCAGATATCCATCTCCACCAGTTCCTTAGCTTTCCAGCTTCTCACTTGTCCTAGGCTCCCGAGCTCCTCTACATGCAATGGATGTCCATCTTCCCCAAATTCCTCAGATCTTTAGCTTCTCTCTACCCCTAGGATCCCCAACACTCATTAACTCTCCAGATTTTCTGTACTCCTAAGAACCCCAACTTCTCTCCACTCATCAAATATCCATCTCCCCATATCTTAATATCTCCAGGTCCTCTCCACTTCTCAGATCCCCAGCTCCTCTCCACTCCTCAGATCCCCAGCTCCACTCCACTTCTCAGATCCCCAGCTCCTCTCCACTCCTCAGATATTCAGCTCTTCTCCACTCTTAAGATCCCCAGCTCCTCTCCACACCTCAGATATTCAGCTCTTCTCCACTCTTAAGATCCCCAGCTCCTCTCCACTTCTCAGATCCCCAGCTCCTCTTCACTTCTTAGATCCTCAACTTCTCTCCAATTCTCAGATCCCAAACTCTTCTCCACTCCTCAGATACCCAGTTCTTCTCCACTCCTAAGATCTCCAGCTCCTCTCCACTTATCAGATCCCCAGCTCCTCTCCACTTCTCAGATCCCCACCTCCTCTCCACTTCTCAGATCCCCACCTCTTCTCCACTCCTCAGATCCCCAGCTCATCTCCACTCAGATCCCCAGCTCTTCTCCACTTCTCAGATCCCCAGCTCTTATCCACTCCTCAGATATTCAGCTCTTCTCCACTCTTAAGATCCCCAGCTCCTCTCCACACCTCAGATATTCAGCTCTTCTCCACTCTTAAGATCCCCAGCTCCTCTCCACTTCTCAGATCCCCAGCTCCTCTTCACTTCTTAGATCCTCAACTTCTCTCCAATTCTCAGATCCCAAACTCTTCTCCACTCCTCAGATACCCAGTTCTTCTCCACTCCTAAGATCTCCAGCTCCTCTCCACTTATCAGATCCCCAGCTCCTCTCCACTTCTCAGATCCCCACCTCCTCTCCACTTCTCAGATCCCCACCTCTTCTCCACTCCTCAGATCCCCAGCTCATCTCCACTCAGATCCCCAGCTCTTCTCCACTTCTCAGATCCCCAGCTCTTATCCACTCCTCAGATCCCCCGCTCTTCTCCACTCCTCAGACCCCCAGCTCCTCTCCACTCCTCAGATCCCCAGCTCATCTCCACTCCTCAGATCTCCTCTCCACTCCTCAGATGTCCAGCTCCTCTCCACTTCTCAGATCCCCAGCTCTTCTCCACTCCTCAGATCCCCAGCTCCTCTCCACTCCTCAGACCCCCAGCTCCTCTCCACTCCTCAGATCCCCAGCTCATCTCCACTCCTCAGATCTCCAGCTCTTCTCCACTCCTCAGATGTCCAGCTCCTCTCCACTTCTCAGATCCCCAGCTCTTCTCCACTCCTCAGATCCCCAGCTCCTCTCCACTCCTCAGATCCCCAGCTCCTCTCCACTCCTCAGATCCCCAGCTCCTCTCCACTTCTCAGATCCCCAGCTCCTCTCCACTCCTCAGATCCCCAGCTCCTCTCCACTTCTTAGATCCCCAGCTCCTCTCCACTCCTCAGATCCCCAGCTCCTCTCCACTTCTCAGATCCCCAGCTCCTCTCCACTCCTCAGATCCCCAGCTCCTCTCCACTCCTCAGATCCCCAGCTCCTCTCCACTCCTTAGATCCCCAGCTCCTCTCCACTCCTCAGATCCCCAGCTCCTCTCCACTCCTCAGATCCCCAGCTCCTCTCCACTTCTCAGATCCTCAGCTCCTCTCCACTCCTCAGATCCCCAGCTCCTCTCCAGTCCTCAGATCCCCAGCTCCTCTCCAGTCCTCAGATCCCCAGCTCCTCTCCACTCCTCAGATCCCCAGCTCCTCTCCACTTCTTAGATCCTCAGTCCCCAGCTCCTCTCCAGTACCCCATCAGATCCCCAGCTCCTCTCCACTCCTTAGATCCCCAGCTCCTCTCCACTCCTCCCCAGCTCCTCTCCATCCTCCCCCAGCTCCTCTCCACTCCTCAGATCCCCAGCTCCTCTCCACTTCTCAGATCCTCAGCTCCTCTCCACTCCTCAGATCCCCAGCTCCTCTCCAGTCCTCAGATCCCCAGCTCCTCTCCAGTCCTCAGATCCCCAGCTCCTCTCCACTCCTCAGATCCCCAGCTCTTCTCCACTCTTCAGATCCCCAGCTCCTCTCCACTCCTCAGACCCCCAGCTCCTCTCCAGTCCTCAGATCCCCAGCTCTTCTCCACTCCTCAGATCCCCAGCTCCTCTCCACTTCTTAGATGTCCAGGTACATCAGATCCCCAGCTCCTGTCTTCCTCCATCCTCCTCCATAGTATCTCCTCCAGCCCCGGGATATGAAATGCTTCTGCCGTTTTGCTGACACATCTGCCCGAGATGATAAGAGCAGATAAAGCGGCTTCTCCGGAGAGTTTCACTCTGCAGATCAATATCTTTAAAACTCTTATGAAAGATGTTTGCCGGTCGATTGGTTTCACCGCCTCCCAAATGTACCCTGCGCTGTACATTATTAATTATATTTAATTACTCACAGCAGGAGCATCTGTAACAAGGATGTGTCATCAGCACACAATTGTATAGCATGCTACTGTGTGCTCAGTGTATACAGCAAGGGTCACCACTAGTGTTGAGCAGAATATGCCATATTCGATTTCGCGATATATCACGAATATATAGTCGAATATTCGAGATATATTCGCTAAACACGAATATTCGTGATATATTTTGGAAATGAAATCATTGCGAATTTTCGCTATCGCGAATGCGAATTGCGAATTGCGAATTGCGAATATTCGAGAAATGCGGAATGGAGCACTCTGATTGGCTCAGAATATTCGTGATATATTACAATACACAATAATTGCGAATATTCGAGAAATGCAGAATGGAGCACTCTGATTGGCTCAGAATATTCGTGATGATATTACAATACACAATAATTGCGAATATTCGGCAAATGCGGAAGGAGCACTCTGATTGGCTCAGAATATTCGTGATATATTACAATACACAATAATTGCGAATATTCGAGAAATGCGGAATGGAGCACTCTGATTGGCTCAGAAAATTTGTGATATATTACAATACACAATAATTGCGAATATTCGGCAAATGCGGAAGGAGCACTCTGATTGGCTCAGAATATTCGTGATATATTACAATACACAATAATTGCGAATATTCGAGAAATGCGGAAGGAGCACTCTGATTGGCTCAGAATATTCGTGATATATTACAATATAAAATAATTGCGAAAAATGTCGAGAAATGCGGAATGGAGCACTCTGATTGGCTCAGAATATTCGTGATATATTACAATACAAAATAATCGCGCGATATCGCTATTGCCGAATAATCGCATTGCGATTTTTCGGGAATATAAAATGAGCGCTGCAGCTACTCGGCCCAAGGTCTCTAATCATACCAGCAATGCTTTTAGACGTCGATGGGGATCTCTAGGATGTGATCTGTTCTAAAAAAAATTTGAAAAAATACGAATATTCGAAATAGCGAATATTCGCCGCGATATTCGCGTTATTCGCGAATACTCGAATATTCGCAATGCGAATATTCGTGAGCAACACTAGTCACCACCCAACTCACCATAAAATAAAATGATGGGCATGATGGGTAAAGGATGTTCCTCTGGCAATCTCCATGCTTACCACTGACTGCAGCTAATGGATGTGGTCAAAGTGCTGCTCCCTCCAATCCAGGGATCAGGATAGTAATGGCTCCAGTGATATCCCCTGATAATTCTGAAATTCTCAGGACTGGAAATCTCTGGATATCTTACTCAGCTGGCTGAGGCTTTCTACAGAACAATAAAACACTTTGATTACAATGCACCTGAGACAAGTACTTACCTTATGTCCTCATGGCCATTGCCTGACCTGCCATTCATTCACTGGAATGCTACTGGATGTATATCTTCTTGTGTTCATTTCAGCACAGTCAGGCTTATTTCTTCTCTTTCCAGAACAACCACAATACATTCATATCACAGCCAGAATTTGAAGATATTTCAGTGACCACACACCTTACAATCTCATTGTGGAATCTCATTCATGGCAGCCATAGACATAACAATCTTATCAAACAATTATTGGACAACATGATCAAATCTTTGATTTATCTAACACGAGGTCGGACTTTTGACTAGGGTTTGTCCCGATACCACTTTTTTAGGACCAAGTACAAGTACCAATACTTTTTTTCATGTACTCACCAATACCGATTACAGATACTTATTTTTTAAATGTGTCCTTGTGTCCCCAAATGCAGCCTTGTGTCCCCAATTGTGTCCCCAAATGCAGTCATGTATCCCCAAATGCAGCCTTGTGTCCCCAAATGCAGCCTTGTGTCCCCAATTGTGTCCCCAAATGCAGTCATGTATCCCCAAATGCAGCCTTGTGTCCCAAATGCAGCCTTGTGTCCCCAATTGTGTCCCCAAATGCAGTCTTGTGTCCCCAATTGTGTCCCCAAATGCAGTCTTGTGTCCCCAATTGTGTCCCCAAATGCAGCGATGTATCCCCAAATGCAGCCTTGTGTCCCCAAATGCAGCCATGTGTAGGTCCCCAGTGGCCTACCTGTGTAGGCAAAGAGAGAACCCCCCCCCCCCACCCGCCGCCACCACCGTCTAGTTGATCAGCGTGCAGGGAACATAACAGCTTTCATTTCAATAGCTGTGTGTTCCCCGCCGTGCGTCGTCATATATAGCCCCTCCCCCTTGTCCGGGCACTTTAATAGACAGATCACCCGTCCAATCCTCTCAGCCCGCTCTCCGCCCCCTCTCAGCCCGCTCTCCGCCCCCCTCTCAGCCCGCTCTCCACATAACTGGATAATCTGTCTTCCGATTTTCAGATCGTGTGTGTGTATGGGCCATTAGTCTGTCTTATGCCACATACACGTGATCGGAATTTCCGATTGAAAAAGTACGATGGACTTTTTCCATCGGATTTTCCGATCGTTTCTAGCCCCATTGGAGTTTTTTAATCGGAAATTCCAATGAATTCCATCGGACTTTAGATATAGAACATGTTCTAAATTTTTCCGATGGAATTCCGATGTGATTTGGCTGGGCAAAAGCCTGACCGTGTGTACACGTCATTAGGCTGGATTCACACCTGTGCATTTTTAGTGCTTTTTGCATTTTGCAGATTTGCACTACAGAACGTGTTCCATAGGAAACCATGTTATATGGACTGTAGTGCAAATCTGCAAAAAGCACTAAAAATGCACAGGTGTGAATCCAGCCTTAAGTCCTGTACACACGATCAGAAAATCATACGAAAAACACTGCTTTCAAAGCGATAATCTAATGGTTAGTACACCGCTCTTGAGAGCTGATCACGACAGTTCATCTGATTATTATCCAAAGAGACAAACACAAAAAATGTTCTTGTACAAACCAAACTCGCACAGGAACCTTTTTTTTTGTCCGCACCAGAATCGGATCGCATGGGTGTGATGGGTGTGATCCGGTTCCGGTCTGAATTGACAGTTCGCACTGCGATATGCAAACTGAAATGGGAGTGTCATTAACTTTGTATTGACACTCCCAGCAGTTTTCATAGGGCAGTGTGAACTGTCTGCGAGTTCTTTGCGATGCGGGAGCCCGCACTGGATTCACTGGGATCCCAAATCGCTGCAGTGTGAACTGAGCCATAGATGGACAAAAAAGGGTCCTGTGCAAGTTTGGTCTGAATGCAATGTGAATTCAACCAAACAATCTGTATTGCTGAATTTGCATTGCACAGACATCGCATGCGATTTGCACTGGAGTGCGGTGCGAATCACATGCAATGTCTGACATCGCAGCAGTGGGAACCGGACCCCACTTTTATACAGATGGCAAGTTCATGAAGGTGAGATCTGAGGATCTCATTGGCCATCTCTGTAAAATATTTCCAACCCAAATTCTCCAGCTCAGCCCCCTATTTCAGATCTTCCCCTCAGATCTACAGCGACTGCGCTTGCAGTGCACTTGTAGTGCAAAGTGGATTTGCCTTTCGTAAATAACCCCCATTGTGTTCTACCGGCAGTGGAGCAGTCCCCGCCATGGGAAAAGAGTGTAGAGTGGTGTGAAACGCGTCAGCGTTTGTGTTTTTATTTCCATTGCTGTATGGACTGTTTTTTACTAAAGAAATATATTTTGGCCATCCGGACCTTCTTTTTTGCTCACTGTAACCTCATGTAGGAAGTTGTCACATTCATGACAGACTCCCAGCACGATATGCCCAACTCTCTGTATGTGATCGATCGATTTTGAAGAAAACTGATCAATGTTACAAAAAAATCCCATCATAGAAATGTAGATCAATATGATAGTTAAGTGATTCATATTTCAATCAAAAATGATTCACTCCTGATGATGCGTGTGTGCGCCAAACAGCTGTAGAGGTTTACTTTTACTCATCACCTGAGGTCCTGCCATCATTCTGGTCCAGACTGACCGCTCATTATGCAAGTTTTTTTCAACCATTTATGTCTCTCCTTTAGTTTAAAGGGGTTGTAAAGGTTTGTTTTTTATCTTCTAAATAGGTTCCTTTAACCCTCTTGGCGGTATTCCCGAGTCTGACTCGGGGTTACATTTTTGTGCTGCGATCGGTAACCCCGAGTCAGACTCGGGTTCGCCTCGCAGCATCCACAGGCATGGTTTACTTACCTTGTTCCTGGATCCTGCGATGCATCCACGCTGTGTGAGTGAGCGGCGTCCTTGCTCGATTCACACAGTGTCCCCGTGTGCCACCGATCTCCGTTCCCTGCGACGTTACGACGCACGGGGGCGAAGAACAGCGCCAAATTCAAAAAAATAAACAAACACATTACATACAGTATACTGTAATCTTATAGATTACAGTACTGCATGCAAAAAATACACACACCCCTTGTCCCTAGTGGTCTGCCCAGTGTCCTGCATGTTCTTTTATATAATAAAAACTGTTCTTTCTGCCTGCAAACTGTAGATTGTCCATAGCAACCAAAAGTGTCCCTTTATATCAAAAGTGGTTTTAGAGCAGCTAGAAAACAGCAATAATAAATTATAATCACTTGCAGAATTGAGCGATAGCGATTTGTGGGGAAATTCGTCATAAAAAATAAAAGTAATGACAGCGACAATTCTGCAACTGAGCAAATTCAGTGATTTTGATTTGATTACATTATTGAATAATTTTTATTATAATTACATTATTATTTGTTATAATTATTTATAATTATTTATTATATTATAATTTATCATTTTGTTTTAAAAAAAAAAAATTATACCCGGGATGCCTATTAGACTCTTGTTTGGTCAGATTTAAGTGAGTTATTCCTTACAGAATTACAGGACTACAGTATAAAACGGCAAATTTCCTTGCAAATAATGGTACCGCTTTCAGCACCTAAAACCAGAAAGAATCATACCGCCAGGGAGGTTAAAGGGGTTGTAAAGGTAAAAGTTTTTTTACCTTAATGCATCCTATGCATTAAGGTAAAAAAACATCTCACAGCACCGCCCCCCCCCCCCCCGAGTCCCCGATTGACCGTTCGAAACTCCCGGGCGCGTCCACGCCATCCTCTTCGGTTCCCAGCCTGGCCGTTGATTGGCTAGGCTGGGCGGATTGATAGCAGCGCAGCCATTGGCTGGCGCTGCTGTCAATCACAGCGGATGACGCGTCGCGACGGGGCGGAGCCGAGTGATACAGTCGGCGGCTATAGCCGCCGCTGTATCACGGGAGCGCGCTCGCAATAGCACTCTACTGTGCGAGCGCCCTCGCATGAAGGTAGAGAGCTTTTGCGAGGAGGAGCCTAGATAGCCGCCGAGGGACCCTAGAAGACAGCTTTCCGGGCCACTCTGTGCAAAACGAACTGCACAGTGGAGGTAAGTATAACATGTTTGTTATTTAAAAAAATATATATTCCTGACTTTAGTGTTCCTTTAAGCTAGTGCATTGTTGGTTCACTTACCTTTTCCTTCAATTTTTTCTTTGTTTTCTTTGTCTGAATTTCTCACTTCTTGTTCCTCCTCAGTAAGGTGTTCTGGCTGACTAACCACCGCTCGGATGATGGTGGGAAGTTTACTGAGGAGAACAGGAAGTGAGAAATTCAGACAAAGAAAAAAAAACATTTAGAAGGGAAATAGAAGGAAAAGGTAAGTGAACCAACAATACACTAGCTTGAAGGAACCAATTTAGAAAATAAAAAAGCATTTTAAAGATTACGAGAGAGAGAATCTTCTGGATTACAACAAATATTTCGGAGCATACTTAAAGAGACAGTCCTCTGGAATGGGAATCGCTTGATGTCTTGTGAAAAGAACAACGTTTTTCATCTTTTGACCGATACCCTGTAATATGCAAGATTTGCTGTTCTGTTTTCTAGACAGAAACTGCATCTGGTGAGTGCGTATTTATGCTTTTGGTGGAGGCGACACTGGATGTAAGGATCACATTGGTGCGGGACCCACCTGGATACATTATCCCAGGGGGCGGACTGACCATTTGGGCGCTTGGGCACTGCCTGAGGGCCCCATGCCACTAGGGGGCCCCATCAGGGTTGCCAGCCTCAGTAAAACCAGGGACAGTATGTAAAAATCTGTGTTTAAAAAAAAAATCCCAAGATTATAGCTGCCCCGCCTCTCCAGTACCTTTTCAGTGCGTGTGTGTGTATTCTGTGTGTATGTATACTGTGTATGACTATACTGTGTGTGTCTCTAGTGTGTGTATAATGTATATGTATACTGTATGTGTGTGTATGTATACTGTGTGTATACTGTGTATGTATACTGTATATGTGTGTGTATGTATACTGTGTGTGTCTATACTGTGTGTATACTGTATATGTATACTGTAGGTGTGTGTGTATTACTGTGTGTATGTATACTGTGTGTATACTGTGTATGTATGTATGTATACTGTATATGTGTGTGTATGTATACTGTGTGTATACTGTGTATGTATACTGTATATGTGTGTGTATGTATACTGTGTGTGTCTATACTGTGTGTATACTGTATATGTATACTGTAGGTGTGTGTGTATACTGTGTGTATGTATACTGTGTGTATACTGTGTATGTATGTATGTATACTGTATATGTGTGTGTGTGTATACTGTGTGGCCCCATAATCTATTGTCTGGGGGGCCCATAATCTCCTATTGCCCGGAGGCCCCATAATCTCCTATTGCCCAGGGGCCCAATAATCTCCTATTGCCCAGGGGCCCCATGAGTTGTCAGTCTGCCCCTGCAGTATCATATTATTTTATATAAGATTACATTTGGACTCTTTTATTCGTTGAATTTTGGACTTAAAGGAGTTGTAAAAGAAAAAAAAAATTGCCTAAAATTAATGTCTGTAAGGTAGACAGACAGAATAGTGTAATGATTCTGTTAAAAAATGAGTACATACCTATTAAATTCCTTCATCTATATCACCTCCGGCGTTCAAGTTTAGATTCTCTCATTCACTTCCTGGTTTGCATCACTTGTTCATGTAAGAACTACATTTCCCAGTATGCATTGCGGCACGCCCAGTAATTCACACCTCCTTGAAGTCTCTAACACATAGAGAGCGTCCTGCCACACAGATGTAGTTCCCAGGAGGGGGCGAGCACGTCACTGACCACCGCAGTAAAGCCTCCCTTCACGGTGGTCAGTAAAATCAGACAAGCAGGAAGTGAACAGAACAGAGAAGAAATAGAGCAACTTCTGAGCAAAAACGAACAATGAGGAAGTGAAAAGAGGAATGTCTGCAGGTAAAGGATGCTTATTATGAAAAAAAAATTGTTTCCTTTACAACACCTTTAATTTCAATCACTTAAGGTGTTCATATTCTTTTTAGCGCTGCAATTTTTTGTTTTAGTTTATATTTTGATCATATTTTTTCTCCTGGACAGTAAACATTCGTATAGAATATTGTTCCGTGTATGGCCACCTTTGGATCTACCTACAACAATTTAGGGGAACAGTTTGCCTGGGTGGATGGAAGTTGAATGATTTTATTTTATTTATTTATTTATTTTATGGACCCTTCAAACAGTTTTTGGAAATCAGACATTGTAATCTAAGTACAGCTTATGAGCAAAGGGAATTATCACAGAGATTACCTGCCTTAGGTGATACTTGAATGGGTTGTATTGATTTTATATATTAGGTCAAAGCCATTAGTGTCTGTTATCATCCAGATTAATAGTTTGAGGCAAAGGTCATGAGCCGACGAGCCTCCTACAGTAGCATCGGACAGTGAGCCATGGTTGAACTGGTGACAAACAGTAGTGGTCTATCAGACATGGATGCAGTTTAGGACCATGGGGGAGGAAAGGGGAGCAGTAACGATCAGACAAGGTTTTCTTTCTGTCCAATCCCCTTGTACTTCTGAGAAGGCCAGATGCAGAGACTGTCATCTGTCTATAAACAGGCTTGATTCACACTTGTGCGACTTATCATGTGACTTTGGACACTAAAGTCGCATAACAAGTCACACCCCATGTTTTTCAATTACAACCGTTCAAATATGTGCAACTTAACCACTTCCCGCCCGGTCAATAGGAGATTGACGTCCGGGAAGTGGTTATGAAATCGTGACTGGACGTTCTCCAACGTCCTACACGATTTCATGCCGCGCGCGCCCCTGGGGGCGCGCAGCGCGGCGATCGGTGATGCGGGGTGTCAGTCTGACACCCTGCACCTCCGATCTCGGTAACGAGTCTCCGGTGGAGGCTCGCTACCACGTGATCAGCCGTGTCCAATCACGGCTGATCACGATGTAAACAGGAAGAGCCGTCGACGGCTCTTCCTCACTCGCGTCAGACAGACGCGAGTACAGGAGAGCCGATCGGCGGCTCTCCTGATAGGGGGGGTTCGCGCTGATTGTTTATCAGCGCAGCCCCCCCTCGTATGCCCACACTAGACCACCAGGGAGTGCCCACACTGGAAGGGCTAAAGTAAAATAAAATAAAAAAAAAGGGGCAAAAAAAAAAAAGTCAGGATTTTTTTTTTTAAAACATGCCAGGAAAAAAATAAGGGTGCCAGTCAGTGCCCACACATGGGCACTGACTGGAAACATAGATTCATCAGTGCCAACCCTCAGTGTCCATCAGTGCCACCCACAGTGTCTATCAGTGCCACCCCTCAGTGCCAATCCATGCCCAGTGCCCACCTATCAGTGCCCATCTGTGCCACCCATAAGTACCCATCAGTGCCACCCATAAGTGCCACCCATGAGTGCCCATCAGTGCCGCCTATGAGTGCTCATCAGTGCCCCCTATGAGTGCCCATCAGTGCCACCTATGAGTCCCCATCAGTGCCGCATACCAGCACTGCCTATCAGTGCCCATCAGTGCCACCTCATCGGTGCCCATCAGTACTACCTCATTGGTGTCCATCAGTGCCACATCATCAGTGCCCATCAGTGCCACCATATCAGTGCCCGCAATTGAAAGAGAAAACTTACTTATTTACAAAAAGTTAACAGATTTTTTTATTAGTTGTTGCGCAAAAAATAAAAACCGCAGAGGTGATCAAATACCACCAAAAGAAAGCTCTATTTGTGGGGAAAAAAGGACGCCAATTTTGTTTGGGTACAGTGCAGCATGACCGCGCAATTGTCATTCAAAATGCGACAGTGCTGAAAGCTGAAAATTGGCTTGGACGGGAAGGTGCGTAAGTGCCTGGTATGGAAGTGGTTAAAGTTGCAGCAGCTTTAAAAAGGTTCCTGCACTACTTTGGTTTGGCTTTTAATGCAGCGCCATAGACTGCAATGTAAACCCTCAAAATGTGCATGAAAGTCACACCCGAAGGTCAAACCTGCAACAGTTGACTATTATCATCGGTCAAAGCCAAAGTCGCATCCAAGTCGCACCCATCCAAAGTTGCAGAAAAGTTGCATGACTTTGGAGTTGGACAAGTGTAAATGGAGCCTAAAGGCTCTTACAAACGATCCGATTGTTGGCCACCGAGCATCTAAATTTTTGTCCAAACGGCGCATGCCTGGATCTTGTCTTGCATACTAATGGAACACAATTGTCTGCCAACAAACACTAACGTAGTAACGTACTACGAGGAATTTCAGCTCTTGAGCGCCACCCTTTGGGCCCCTTCTGCTAATTTCATGTTTGGTGAGCATTGATTCCAAGCATGCGTGTTTGTACTTTCGACTTTTGTGTGACAGACTAGTGCACTGGCGATTTGAAAATCAGACAACAGACCGTTGTCCAAGGAAAATGTACAAGCCTGCCAGCCAACATAGCCGAAAGTTGGACAACAATTGTCAGAAGGAGCGTACTAACGGTCAGATTTTAGGACAACAGTCTGCCAACAATCTGATCGTGTGTACAAGGCACTTTTGACCACCAAATTCTTTGACAAGTAAAATTGACCTGCAGTTGTCCTCCTCCTATATTGCATTATACCTGATTCAAGCTGCCTTTGCATTCCCACATACTTGTAAGAACTCGTTTACATTAGCGTTGCCCTCAAAAAAACAAGATCTGTGGTGGATCCTTTTTTCAGAAGGTGTTTGACAGGTACTGAGGTTGCATTATATTGCCTCGAGTCGTCACCACCCGTTTTAACCCCTAAAAGCCCACAACACCACATTGCATATACTTGTTGATGTGCAGCTCCATTCCCTTGAATGGGCCGTGTTCAGTAGTGCTGCCGGTAAGGGAGGGGTTCATTTTTGCTGCACTGCAATTCAGAGAATTGTGGCCATGTCACGTGTATGCCCCGTCCTCTGTCATGGCTGCATTTGATTGGATGTCACTGTGCTGTTGACAATTTTCCAGCTGGTTTCTGTGACAAAAGTTATTTGAAATATCAACTTTTTAAGCCAGGGATCCTCAAACTACGGCCCTCCAGCTGTTGTAGAACTACACATCCCATGAGGCATTGTAACACACTGACATTCACAATCATGACTAGGCATGATGGAAATTGTAGTTCCTGAACAACTGGAGGGCCGTAGTTTGAAGACCCATGTTTTAAGCCATGTACAAGTATGTGGGAGGATAGGGAATAGAGCAGTAGGCAGAAAGGGGTGCCTGCTTTAGGTATCTTGCCATAAGAGAAACTTGGGATATATCTCCATTGTTAAACTAGTGATATATGTACAGTATTATGTGTTTTATTTATTACAGGTACTTGTATAGCACTGGTTTTACATATACTATACCGGTGATGGTGAACCTTGGCACCCTAGATGTTTTGGAACTTCATTTCCCATAATGCTCTACTACACTGCAGAGTGCATGAGCATCATGGGAAATGTAGTTCCAAGACATCTGGGGTGCCAAGGTTCGCCATCAATGTACTATACATTCACATCAGTCCCTGCTCTCAAGGAGCTCACAATCTAAGGTCCCTGACACACATTCATACATACACATACTCGGGCCAATTTAGACAGGAGTCAACCTACCAGCGTGTCTTTGGAGTGTAGGAGGAAACCAGAGCACCCAGAGGAAATATATACGCAGGAATAGGGATATCATGCAAACTACAGACAGGCATGCAGTGCCATGGTTGGGATTTAAACCAACAGCCCTAGTGCTGCTAGGCAGAAGTGCTAACTACTTAACCACTTCATAAGTATTACTTGGTTCATTTTAAATATCCAATCACGTGGAGGGGAATTAAAACAATTAATTGGGTTTTCACACTACATGATTGGATGATTGTAGTGGACACAGCTTTAATTTATTCAGTAAGTCAGGCATGCTCAACCTGTGGCCCACTGGCCAAATGTGGTTCGCAGAGTCACCTGATGTGGCCAGTGACCTCAACCCTATGACCACCAGCCTCTTTGGGTACATGGCGCTCTACTGAATGATTGCTGGTCCTCTGACGGCTGTCATACACAAGCAGGTATTGCGTCCGGCTCCCCGCACTTCTCTTTCCTTCCTAACACAAACACAAGGAGGGGAGTCTTTAGCTGAGTGGATTACATCTAGTGGCATCTATACAGGGGTCCTGAAGGTGGATTCTCACAGTTGTGTGATAAGCTTGGTGTCATTCCAGGAGAATGTGAGTGCATGGTGTGTATTTTGCGTAATAAAGACGTTAATTGCACTATGAGGGCATTCACTTCCCTGGTCTGTTGTTTTTTGTTTAGATTGTCCACAGTCCTTGTTTTGGCAATTCAATGGATGGCTGCAATGACCATGATATAGTGAAGGCTGCAACACCGGTACAGGGCTTTTTTGGCTGGTCACACCTGAGCGGGAGAGTGGGATTACCGGTCATCTAGTTAATGTGATTAACAAGTGGGTAAACATCCAACAGGGACTGGTTCCATGGAAAATTATGATCCTGATTGTTCTTTACAATCTTCATTATGCAGTTCAAAATAAAAAAAATTGAAATTCTGAACCATTCTGAACTATTTAATTTCACAGTGGCCCTCGACTGCTTATCAAATCACTTATGGCCCGTGCTCTTCAAAAGGTTGAGCACTTCTTTGCTAAATCAACCACAGTGCATGTCATACTTTACCTTGCAGTGGGTTACAGGAGGAGAGAGAAGTGAAGACCCCGACAATAATGCTTTTGTTTTATTGCCCAAACAAAGGCTGGTGGCATGTTGGTGACCAACTAAGCTTTATTGCAATGGGAAAAGTGAGGGCACTGAACTGGTAAGGCAGGGTCTCTTGGATCTCCACTCTTCCTGAATGCAATTACATTGAATGGCCCAAAGCAACCACTAGGGGGCGCACAGTTGTAGAGTTTAGCACAGACTGGAAAGGGCAGGACAGAAGGGAATCAAGGGGCCAGCAGAAGGAGGAGCACTCGTATGTACTATTCATTGGAATTGCATAAAGGGCTTTTGCAAAATGTTGCTTAAGGCCAACTTTCTCATTAATACAATAGGCTAAGTAGGGAAAGTCAAGTTTATAAATGTGACACATTTCAAGGATGATTTAAGCAAAAATGTTAAATATCTGTTTTTAAAAAATATGCTAGATACCTTTGTTTGGAATTTTTTTTCAATCACAAAAATATTGTATTCAAATAACTGTATATGGTTATAGAGTATTTTCCTTTTTTATTTCACATATCTATCTCTATATATGTATCTGTTTCTTTACATTTACTTGCTGACCAAGCTGTACAGTAAAGTGACAGTGATATGTGTTGGGAAAAACCATAGCACTGCCAGGGGTGCAGGCAACAGTAACCTTATATTTACATGGATAAAATCTTTCTACGGTTATTAAAATGTCGTTTTTATATGTGCCTTTTAATCATTTTTACTGCTTAGCACTCTCCAGTTTGCTTATCACTACCACTCATTTTTGATGCAATGCTTCTGGCGCATAGGCGTGCACACAGGGTGTGCCAGGTGTGCCTGGGCACACCCTAATCACCCTGTGTGGTTCAGATTACCACCCTTGATATTTTTCCATGCCCCCTAAAGGGGCTTCTAAAAAAATAATAAAAAAATAATAATCAAAAATTAAAAAATGTAAAAGTAAAAATTAAAATGGTAAAAAAAAGTAGTGAAGAAAAACCTCTCCAAATACAACACACACATCGATTAAAGCCCAACTCCATGAATATGAAAAAATCCAACCTTGTAGTGGGGCACCTCCACACTGCAGGGATTCATTGCTTGGTATTTCTAGGGGTGGATAATAAGAAAAAAAACACTTACTTTATTCCTCGTTCCAGCAGGGTCCCTGCAGCACTGTGATCGGTCCACTGACTCTGGTTGTGCCAACCTCCAACTTTGGTTACATAGGAGTACGCACAGAGTGTGTCGGGAGAGCCTGGGCACACCCTAATCACCCCTTGCAAAGCCCCCCAATGTAGCTCCTAAAATAATTGCGAAAAAATAATAAAAAATGTAATTGTAAAAAATTATTAATAAAAAAAACTACTGCCCTACTGACACGTCCAATGCTCTACTGACACTGTGCACAGCTCTAATGACACCGTCCACTGCCCCTCTGACACCCTGACACCATCCATGTTTTAATACATTTATTTATAAGAATGTGTGTGCCATATATACTGTATATACTGTACACTATATTGGCCAAAGTATTGGGGTGCCTGCCTTTACACACACATGAACTTTAATGGTATCACAGTCTTAGTCTGTAGGGTCCCATATTGAGTTGGCCCACCCTTTGCAGCTATAACAGCTTCAACTCTTCCACAAGGTTTAGGAGTGTGTCTATGGGAATGTTTGGCCATTCTTCTAAAAGGGCATTTGTGAGGTCAGGTACTGATGTGGAAAAGAAGACCTGGCTCGCAGTCTCTGCTCTAATTTATCCCAAAGATGTTATATCGGGTTGAGGTCAGGACTCTATACAGGCCAGTCAAGTTCCTCCACCCCAAACTCGCTCATCCATGTTTTTATGGACCTTGCTTTTTGCACTTTTCCAAATCATTTGGTGGAGGGGGGATTATGGTGTGGTGTTGTTTTTCAGGGGTTGGACTTTGCCCCTTAGTTCCAGTGAAAGCAACGGGCTGCTTGCATGTTCTCCCTGTGCCTGTGTGGGTTTCCTGTCACACTCCAAAGACATGCTGGTAGGTTAATTGGCTTCTGCCTAAAATTGACCCTAGTATATGAATGTGAGTTAAGGACCTTAGATTGTAAGTTCATTGAGTGTAGGGACTGATGTGAATGTACATTATTGTTTATTGAATATTTTTGTTAAGCGTTAAATCACATAAGTATCAAAACGCTACCCGGCGACGGCCATTCGCCGTACATACAATAACAACAGTAAAATCACAGACATCAAAGCAGTTAAAACAAAGAAACATTAAAAAGCAATAGCATAAATCAAATAAAAATAGAAAAAAATTAAAATAAAAGAGTAAAAGAGCCCCGAGAAGAAAAAGAACCAATGTCACCCCGTCAGTTTCCACCCCCTGTCGCACACCCATCTACCCAGCCTCAGTCCACAGAAGGGTTTTCAGTCCCTTCCGGAACTGGAGCAGGTTTGAGGTCTGCCTGAGAGCCAACGGCAGGAGGTTCCACTCTCTAGGTCCCAACCTCTAGAATGCTCTGCCCCCCCACTTTTTTAATCTAAACTTTGGGACTTCCAGGCGGAATTGAGTGGCCACTCTAAATGAACGGCCAGTGAGATGTCTTGTCAATTTCTCCTGGAGGTAAGTAGGACCTAATTTATTGAACGCCTTAAAAACTAAGATTAAAACCTTGAATCTGATCCACTGCCCCACAGGCAGCCAATGAAAGGCTGCCTGGTGCCCAGAGATCAGGCAGTGGCCTCTCAGATTGAGGGCTAACCTTACCGCTTGATTCTGGACTTTCTGTAGGTGTTTGATCTGGTAGAGGGGTAAACCAGCCAGCAGCCCATTACAGTAGTCCAGATCCAGATGGATTACATTGTATATGTAAAGCGCTGCGTAAAGTTACGGCGCTATATAAGTACCTAAATAATAATAATAAATCATTTCAGCTTACCAAGGCATTTTGGACAATTTTTAATGCTCCCAACTTTGTGGAAACAGTTTGGGGATGGCCCCTTCCTGTTCCAACATGAATGTGCACCAGTGCACAAAGCAAGGTCCATAAAGATATGGATGAGTGGGTTTGGGGTTTGGAACTTGACTGGCCTGTACAGAGTCCTGACCTAATAATTGTGTATTATGAAAATTTAACTAAAAAACAATATCCCTAAAAAATAATGGTTAAACATTCCCATAGACACACTCCTCAACCTTGTGGACAGCCTTCCCAGAAGAGTTGAAGCTGTTATAGCTGCAAAGGGCAGGCAAACCCAACATTGAACCCAACAAACTAAGACTGGGATGCTATTAAAGTTCCTGTGTGTGGAAAGTCAGGCGTCCCAATACTTTTAGCAATATAGTGTATATCTACACACATACACGCACACGCATGTGTGTTTGAGGTTTGGGGCGCACACACTAATGCAATAGTAGGCTGCGCACACCTATAATTGGGAAGGAACTGAACCTTGACCTTGGTTATATTGTTTATTAGGTCCATATAGTGAGAGTTCCCCACACTTCCAATACTGGTGACAAATAATCACTGGGACAAAGCGTGAAGACAGAGTGTGGTGATATAGAAAACAATAAGAATAAATGTTAACTGGAGTTTTACTTTAAAGCGGGGTTTCCACTACATGTTACATTTTTTTTAAGTATGTCCGTTCTCTAATCGTTTTATCTGTACACCTAGGGTCACTTACTATTGCTAAATGCGCCACCGTTACGCAGACTTCTTGCAAACAAACACTTTATATTCTGGTGTGCTGATGGTTGTCATTTTGCATGTGGGCATTGTGAAGCCCACAAGCAATTACTTCCTGGATTTCTCTGGAGAAGAATCAGAAAGCGCTGCCCGTCCCGCCCCAATCTCGCGCATGCGCAAGGCAGTGTCAGCGCCGCGCCGTGCCATCAACCATTTGGGTTGCCATGACAACGAGCAGCAGCTGCTGAAGTGCATGCGATTCTTGCACAAGGAGGCGCACGGCATCATGTGTCATCATTTCCCAGGAGCAATGATGACTCGGTGAGTAAAAATGTTTTTTTTTTAAGTCTAAGCTACAATATAAAGCAAACTTATATTTTTGATGGAAACTCCACTTTAACCACTTCCCATCGGCCATACGACTTTGTACGGCCGAAGGGACGTCCTGAATCTCTAACAGGCCGTGTTTTTACGGCCTGTTCTTAGCCAGGCCACTGGGGGGCATGCGAGCACCGCCGTTGGCGGCACGCGTGCCCGCCGCATCGCTGACATACTGATGCGCGTGCCTGGCGGCCGTGATGTCCGCCAGGCACTCGGGATCGGTGGCTGCAGGGACAAGACGTGGATCTCTGTGTAAACACAAAGATCCATGTCCTGTCAGGGGAGAGAGGAGACCGATCTGTGTCTCTTGTACATAGGGACACAGCATCGGTCACCTACCCCAGTCACCCCCCTCCCCCCACAGTTAGAACACAATTTAAGGTACACATTAACCCCTTCCTCACCCCCTAGTGTTAACCCCTTCAATGCCAGTCACATTTACACGGTAATTAGTGCATATTTATAGCACTGATCGCTGTATAAATGTGAATGGCACCAAAAATGTGTCAAAAGTGTACGATGTCTCCGCCATAATGTCGCAGTCATGAAAAAAATGCTGATCGCCGCCATTAGTAGTAAAAAAATAAAATAATAAAAAATAATAATAATTCTGTCCCCTATTTTGTAAGCGCAATAACTTTTGCGCAAACCAGACGCTTATTGCGATTTTTTTTTTTTACCAAAAATATGTAGAAGAATACGTATCGCCTAGACTGAGAAAAAAAAATGTTTTTTTTTTTTAAATTTGGCTATTTATTACAGCAACAAGTAAAAAATATAGGGCCAGATTCAGGTAGAGTTAGGCTGGCGGATCAATGGATCCGCCAGCCTAACTGTCACTTTAAGCCGGCGTTTTTGTTTTCTGTAACCAGAAAACAAGAAACGCCGGGTTGGAGTTCCGATGCGATCGGCGTAATTGAATTTCGCCATCGCATCGTTACTTCAACTTAAAAATGGCGCCGGGGGCGTTCCCGCCGATTTACGCTCAAAAAATATGTTAATGAGCGGGAATCGGCAATTCACGATCTTTTTCGGGCGCGACACAGTGACTTTACGACGTTTCCGGAAGCGATACGCGGCGTATAGATAAAGCAGCCCTCTAGTGGAGTATCCTATGTTAGGTATAGCCGTCGTCATCGCGTCGGAAAAAAAACAAATCGCGTCGTTTGCGTAAAACATTCCTAAATGGGGACGTGACGTCATTGACGTTCACTGACAGAACTTGGAGCATGCGCACTGGGATGCATTGACACTCGACGCATGCGCAGTACTACACGCCCCGTACCCGCCCAATTTGAATTCCGCTGGCTCATTTGCGATGCGCTGCCCCAACTTTAGGAGCAAGTGCTTCCTGAATAACAGCACTTGCTCCTAAAATTTCGGCAGAGTAATGCAAATGAGAAGCGTTACTCCAGAGCAAAGATGCTCTGATCTACCTGAATCTGGCCCATAGTTTTTTTTTTTCAAAATTGTCGCTTTATTTTTGTTTATAGCGCAAAAAATAAAAACCGCAGAGGCGATCAAATACCACCAAATACCACCAAAAGAAAGCTCTATTTGTGGGGAAAAAAGGA
This sequence comes from Rana kukunoris, assembly GCA_029574335.1. Taxonomy (NCBI): domain Eukaryota; kingdom Metazoa; phylum Chordata; class Amphibia; order Anura; family Ranidae; genus Rana; species Rana kukunoris. The sequence goes on from CM056054.1 coordinate 179,638,878, forward strand.
CGCCAATTTTGTTTGGGAGCCACGTCGCACGACCGCGCAATTGTCAGTTAAAGTGATGCAGTGCCACAAGCTGAAATTTCACCTGGTCAAGAAGGGGTATATGTGCCCAGTAAGGAAGTAGTTAACTGTGTCCAAGTCCAAATCCAAAACTCCAGAATATTTGGAATGAAACAATCTGTAAAAACTGGAATTGTATCACATAGGAGAGATACATTGACCTAATCTCTGTTTTTTTCCCCTTGGCAACTGTGTTTGCATTCTGCTGTTTCCTTCCTATAAAATAAACAATAAAAACCGTAATTAGGCACTGACGACAGTTATTTGATTATAATTAACAAATAATTATGGGCTCATGTCCAGGACTATCCAACATAGATAAGTACTTTTTTGTCCAGTTTACCAAATAACTCAGAAAAACAGTCTGTATTTCTAATACATATTCAGAAACACGTGAATCAAATGGGCAGTATGCAATATAAACAGATAATTATTCCCAAACTAGTGATGGATTCTACAAAAATAATGTAAAATACCATATGCTTGGCAGGTTACAAGAAATTAGTTCAAGATTGAACTACAAGTTAGTAAAATCTTGGATCCTTCCTCTGTGAATGGTTTTCTAGTCATCCGTGCTTCTCTTCTGATTTTGAGCTTCTGCAGGTGACTCAGTCTTCATATTTTCCTTCTGTGTCTCATCTCTTTTTTCCCAGAGTTTGCATCTGTTTCTCAGTTTCTGGAAGTTATTGATGCTATTCTGTTACTGCCCCCCCAAATATTTCCCCTATCATTTATCCACCATGTTGGAACATCTTTTAGCCTTCCTCTGGATAGGATTGTGTATCTATTTCAGGGGTGTCAAACACAAGGCCCGCGGGCCGAATGCGGCCCTCCAGGCAATTTCATGTGGCCCTCGCACCTCTCCTGCAGCTGTAGGAGAGCTCCAGCCCTCTTCTGGTCCTCCTCTAGACCCCTACTTTCAAGATTCTTCCCAGCAGGAGCATAAGGAAAGGGGAGTGCACTGTGATGTAAGGGAGAGTGGGGGGGGGGACTCAACTTCTGATGGTGGGGGGGCTCTTGACATCTAATCTAAGGGGAGGGGATGCGCTGGATATCTAATCTTACAGATACAACCAGCCCTTTTGAGGGCAATCATAATGCTGATGCGGCCCACGATGAAATGGAGTTCGACACCCCTGATCTATTTAATGTTCAAACTAGATGGACTAGAACTAGATGGACTTGTGTTTTATTCAGCACAGTTAACTATGTAGCTATGTGACTTGCCTCATCTAAAATGAGACTATTCCATTTCCAGCCCATACATTTTTTATTTTTTTTTAAGATTTTGCCCGGTAGAACATAAAACCAACAAATGAGCTATCCAAATCACAACATGTTGGCAACAAGGTGAGTATAAAAGTATCCGAATGTCGGGAGACATCATCCGGTTTGATAAAAATGTCCGAGCTTGCAAACTATTGATGTTAGGCTAACTGGTCTGTAGTTCCCAGGGATATAACTTGGCCCTTTTTTAAAATATCGCTGCTACATTGGCTTTTCTCCAATCAGCTGGTACCATTCCCGTCAGTAGACTGTTCATAAATATTAGGAACAATGGTCTGGCAATAACTTGACTTAGTTTCTAAAGGACCCTCGAGTGTAAGCCATCTGGTCCTGGTTTCTTATTGATGTTACGTTTTTCAGGTATATTTCTAATTCTAAAGGGTAAAAAAATTGCGCTTATCGAAAAAAAAAAAAATTACAATCAAATTAAGTAGATGAACCAGTCCAAAAGCAGCAATTAAACGTGAGATATAACACAGATAAAATTAAAAGGAAAAAATTTCGCTAATTACATTCCAAATGTATGATATATGTAATGGATCCAATGTTTGCACAGATGGAAGTAGATTCAATATACACCCAGTGACTAAATCACGGAAAAGTGCACCATCACCTTGTGGAAGACATGCTTACCAGATACTAAGACAAATGAGCAGGTGGCTATAACCCAGCCCAGGTCTTTTAATCTTGCAGGAGGACACAAACTGCAATGTGGTTGTTGCAAACTTCCTATCTCTGTTTTAGAGTTGACTCCACAGGCAGTGATTGTTATAGAACCAATGGGACAGATGCATATGCCATAGCATAATATTGTCAAATTATTCCAACATACAGTATATACAATTGCATTTACAGTGTAAGGGACAAAAGGAGTGTGAACAAATATCACCCAGCCTCCTTACCAGATGGCAAAACAAAAATGCGGGTGTCACTAAGTCAATAGATCCTCACCTGGAAACAAGCATAGAACCAGTGGGTAGATGGAGACAAACTCCTGACGGAAAACCATGTATTCCGTAGGTATTGGTTAATATTGGCCTAAGGAGAAAATACAACAGACCATAGTGTGATAAGGTCTGAACTTGGTTTTAATGAATAAAAAAGGTTACACTTACAAACAGAAGATGAAATCCTGCATAAAATTACAAAGCCGGCCAGCTGTGACACAAAAGTGTTAGCTATGACAAAACGCATCTGACGTGCTGACGTCACCTCGCCGTCTCGTTGTGGAGGATGGGAGCTTTTGTATCACAGCCAGCCGGCTTTGTAATTTTATGCAGGATTTTACCTTCTGTTTGTAAGTGTAACCTTTTTTTATTCATTAAAAAGTTCAGACGTTATCACGCTATGCTCATTAAGAGGGGATCCAACCATTCCTATGCTGTGCTGACTTCCTCTTAGGGCTGTATCCCTGCCGTGCTCATTATGAGGGGCTCCCACCATCCCTGTTCTGTGCTCATTATGAGGGGCTCCCACCATCCCTGTGCTGTGCTGTCTTTCCCCTGGGGCTGTGCCCCTGCTGTGCTCATTATGAGGGGCTCCCACCATCCCTGTGCTGTGCTGACTTCCTCCTGGGGCTGTGCCCCTGCTGTGCTTAATATGAGGGGCTCCCACCATTCTTATGCTGTGCTCATTATGAGGGGCTCCCACCATCCCTGTGCTGTGCTGGCTTCCTCTTGGGGCTGTACTACTGCTGTGCTCATTATGAAGGGCTCCCACCATCCCTGTGCGGTGCTCATTATGAGGGGCTCCCTCCATCCCTGTGCTGTGCTGACTTTCCCCTGGGGCTGTGCCCCTGCTGTGCTCATTATGAGGGGCGCCCCCACCTCTGGCCACATGCGGTACTGCATGCCATAGAATATGTGGAAGTAATTATCTTTGTTTCTATTAACTTCTATAGGGAAACGCGCTTTGATATGCAAGTGCTTTGGATTACAAGCATTCTCCTGGAACGGATTATGCTCGTAATCCAAGGCTCCACTGTACATGTATGTTGTTATGAGCAGTTTGGCTAATATGTACTATCCAGTGAATCTTTAACACAGGGCAAAGGGGAAGCTGCCCCAGGCCCACTTACTGTTCTGGGGCCCAAAGCAGCTGCCCCTTGAGCCCACACTGCCAGCAAATAGTTGATAAGTGGATTTGGGCGGGCCCAAGAAAATGTTTGAAAAAGTCCAATGAATACTAAAGATGGCCCTAAGCTTCATTGTGCTCTGATTGTCCTATTAGGCCCCTTTCACACTGAGGAGTTTTTCAGGCGGTTTAGCGCTAAAAATAGCGCCTAAATACCGCCTGAAAAACTCCTGCCCTGCAGTCTCTATGTGAAAGCCTGAGCACTTGCGGGACCACTACAAAAGTCCTGCCAGCAGCATATTCGGAGCGGTGAGAGGAACGGTGTGTTTACCCCTTCTTTACCGATCCTTCCCATTGAAAGCAATGGGAAACTGCGGTAATACCGCCGGCAATGCGCCTCTGCAGAGACACATTGCCAGTGGTATTAACCCTTCTTCGGCCGTTAGCGGGGGTTAACACCACACCGCTAGTGGCCGAATACCGCCGCAATTCCGCACCAACTCAGATGGTATAGCTAAAAATAGCGGCGTTTTACTGCCACCACACATCCCGCCCCAGTGGGAAAGGGGTCTAAGGCTGCAGGACCCCGATCCTCTGTCTGGAAAGTGCTGATTGGCTCTGTGCCAATCAACAGCACCCTCCCAGGAAGAAAAAAAAAATCTCTAGCAATACACCCCAAACTGAGACTGTACATAGTGACTCCAAAGGTTCTGTCCTATCAGGAGATGGATTGGGGACAGTGGAAAAAGGGGAGGATCAGAGAGAACAGGTGTAGAGAATTAACCCCTTAGGTTCCACAGTTTTCATAACAAGGATGCTTTACTGTATGTAGAGACTGATTTTACTGTTGTGGGTTTAGTAACACTTTAATATAGAGTATTCTGTGGGTTGAAGACCCTAAAACTGCACCATGGACCCATATAGAAAATAAAAACAAGAAATACAATGCAGAACACACTTGGCTGTCAGAATCTGGAGGTAATTCCCCAGGAACTCCACATAAAGCAACACCTTGCGGGATTACGGAGATTCCACTACAGCTGAATTGGTAATAAGACAAATGTGTACCTTGGCCAAACCGGTAAATCAAATAAAAGCAGGAATTACATAGGGGTGTATTGATATTTATTTTAGTCTAACTGATCTCATTTTAAGATCATCAGCAAAAGTTAGTCATTGTGGCTTTTCCTGGGAGATTTATCTAAGTTCTATGAGTAATGAAACTAATATATCCATGGCTCTGAAGTCACTATCGAGTATTGTGGCTGTGTAGAGATTTATATTACTTAGCTGCGATGGTTCCTGCGGCCTGTGGTTATCGTGTAGCCTGTGCGGATGACAGATAGGGAGGGGTGAGCTGCGGGGACCACAAGTCGCTGTTCTGCACCTTTATCACAGCTTTTCAAAAGCAAGTCCATATATTGTAAGCAAATATAACAGATCACACTGCGATGGCGCGTTATTAATTATTCAGCTTACTATCTGGATACAATGTTTGCCTACTGTATCGCTGCACATAAAACAATGTTTAAGTAACAAAGAGATAAGGTCAACATATAGCACATCTCCAGGGACCATGGTCTATTATAGTTGACTGCAGTAAGTATTTTTTTGTGGCTAATGCATTCCTACCATTGTTATATTTTATTATAGGAGGACAGATTTCTGGCAGGAATATGGAGTGCGTTCATTGTGACAAGATGATCGTTGCAGTTTTAGTCGGAATCTCGATTTAGCCCAATGTGGAGTAAAGAGTTATATTTGTGGAACTCAAATACAAAGAAAAAAGATATTAACCCTTTCATGGCTAAGCCTATTTCTGACATTTGGTGTTTACAATTTAAAATCCGTATTTTTTGCTAGAAAATTACTTAAAACCCCCAAACATTATATATATATATATATATATATAGCAGAGAATAAAATGGCGATTGTTGCATTATTTTATGTCACACGGAATTTGTGCAGCGGCCTTTTAAATGCAACTTTTTTCTTTTTTGGGAAAAAGACACTTTCATGAATTAAAAAAAAAAGGAACAGTAAAGTTAGCCCAATTTTTTTGTATAATGTGAAAGATGATATTATGCCGAGTAAATAGATACCAAACATGTCACGCTTTAAAATGCGCACACTCGTGGAATGGCAACAAACGGTACCTAAAAATCTCCATAGACGATGCATTAAAAAAAATAATGGTTACCAGGTTAGAGTTACAGAGGCGGTCTAGTGCTAGAATTATTGCTCTTGCTCTGACAATCCCGGTGATACCTCACATGTGTGATTTGAACACCGTTTACATAGGCGGGCACGACTTCCGTATGCGAGCTCGCGGGTGCGCTTTAAACATTTTTTTTCTTTTTTTTTTTTTTACACTGTGTTTTTTTTTTTATCACAAGGGATGTAAACAGGTGATGACAGGTACTCTTTATGGAGTCTAAACAACCCAGATCCCTCTTTTGCACTTCAAAGTATTCAGATCGCCGAAAACAGCGATTCTGAATACTGTATTTTTTTAAAAACCGGCGCCATTGGCAGCCGAGTAAACTGGAAGTGACGTTGTGACGTCGCTTTCGTGTTTACAGAGAAATGACTGGAACTAAGCAATTTGCGGCTTCTTACCAGTCTGTCTTTAGCCGCTGGAAGTGGCAGATCGAGGATCGGTCTCCCAGGGGGACGGGAGGCCCGGTAAGAGTGGCGGAAGGTGGCGGGAGGGGGGGTGTCCCCTCCCACTCCTCCAAGATAACAACCTGAGCGGCTTTTAGCTGCATCGGTTGTTATCACTGGAAAGCTGACCGCCCGTTCTTTTTCGTGTTTGTACACACGACCAGTTTTCCAGGCAGGAAGACTTCCAGGAGAGCATTTGGCCGGGAATCCCAGCGGGAAAATAGAGAACCCTGCTCTCTATTTTCTCGTCGGGTTTCCCGGCAGAGTGTTTCCTGCCGAGAAAAGCAGTCGTCTGTATGCTTACCTGAGTGGAGAATAACGCGCATGCTCAATAAAACTTTGACACATGCGCGGTGGCATACAAAGTTAGTGTGGGATGTAGAAAGATGGCAGCGACAGAATCGAATGTGACAAGATGCCGACTCGTCATAGTCAATGACGTCACCGCGTTCTTGCCATTCAAAAGAACGGCAGTTCTTTTGAGTGGCCGTCTGTATGCACAGATTTGCAAGACATGCTTGCCAGGAATCCCGCCAGGAAACTCAACGTTTTTTTCCTGACGGGATTCCCGGCCGTGTGTACAGGTTTTTTTTCTCTCTACAAATAATGCACCTTATTTCTGTTTTACAAACTTGTGTTAATAAGAATACAATAAAAGCTATCTGATTAAAAATATATATCCGGCCTGAACATTTCCCTTTTTGGTAGATATTTACCATAAATACAATTTATTTACTTCCCTATAATTCTGCAAAAAAAACAAAAACACAATTTCAGGATGATGTTATACTGATGTGGCCACTGATAAAGAGCCAAGACTTGGACATACCAAATAAAGTGACACCAACTTTTTGCCAGTAAACAAACCTGGGCAGGAATCAGCTGCTGCAATTCACACAGTTCACCAGCAGAGGCCGCTAGTGAAAACTACAGACTGCGTGGCAGAAAACCAAAGATTGGTTCACGCCCTCTAAGCTATGATAGTTCATTTGAACCATCATGGTCTTAGTTTGTCTTATTTCTCTGGAAGTTCAGATCTCTCAGCTCTGTACCCCATTACCACCCCACCCCCCATCACACCCTCCAATGCTACCCATTCTAGAAGGCACAAAGCACTTTAATGTTCCATCGTTCTGATTAAAATCACTTCAGATAAGTTCATGGGCTAAGGCCAGGTTGGTGAGAAAAGCAGACGGCAGGTCAGGACTCATACTACATTTTGGCCTAAATTGATGAAGAAATTCGATTTTTTTTTTTTACGTTTTTTTTTCAATGGATATGTTTTAAAGTAGAAAGTAAAAAATATTGTTTGTCTTTTTTTTTAAATTGTCAGTCTTTTTTGTTTATAGCGCAGAGATGATCAAGTACCACCAAAAGAAAGCTTTATTTGTAGAGGGAAAAGGGATATCAATTATATCACCAACGTGCAATTGTCAGTAACGCAGTGCCTTATCGCGAAAAATGGCCTGGTCATGAAGGGGGTAATTCTTCCGGTTGTCAAGTGGTTAAAGCCCAACTCCAGGAAATTGGAAGACTATATGTTGCAGTGGGGCTGCACCCTCACTGCAGGGGCTAACTGCTCATTTAGTCTAGGAGAGAGGTAAAGCACTTTAAAGTGGTTGTAAACCCTGTTACACGTCATCGGCGCATGCGGAATAAAGAAACGGTCTGCTGGTGCCGTTTCTTTAGTAGCTGTGCCATGACCGGCGGCTCCTGGCACGCATGTGCGGGAGTGATGTCTTCGAGGCTTCAGCCAATCACTGCGCCGGAGCTGCGAACATGGAAGTAACTCCAGGGCATCGTTCTAAGGTAAGTATTTCATAATGAGCTAGTATGCGATGCATACTAGCCCAATGTTCCTTTGTCTTGCAGGGTTTTTTTTTTTTTTGAGGTTTACAACCTCTTTAACCACTTGTGCATGACGATATACTTCGACAGAATGGTGCGGATGGGCACAAGGGGCGTACATGTACGTCCCCTTTAAGAACCCAGCTGTGGGTCGCAAGCTGTCCGAAGCTCCGTGACCGCGCCCACGGGACCTGCGGACCTGATCGCCACCGGTGTCCCGTGATTGGGTCACAGAGCTGAAGAACGGGGAGAGGTGAGTGTAAACAAACCATTCCCTGTTTTTCTCCGTGGCTTGTCACTGATCGTCTGTTACCTGTCATAGGGAATGAAGAACAGTGATGTCACACATCCAGCCACGCCCCCCTAAAATAAGAATCACACACAAGGGCACACGTAACCCCTACAGCGCCCCTCAGGCCGCATACACATGACCAAATAAATCCGATCAAATCGGTCTGACAGACCGATTTGATCGGATTTGTCTGCTGGGATGTATTGGTTTGATCGTGTACACACGATCAAACCAAAATCCCCGCCGGCAGACAGCGCAGTGACGTGGCGGTGACGTTGACGCCGCCATGTCACCATCACCAGGAAGTAAAACAATGGATTCGACTCATGCGCGGGCAGATATGTTCGCTGGTTAGTGTACTAACCAGCAGACATGTCGGACGGACGGGTTCCCAGCAGACAGATTTTAAAGCATTCTTTAAAATCTGTCTGCTGGAAAAACCCGTCTGTCCGCCCATACACACGATCGAATTTGTCTGCTGAAACGGTCTGTCGGACCGTTTCCAGCAGATAGATTTGATCGTGTGTACGCGGCCTTACAGGTTAACCCCTTCACTGTCATTGTAATTTTTTTTACAGTAATCAGTGCATTTTTATAGCACTGATCGCTGTAAAAATGACAATGGTCCAAAAAATGTGTCAAAAGTGTCCGATGTGTCCGCCATAATGTCGCAGTCAAGGTAAAAATCTCAGATCGCCGCTATTAGTAGTAAAAAAAAAATATTAATAAAAATGCCATAAACTTATCCCCTATTTTGTAAACGCTATAACTTTTGTGCAAACCAATAAATAAAGGCTTATTGCACTTTTTTTTTTTTTTTACCAAAAATATGTAGAAGAATATGTATCGGCCTGAACTGGCCGATATTTGAGGGAAATTTACTATAGCAAAAAGTAAAAAATATTGCATCTTTTTTTAAATTGTCGCTCTATTTTGGTTTATAGTGCAAAAATTCAAACCACAGAGGTGATCAAATACCACCAAAAGAAAGCTCTATTTGTGGGGAAAAAGGACGTACATTTTGTTTGGGAGCCACGTCTGGCAAATGGCGCTCCCCCATACTCCAGCAGTGGACTGTCCCTCTGTGTCTTGATGATCTTCAGACCTTAGATTGTTGGGGGTGGATTTACTAAAACTGGAGAGTGCAAAATCTTTTGGGTTTGAAAGGAATTGAATGAATTTGTCGTTTCCTGGCATAAGAAATACCTCCAGCATGATTTTTGGTTGCAGCACCTGAAGTTCTGGGGGCAGGCAAACTGGTCAAATGTGGCCATTTGGTTTGTCTAGTCAACAAACTGCGAACAGCTTGAGTTCAGCCCAAACCTGAAGCTCATCCCAACATGACCTATCTTCATGCAATACTCGGCATTTGGGATCTGAGGCGATTTGCCGCAATACTATCAGCCGTCACCAAAAAAGCCCTTCGAAATGAGCGACTTCTGAGAATCGATCGTCGATCGACTATCAAAAATCTCAGCCGTTTGCCCCAGCCCCAGCCTAAGCACATATCATGTGCTCTGATCAACACAAGATCGGCAGTAAAACACCGACTTGAAATCCATGATTTCATCCTACAATACGATTTAGGCCTTGTACACACGATCGGACATATCCGATGAAAACGGTCCGCGGACCGTTTCCATCGGATATGTCCGATCTGGAGTTTGGTCCGATGGCGTGTAAAACACCATCGGATCAAATTCCCCGCCGGCGGACGGCGCGGTGACGTGGCGGTGACGTTGACGCCGCCACGTCACCGCACCAGGAAGTAAAACACTTCCGCGCATGCGCCGAATCCATTCGGCGGCGGTGCGGCGGCGGAGCGGGACGACATGTCTGCTGGTAAGTGTACTAACCAGCAGACATGTCGGGCGGACAGATTCCCACCGGATAGATTTCAAAGCATGCTTTGAAATCTGTCGGGTGGACAAATCTGTCCGCTAGCCCATACACACGATCGGAGATGTCTGCTGAAATGGTCCATCGGACCGTTTTCAGCGGACAAATTCGATCGTGTGTACGAGGCCTTAGACTGTCTCTTTATTACAGAGAGCTGGCTCACAGCCGACTGTAACCCCATTCTAGGTGAATTGGTGCCAGAAAACTATCGTATTATAACGGAAAACAGGATAGGGCAAAGAGGAGGAGGACTGGCGGTGATCCATAAGACTCATCTTGCGATCACTAAACCAGTCCTTCAAAACCCTCTTCCATTTATGGAAACCCTTACTCTGCAACTGCAAGTAAACTCCCAGGAGACCGTCCGGATTTTACTCTGCTATAGACCACCCGGCCCAAAATCGCAGCTTCTCCCATCATTGACGGACTTTATCTCCACCTATACCCTTAACAGCAAACACCTTTTGCTGCTCGGGGACTTCAACCTCTGGGCCAACTCCCCGCAAGACCCCATTGCCGACGCCTGTATCGACCACCTGGAAGGATTAGGGCTACAACAACTAGTATGTGGGCCCACACATGCTTCAGGTCACACGCTCGATCTTATTTTCAGACAAGATCTGGAAATAAAAATCTTGGAAAATGAACCGTTGCCATGGACAGATCACCATGCAATTAAATTCATTATTTCCGAATTTCCCCCCTTAACAAAAACATCAAGTCCAGTGACAACACACTGGACTAGATGAACTCTAGACTGGACTAGAACTCGGAACTCTTCAAAGCCACGTTAAGGGAAAAAATAAAACCAATTCAGCCGCATCAAACGGCTGAAGAAACACTGGAGGCCATAAACACAGCCCTATTACAGTCAGCTGACTTAATAGCGCCGAAACGTAAAACCCACATCCGGAAAAATAACTCCAGCTGGTTCAACAACCAGCTGTCGTTACTGAAGCAAGAGCGCAGAAGGGCGGAAGCAGCCTGGAAAAGACGCTCCTCAGATGAAAACCTTTCCATCTACAAAGCAAGTACAAGAAAATACCACAAAAAAATCTACAAAGCCAAGAAAAAATATTTTTCTGAGGCTATCAACAGCGCCCTCAACCGCCCCCGCAAACTTTTCAAGCTGGTCACTCAGACCATGAATCCAGGATGTCTTGAAGCCCCCAATTCAGACACTCAAGAATTTTGCAGTGAATTATCGGATTACTTCATTAATAAAATTGAGGGGATCCGGCAAAGCATTCAGCAAAACAATTCCCCCCGTAGTCCCCCCCGTAAATATCTACACAACTCCTGCAGTAATTCACCACAACCAGGTAAGTTCAAGCTGGAACCCATTTCTATTGATGCCACAAAAAATACCATTGGTGCTTTGCGTAACAGCACTGCGCCTAATGATATCATCCCTACTAAACTGCTGAAGGAGTGTGCTGACATCCTGGCACCTTCCATCACGCAGCTTATTAACCAATCTTTCAGGGAGGGCATAGTGCCCTCTAAATTGAAGGAGGGCATCATTCGACCCATATTGAAGAAACCCACCCTGGACCCTAAGGATCCACTCCACCGCCATCCCATAACAGGCCTAAATGCTCTCTCCAAGGTCATGGAGAAAGCAGTGGTACAACAGCTGCAACAGCATCTAGATACCCACAACCTACTTGATCCATATCAATTGCCCAAGATATGGGACGACGTTCGAGGCCGCATATGAAGGAGAATCTTGTCTCCTGGTTCTGTTGGACCTTAGCGCAGCCTTCGACACAGTTGACCATAAGCTTCTACTGACAAGGCTAGCGGAAGTAGCCAAAGTCGCAGAAGGCGATTTATCTTGGTTCTCCTCTTTTTTGGAAAACCGATCTCAAATAGTGAAGTTAGGACCTTTCACTTCTGAGAAACGCACACTATCATGCGGAGTCCCTCAATGATCCCCCCTGTCGCCGGTGTTATTCAACATCTATCTCCGTCCTCTTTTTGACATCATCAGCAGCCAAAAACTGCTCTATCATTCATATGCAGAGGACACGCAACTATATTTTCGCATTTGCAATAAAAAGGATCACCACCTCAATCTAGAGACATGCCTCTCTTTGATAGAGGACTGGATGACAAAGAGTTATCTTAAACTCAACGGAGCGAAAACAGAACTTCTCCTGTTTCACGCCAAGCGTAAGAATCAACCTGCTACAACATGGACCCCCCCGCCCATTCTGGGCAAAATCATCTCCCCTAGCACCAAAGTCAAAAGTCTTGGGGTCATTTTCGACTCCTACATGACAATGGACGCACAAATAAGGTCAGTAGTCAGCGGATCTCACCATCTGCTGCGCCTACTACGCAGACTTACTCCTTTCATCCCCAAAGAAGACATAGCGGTCGTGGTGGGAACAATTGTAAACTCCAGACTGGACTATGCCAATGCCCTTTACCTCTGACTCCCCAAGTACCAAATCGCTCGTCTTCAAGTCGTTCAAAACACGGCCGCTAGACTTGTGACTGGGAAAAAACCTTGGGAATCAATCTCACCTTCACTGAGATCCCTTCACTGGTTACCAGTAAAAGACAGAATCACTTTTAAAGCACTCTGTCTAACGCATAGATGTGTCCATGGGAATGCCCCCCATTATCTATGCGAAAAAATAAAAGCTCACAATCCCAATCGCGTTCTGCGATCCAACAATCAAAATCTGCTCCAGATACCGAAAGCCAACTACAGGTCCAAAGGAGATAGAAGATTTGCGGTCCAAGGTCCCAGACTATGGAACGCTTTACCAACCAGCATTCGGTTGGAGGAGAACCACCTAGCTTTCAGGAGAAAGATCAAGACTCATCTCTTTTGATACCAAAGGAGACAGGAACAACAAGCGCCAAGAGGCGATTCAGTTCGTATGTGCCGCGCTATATAAGTTTTCATTCATTCATTCATGGTAATAATTCAGAAGCTGGCACTGCCATATACTACATGTGAATGCTTATTCTCTCCGCTACATCATGCCGGCTGACTGAAGATCAGAAAACATCCACTACAAAATAAGAGAACAGCCTTTTTCATACTGAAACTGCAGGAATAAAAAAAAAAAAAATGTGCAAAAATCCATGACAGTTACAGTCACAGAAACGTTATTCCAACTGAATATAAGTTGTAATATAATAATTTGCATAAGTCCTTCTGGCTGGCAGCTTTAACCTTTTCTTCTAACCACTGCAACCCCAGATGAATTTACCCCCTTTCTGACCAGAGCACTTTTTGCGATTCGGCACTGCGTCGCTTTAACTGACAATTGCGCGGTCGTACGATGTGGCACAATGGAAAAACAAGCTGCGCAACTAAAGTGAACAATCTAGTAACTTTGACACATAGTGATATGGTACAAATGAAAAAAATTCACATAGAACAAGTGATTTGCCCCATTGGTGAGATAATGATATATCCCAATGGCTACAAACAATATATAGCAAAAGTAAAAGGTGAAAATAAGTCTGTTTTTAACAACGAAAAAGTGCATCTGATGATATTTGATAGCTGTAAAATATCGTTCTCCTTCAAGCAGATAGTGACATCAATGCAAGAAAACCTCAGAATAGTGCATGGATAGATAAGACACCTCCACCTTTCAATCACACCGCCTCTTACCAGAGGGGAAGATCCCAACCAGAGATCTTCTGACGGCAGATGGCTTAGTCCCCAGCCTAGGGGTTGTGTGGCAGGATATCCAAGAGCCGAAATGTCTCCCACAGTTGACCGATGATCCGTGTTGTTTAAAACCAATGTGGAGAAGGAAAAAAGCTAACATACCATATAGCAATTTATTGTAAAAAATTAAAATCACGCTTACAAATATAGATAAAAATTTGCTTGTGAATATATATAGCCGGCCGGCCGTGCGACATGGCTCCCAAACAAAATTTATGTCCTCCTTTTCCCACAAATAGAGCTTTCTTTTGGTGGTATTTGATCATCTCTGCGGTTTTTACTTTTTGCTATAATAAATATCGCCCAAAAATATATAAAGAAACTATTTTTTTTCTCACTATAGAAGAGTGCACAAAAAAGAGGGGGCAACAACAGAGGAAAATCCACTGTGCACTTCCCGGCGCCAAGGACAGGTATTACTTGAACAGAGGATTGGATAAATCCAAGGAGTAGACAAACTATATAAAATATATATATATATAATAAATAACATATATAAATATAAATCTCAAGATAAATAAAACTTCACTGAGAGCAATCAAGCAATATATGTTACTATGAGCAGCTGTTTAAAATTAGATAAATGAATTCATCTATTCAGAGTATAAAACAAAGTATCAAAAAAATAACCACTAGAAAATGGAAAATTGTATCAAATACTTACCGTAATTTTCCTTTCCTGATGCCAAGACATGGCAGCATACCTATGATATAGCCCCGCCTCTATATCCGCCCACAGGACACGTGACAACTCTCTATAAAACTCTGACTGAGAGCTACCTCCCCCATTCTCCGTATAAAGTACAAATATCAGAGGGAGGGTTCGTATGCTGCCATGTCTTGGCATCAGGAAAGGAAAATTACGGTAAGTATTTGATACAATTTTCCATTTTCCTGACGCCAGACATGGCAGCATACCTATGATTCATGAAGAGCCTTCTAGAGGGAGGGTTTAATGCTGTAACGTAAAAAAGACAAAGAAGCTTGGATAAACTTCCTCCCAAACTCTATCGTAGTAAGAGCTGCTAGATCCACCCTGTGGTGTATTAAGAACATATAATGTGATGACCAGCTAGCCTCTTTGCAGACTGTCTACAGAGACAACCCTGCCTGTGCTATCCAAGAAGATGACATCACCCTGGTTGAGCGATGAGCTCTAACCATCTCTGGAGGATCCTTACCGCCTCCAAATGCCCAGTGAGTATTTTCACGATTCAGGCCGAGATGGTTCGGGCCGAAGCCACTTACTCTTTAAATCTTAATCATTCTGAATGTAGAAGTAGCCTGAGATGGACATTCCAAAGTCCTCAAAGCCTAACTTGAGCAGATCGGCATCTGATTGCACTGGGAAGGCTAGAAGCACCCATTCACTGAAAAGACAAAACATGGATGTCACGCTTTGGAACAAAAAGACTTCAGCCCAACCCTGTGTCGGAAGAACATGGAATGCGGCTCTGTCGCCCCAAACTTTGGAGTCGACGCACTCTCCCCCGAAATCAAGGCTAATAAAAGGCGGATTTTAAAGGAGATCTCCCATAAAGAGCAGTCTTCTGTCAAGAGTACAATGAGGGTTTGCTAGAAAATTGAGGACTACTGCCAGGTTCCATTAAAGGAAACCTATTTCTCTTGGGAAGGCATAGTCCAAGTACCTCCCATGAAGTGATCCATCGGCAGGTTTGCTGCCCATTTTTTTTTTTTTTTTGGGGAAAAAACCAAGATGGCAGAAATCTTCACCTTACGCAAACTGAGCTCCAAATCCAATTTAGATTGTAGAAAAGACAGGATTTGAGATAAATTTGGGTCACAAGAGTCAAACCGATGCCCAGCTGCAAAGCTTGTGGGCCTAATCCATACTCTGGAGTGGATAGCATCGATTGATCCCTTCAAAGAACTCTGCAGAGTTCTAATCCCCTCTGGAAAACATCTGGAAAACTTTTGTAACCTCTGCCTTACAATTTCCAGGCTGCTAAATTTAGACGTGATGGTTGCCGATGTAGTGCATCTCCCTCAGATAAGAGGAGATGAGGAGTCACAGGCAGAATTATCGGTGTGCACACGCTGATACCCATTGCCAGAGAGACCCAAGATCTGTGAGGCCAGTAAGGAAAACCTGCGATGACTGTCAGGCTCAACAATTTCTTTAATCCTAAAATTCCTGGAGGGAAGGTATAGGTCAGTTGCCCAACCCAAGGCTTGGTAAAGGCATCTGTCCCCTCCACTAATGGATGAGGGTAGCGTGAGAGGAACCGGTTCCCCTTGTAGCAGGCCGATGAGGCAAAACAGATCCAGTTGAGCGAACCTCCACTCGTGGATGATCCCTTGGAACACTTCAGGGTGAAGGGACCATTTGTTGGGATCCTTGAATTGCCCAGATAGACAATCCGCTTCCAAATTCTGATAGGCTGGAAGATATATGGCCCTCAAATCTGGGAGATATTGCTGGGCCAAAGCCAGGATTGGTTCCATCACTCCCAGGAGGGACTGGCTGTGCATGTCGCCTTGTCGCTGTATATGGGACTGCTGCCATGTGGTCCAGACAGTGTAGGACTGGCAGACCCTATGTGTGTGGCAGTAAAGTGTTCAATGTCAATACTGGTAGGAGTTCCAGAATATGGAAACTAGGCCCTGAGTGGGAAATTCCCACCTGCCCTGAATCCTGAGATGCTCGCAGGTGGTGTCCCACCCTGCTGTGCTGGTATCTGTAGCAATAATGATCCATGGCTACAGCCCTAATAGAATAAGCCATTTAGCAGTTTATTTATTTTTTATTTTTTTAATCACCAGAACTCTGGTGCCTCTGGCTAGACAAAATGCTTCCAATGCGTCAGGACGTCTTGTTGGAAAACTGAGTTTCCAGTGAACCCAGAGGATCCTCGGAATACAAAAGCCATTGTCCCGAGAGGACTCATGCACTGGGATGCTGACATCACTGGTGCAGCCAACGCCTGTTGGAACATCTCCCTGACTTTAGGGAGTTTGAGGTGGCAAAGAAACTGAGGCTGCCTGAGTACTAAACCAGGCCCCTAGGTAGAGCATATTCCGCATAGGCGTCAACTAGTTTTGGCAATGCTTGCCCCCCGGCTCAAAACGGTTGGTATGACTGAAGGACCAGGACATGCTGATAGGTATACTGCAGGTCCACTGAAATCCTCCAGTAACCTTGTTGAATGACCTGGATTTATGGTATGGAGAGACTCCATCTTGAGTCTATCCGTATAGATTGATTCAGCCTCTTGAGGTAGTTCTGGAGGCTGCCGATTAAATAACCAATAACGGCCTTGCCATTGGAAATGATTAAGCACAAAATGAATGTGTGAAAAGCGTCTATGTGGCCTTGTGTTGGTGTTTTTGGGGTCATCACTTTAGACAATAAAAGGAATATTGAAATTCCTGGATGCGCAGCCATTTCTTCTCTTACATGGCCTGAAACCGCCATTCTTCGGTAGTGGACTTACCGGAACTGGGTCACTTTGAGCCACTTGGCTCCAATTGCCTCCTGGGCAGGCCTGGCGTTAAAAGGGCTTCTGAGTATCTTGGGGAGCCGCATGGGTCTTCTGACGCCCTTGGATGGGCGAAAGCCTCCAAAATCGCAGTACCTGTTTGGTGTTCCTCTGAATGGTTGCCCCCTCTAGCTCTTCGATCCTGGGGCAGAAGATCTGATCTTCCTCCTATAAGCCTGGAGAAGATAGTTTCCAGTATTTTGACAAAACAGCGCCTTCCCATCAGAAGGCAGCTTACGGCAATTCAGCTTTGAGGATGAGCCAGCCGCCCAGGATTTTGCCCCAGTGCACCTTTGGCTGCGACTGAGCCAAGGATGGCTCTGGATGACCATCGAATGATGTCTATAGCTGCCTCACCTGTAGGGTCCGCTGAAAGTTATCTCGTCAAGAGCCTTGATGACTCTTCTCTTTGGCAGCTGGGTTTAATCGCATACTCCAAGTTCTGCGCCCACATACTCACATAGCACTTGCTATGGATGTGAAAGCAATGCGTCTCACAAGGATCTTGTGAAAGTAGGAAGGGCCTTCCATCGGAAGTGTCACATTCTTGGTCAGTCTGGCGACTGCCGCATCCACTGTTGGAGGGTAGATAAAGGAGTCGCATCCTTCCCCATTAGTGGAAACAACTTCTGCAACCTATTGGTTGAGGAGGATTTTCTCTCTCCCTTTCTCAGTCCTCTCTGAAAACAGGCTTCCTATTTCTGTCATAAGAGAAGAAAGGTAGCTTACCTGCTTCTTTAGATTCCTCCTATGGAACCCAAAGGCTTGCACACACTTGCAGCATGATCTGCCATTGCCCTAAAAGGCAATCTGT
Organism: Rana kukunoris; assembly: GCA_029574335.1. NCBI lineage: Eukaryota > Metazoa > Chordata > Amphibia > Anura > Ranidae > Rana > Rana kukunoris. Next base: position 179,657,012 of record CM056054.1, read on the forward strand.
GCTTAGGTCACCTTTTAGAGGTATCTGAATTTGTCACTTAGAGTAGACCAATGTATATGCAATGCGATTTTCAAAGAGCGATTTGTACACAATGTTGCAAATCGCATGGGTGCGGCCCATTCACTTGGTTGCCCTATGTGCGCGAATAGAAGCCCCTGCTCCTATATGAGGACGACCAACTTTGCACAATGTTTTGAAAGGTGCGTTCTCCAATGTGACTTATCACAGCAGAATCGCATGGCATTTGGGGTGCCCTGAAAGAATAACGGTACCTAATGCATATTGTACAGCGATTGTCACACAATTTTATATCAGATTGTACGGTGTGTAATAACTGGTTTTCTCCTTCCTTGGAGGAGGTACCGGATCCACCCATTACAGTGCAGCTTTACTGCAATAACAAATGAGGATATTAGCGTAAAACAAAGCCTCAACCTTCAGGATCTTCTGTTAAGGAGGAGGCAATATCATCTCCCTCTGCCTGAAAGGTTGGCTATAATACTGGGATTGGGGAACTAGCCTGCTTAATCTGCTGGGCTGGAGTCACCCCCGAAGTGCCTGGTACCCCTCCAGTTAGAGAGAGTTGAATGGCTTGGTTTTGACCTGGTGTAGTGCCCATACTGTCCATCCACTTCTGTCCTTGGCTGCCTGAGATGACTGGAAAATTCAGCCAGGGGGTTGGGGATTATTTTGCTGAGCAAGGTGACGCCTGCTGACTCCCAAACTCCTCTCTGGCAAGCTGCCTGAAGCAGTCGCTGCAAAGTAGCTTTCCAGGCATAGGGTCATCTCCACATGACCAACACTCGCCTTTCGGGCGCTGAGCCCTCAGAGGAGAAGCTGTGTGCGTTCTCTTAAGCGTACATTTGCACCCTTTGTACTGGGGTCTGCCAGGACTGGAGGAGACATCTTCCGCCCTGAAAATCCTGATGACCCAGAGAGGGTCTCTGAATCTCCTTGAGCGAGTGTGAGCGGCCGGGGTTGCAACAGATAAGAAGGCACGCTCGTCAGGGCTCAATGCACTCTTTTCTCCCGTGTCTTCTTACTTACCAAAAGTTGGCCCTCTACCTGATAGTGGGGGTGGTCTTTGTTATGTGGCAGTAGGCTCATGTTGATGGGAGTTACTGAAAGGTGCATGGGGGACTGCATGACCACAGAAATAAGGGAAGTGAAAGAGAAAAATATACATATATCTCAGCATTTTTTTTTTTTTTTTTTACAAATGGTAAAAATAATCTGGCAGAACCCCCATCCCCCTAGTAAAACATTGCTCCTTACTCCTCTCTCCCCCCCATATATCCCTATTACTAGGATAGATAAGACTTACCTCAGAAGGAGATGTTTAAAAGCAAAGGCATTCATTAGCTGTTTAACTGCTCCCTGCAATTGGATCACCTGAGACTCAGTCCTCTCTCACCTCTACTCTAATACAATTAGGAAGGCCAACACCCATCCACACAAAAGGACACCTTAAGCTGGCTACACACCATACAATCTTCTGCAGATTTTACCCTTCAGATTTATCAAAACCACACAACATGAGGCCAAACCCTAAAGCCTCAACCTGTATGCAATCAGGCAGGCACCACATGGTCCTGGCAATTCTAAAGGAAAACAGACAACAAAAGTTGCAGTGTGTATGGGGCCTTTAAAGACATGAGAACAAGAAGAAAAACTGACAGACCTGGAAAAGGGCTTCCATAGGAAAGAAGTCATCATGCTGCATGCAGTCCCAGCTTGCTCAAATCAGACTCCATCGCCGGAAATGCCAAAGGAGGACTGTCGTCTCTGATTAGAGAACACCTCAACCCCAGAAGACCACCAGAAGGGGTTCCCCACCTTGTTGGTGCATTTAGCGTGTCTAAGATGTGGGACCTCGAACTGGGAGAGGCTGAACCCAGCCGGAACTTCGAAAATAGTCGGCAGGTAAGAGCGTATCCTGAACGAAACTGTCTGTAGGCTGATATTAAGGACAAAAAAGGAGAATGGGGGAGGTAGCTCTCAGTCAGAGTTTTATAGAGAGTTGTCACGTGTCCTGTGGGCGGATATAGAGGCGGGGCTATATCATAGGTATGCTGCCATGCCTGGCGTCAGGAAAACTGATTAAAAAATGATAAAACAGCGCATAAAAAAGTCCAATGTAGATAAAGATGTTAAATGAAGTCCATAGATCAGTAAGTATAGGCAAAGTTGAAATAGTGTGAGGAATGCTTGGGAACAAATGGTAGTGTACCCTCCACCGATTTCCAATCTCCACCAAAACGTGAGGCACACTCCCCCGCAGGGGTTCAAACTCAACAGAAACACAAAAGACCAAGCCTTGAGCCTGATCAGACCTCCAACATCATTCACGGGGCAGCAGGGGTTAATTTGTAGAGCTCCAATATATATGGATCATAAAGAAAACAGAAGCACCAAATAGTGTAATACTGTTTTAATTATTCAAAAAGAACCCGTATAACATCGCCCCGCATCTTATCTACGTACATTAAAACATTAGTAAATGAACATAAAGAGTAAAGTTCACCGCTCTCCTCCGCACAGGGTCGCGCTTATCCCGCAGTCATGCTGCTGAAGACACCTAGCTTGATAGCGAGGATATAGCGGTGGAACGCACTCTGCGTATTTCCTGGATACGCCGTCGTAGCCACGCCATGACGCGTTTCGTCACATCCGACTTTTTTTCTCAGTTTAGTCCGATATGCATTCTTCTACATATTTTTGGTATTAAAAAAAATGCCATAAGCGTAAAGTGATTGGTTTGCACAAAGGTTATAGCGTCTACAAAATAGGAGATAGATTTATGGCATTTTTTTTTCATATATATTTTTTTTTTTTATTGGTAATGGTGGCAAACAGCAATTTTTATTGTGACTGCGACATTATGGCGGACACATCGGACACTTTTTTATTTTGGGTCCGTTATCATTTATACAGCGAGCAGTGGTATAAAAATGCACTGATTACTGTGTAAATGACACTGGCAGGGAAGGGGTTAAACACTAGGGGGCGCTGAAGGGGTTAAGTGTGTCCTATGGAGTGATTCTAACTGTGTGGGGGCTGGGCTACCAGTGACACGACACTGATCACTGCTCCCGATGACAGGGAGCAGTAGATCAGTGTCCTGTCACTAGGCAGAACAGGGAAATGCCTTGTTTACACAGGCATCCCCCCATTCTGCCGATCCGTGACATGATCACGTGGCACCAACGGTCATGCAGCACGCGGCAGGCGCTCCTGTATGCCCATTTGCCCAGCCAAGCCATTGTGTGTGCCGACGTATATCGTTGTGTGCTGGTTGGCATGTGTAAACAATTTTCAAGCTGGACTCTAGACATACATGTGATAATGTTTTAATACAGTTATCAGTGCTAATACTATACACTGTCACTGTACTAATGACACTGTCTGGGAAGGGGTTAACATCTGGGAGATCAAGGGGTTAATTATATGCCTAACTACTTATAATGTGTGTAAAGTGTGCTGCTGTTACTAAAAGATTTCTAAGCAGGGATGAGAAACAGAGAGATCGTTCTGTACATCACTCTGTACAAAGCTCACGATCGTGAATCATTGACTGGGACTAGCTTACAGGCTTTCGCTGTGTACATCACAATGGGTGCTGGCCTGGGGGTGAGCATGCGTGCACCCTAGGTGGGTAGGCAGTGACGTACTGCTACATTGCTTTGTCTACACTGTCCACCCGTCCACAATGTAAGCACCTGAATTTGACCTGGTATCAGCTTCTTTCAGTCCCTGTATAACAGAGCGGGAGAGTAAGAAGAAGGTTCAGTACAAGGAAACAATCAGTTCATGAGCTGACAAGAAGCATACTGCTAGGAGGAGAGAGCAGAGTGACAGAGAGATGAACTCATCACTGTGCTGCTTCTCTATCACTCTCCAGTCACAGGCTGGGATGTATCCAGGATTGGACTGAAAGTGAATATTGCAGCAAAAGTTGGTGTAGTTTTTTTTTTTTTTTTGATGGGCTATTTATTTGTATCTCGATTTTAAATTTTAACATTTTTTTTTTTTTTTTTTTAAATAACATAGATGTTATACTTGCCTTCTTTGTACAACTGTTTTTTCAGCTCAGTGCAGTTACAAAGCAAGCAGCAAGACAAGCCCTTAAAGTTAGTTTTTAATATGTAGCACCCATGTACTTCAAAGTACAGGTGCTAGTAAATTTAGGGGGTAATCAGAGTGTAAATTGACTCTGATTATAATTGAGATTTATTTAGGTTGGGTCTCTGTTTCAGCTTGGCTGTGCTGTGGGCTCATTCTGTCGTACCTGGGGTGTTGTTCCACCCCGGGACGACAGGTGGCAGCAGTGGAAGCTGAGGTTTGGGTATTCTCTCCAAGAGACAAATCGGGAGGCTTGGGCCTCACTGGGCATGCTGGGAGAGGGTACTTATGAGGCAGACGCCATTTTAGATGCGTTCTTCCTGGAGTGTGGCACCCACCTTTAGGGTAACCACATCGCTGTGCCCCTAGCGTTATGGCCTACCTGGCCGGGGCGTAGGTGCTACGCAGTGTTCCTAGTTCCGGAGCCAAGTTGGTCGACTGGGTTCCCACTTTTGAAGATCCTAAGCGAGTTTAGCTGTTCGGTGGGGAGTCCAGTTGAGGAGCGCCAATGAGAGGCTGGCGGTCCAACAGTATTGGAACGAACCATTGAGGATCAAGGTATTGGACACTGAGGGATCGATTCCTCGCTCAGTCGGTACCTGGGAGACGTTGAAGAGAAGGTTCAGGCAAAACTTTATTTAGGAGGGGCTCCTCCATAACCGCAATCAGAGAAGACCTGTGGCAGAGGCGCTTTCCTGAAGTTCACCCTAGAAGAGTCTGTGAGAGAGACCTCTTCTTAAGTTCTGAGTGATACTCTGGCTGCCAGGTCGGTGTGAGAGGCCTGTCCAGGTACGCTATACCCACTCAGTCTGGAGTGGTGTCTGGAGAAATCTAATTGTTGTGAGAAGCAAGACTGTTTCCATACTCAAGGCCTGAATCTGCTGTTCTCCTTCCAACCTTAGTCTATCCTTTTCATCACCTGTAAACTGTTTTTACCCGGCTGGGTAATAAAGAGCACATATAAAGAGACTTCCTATTTGCGGACATCATTCACCCTAGACATTTCACCGGAGTCATGAGGTAACATGCCATCCCATCATTCTCAGCGGCTCCTTCGGGGGTATCGCTACAAATAGAAAGTAGTCAAAGCCTGAGTAAAGAAGTCTGTCCCCTGCCAGAATGCTGCATAGTGGGACCCTTGCTTTCTGTGTGGAAGCAGTGGTCTTCCTGCAATGGTTAAATACCCCCCCTGCTAAATCAGACCTAAAGCTCTGCAATCAGCAAAGCTTGTGCTCCCGTATGATTGAAGAGCTTTAGCTCTGACTCAGCATGCAGAGTTATGGGCCTCTGCAGAGAGACTGCTGCTTCCACGCAGGAAGCAAGGATCCCACTCTGCAGCATACTAGTGTAGTAAGGTCCGAAACCTCTAGAGCAGGGGTCCCCATACTTTTCAAGCAAAGGGCCAGTTTACAGTCTTTCAGACTTCAGGGGGGCCGGATTCTGACCAGTTGGGGTATAAAATGGCCCAGGGCCGAGCATCAGTGAGAATAAACATGGCCCCAGGTGTTGGATAGTAGGAGGAGGAATAGTGCTCCATCATTGCTATTGGTATAAGAAATAGGCCCCCATTTTTGGTGCCATTGAGAGGAATAGTGCCTTATATCATTGGGAGCAATACTGCCCCAAGGGCTGGATGAAAGCTAGCAAAGGGCCATGTCCGGCCCTTGGGCCGCAGTTTGGAGACCCCTGCTCTAGAGGCCTAATGGTGACCTCCAGAGCTAGGGACAGCTGCCACTCTTCTGTGAAGAGTGGTTTACAAGCAGGCCCGGATTGGCCAGTTGGGAGAACCGGGATACTTCACGGTGGGCTGGTCGGGTTGCGGGCCGGTGCCCAAAAAAATCCCACCTGTACTCCTGTGGCTGCGGCTGCCTCCCGCACTATAGCCCCCGGCACTTCACCTGAAAATATTCTACTTAGCTGCTTGGCAGTATGGAGTGTGACAGGCCCCCCCCCCCCCCATGCTTGTTGACTAATGTGACCGGCCACTCGGCCAGATCGTCATTCGGCTAACTGGAGGAGGCTCAGCCTAAATCTCCGCCTACCCCTCCTGTGTGCCATCATCTTTTCCCCCTAGCGAGCGGTGATGTCACCCGTCACGTGAGGTTTCTTCTGAGAAGGACCGAGAGGAGACCTTCGCCATTAGGGGAACCCCTCAGGCAGCAGCACTGCAGCAGCAGGCCAGGTACCGTACTATAGTCATTTAGTCACACATGTGAAATCACAACGTACTCAATCTACATATCATGTGCATTTAAGTTGTGCCAAGTTCCAACTGCCAGTGCCAAGCAGACAATCAAATATAATGCTTCCTTTCTCAATATGGATTAAATAAATTGTAATTATGCAAAGTCATAGATACCATAAAGTGATTTGTGCAAGTAGTACCTGCTGTTGCATAAATCACTTTATTTATGATATCTATGGCTTTGCATAATTACAATTTATTTAATCCATATTAAGCAAGCAAGCATTATATTTGATTAGCTGCTTGCTTCTATTTGGGCATGTGCCTGGCACATGGTGACTTGGACCACTTTCACACTGGGGCGTTGTGCCGTCGGCAGTAAAGTTCTGCTATTTTAGCAGCGCTTTACTGTCATTTTTGCGGCGCTATTCGGCTAGCGGGGTGCCTCAAAGACTTTTTTTAGCGTCCTGCCAGCACACTGCTAGCGGCCCAAAAGGGTTAAAACATCAGCAAAGTGCCGCTACAGTGGAATTTTGCTGGCAGGTTCAGCGGCGTTGCCCATTGATTTCAATGGGCGGGGGTGCTTTAGAAGCAGTGTGTACACTGTTCCTACAGCACCTCAAAGATGCGCCTAGCAGAACTTTTTTGAGCATCCTGCCAGCGCACTGCTCCAGTTTGAAAGCCCTCTGGCTTTCGCATTGGAGTGAGAAAAGAGGCTCTTTCAGGGCGCTTTGCAGGTGCTATTTTGTAGCGCCTGCCATTGAGAGGAATAGTGCCTTATATCATTGGGAGCAATACTGCCCCAAGGGCTGGATGAAAGCTAGCAGAGCTAGGGACAGCTGCCATTCTTCTGTGAACAGTGGGTTACAAGCAGGCCCGGATTGGCCAATCGGGAGAACCGGGATACTTCACGGTGGGCTGGTCGGGTTGCGGGCCGGTGCCCAAAAAAATCCCACCCGTACTCCCGTGGCTGCGGCTGCCTCCCGCACTATAGCCCCCGGCACTTCACCTGAAAATACTGTACTTTATTCTACTATAGCCCCCGGCACTCCAGCCATAACGATAAAAATAGCGCCTGAAAAGCGACCTGAAAGAGTGGATCCATTCATTCCAGTGTGAAAGCCCAAGTGCTTTCACACTGGAGATGTGCGCTGGCAAGACATTAAAAAATGTCCTGCAAGCAGCATCTTTGAGGCACTGTAGGAGCGGCTCCAAAAGCGCCCCTGCCCATTGAAATCAAAGCAGTGCTTTGCGGGAGTTTTTTTGTTTTAACCCTTTCTCGGCCGCTGGTGGGGGGGGGTTGAAAAGCACCCCGCTAGCGGCTGAATAGTGCCGCTAAAAATAGTGGCACTTTTCTTGTCGATGCCCCTGTCCCATTGTGAAAAGAGGCCTTAAAGATATCATGATGTGTGTGTGTGCTAAGACAGTGCCGATGCTGATCCTACTTCCTCTCTCCCCTTGTACAGTGTCAGAGGCACTGGCGCAGCATTGGCAGAGGACTGTTTCCATTATGAGGAAACATCCCCTGCACTTCTGCGTGTCCCTGATCATCACAGTGCCACTGCCAGTGAGTGTGACCTGTCTGTGTACCACTGCATGCAGTCACTGTCTCTGATGTTCCGTTCCGCTCTGCCTTTCTACTCAGTGCTGTGCCAGTACACCGCACGATTCCTCCGCATTTATGGTTGCTGATATTACTGCATTTATGGGTGCTGGTAAGGCCGCAATTATGGGTGCTTGTAAGACCCGCATTTATGGGTGGTGGTATTACTGTATTTATAGATGCTCATATTACTGCATTTATGGGTGCTGATAAGGCCGCTTTTATGGGTGCTGATATTACTGCTTTTATGGGTGCTCATATTACTGCTTTTATGGGTGCTGATATTACTGCATTTATGGGTGCTGGTAAGGCCGCTTTTATGGGTGCTGATATTACTGCATTTATGGGTGCTGATATTACTGCATTTATGGGTGCTGGTATTACTGCATTTGAAGTTGTAAAGCAGCTGCTTCCTTGAAAAAGAGATGATACTATCATTAGAAAGTGCAATACATTTTATTTTAATCTTTTATTATTTATTTTGTTTAATATATTTGTTTTTGTTAGATTTTTTTTCTTCATTTCAATGTTTGGATATTTATGAATACTAATTCTTAAAGAAAATAGATTCTGATACTGTCCTGTTATTTATTGTTCTAATAAATCTTCACTGTGAAGCAAAACTTAGGTTACTGTATTTGCACTGAATTGGAAATATTTTTTGAAAAATACTATGAATTACAGGCTGTAGAGAACAGTGCGCCATTGCAAACTTATATTTTGAGGTTTTAATTACATTATTTTAATAGTCGTGAACCAAAGTGGGCTGGTCTAAAGCATGAAACTCCAGGACTGCAAATGAGTCCCACTCCGGCCCTGGTTACAAGGCATGGATGGTGTACTGTAGCAAGATGAAAAGGTGGACGCCAGACACTTTTTGAATGCAAAGAGATTTATTGTCTCTTAAACAGAACTGTTGGAGAGAGGGTTGGGGTCAGGAAACCCTCAAGTAGATGCGATGATAATTGGCAGACTTCATGACTTCTATAGGAAGACAGCTGTACAGGTGAATGCCTCCAGCCGGTCACAACTTCTGTATAGGTAGGATCGCTGTCTCCTATGGCAACAATCTTGTAGCAGTAAATAACGGTAGTTGTATTCAACTATTGGTAAAACAGACAGTTCTCCTCTTACTCCACAGTCACTCACTGTAGGCCTTTACTCAAGCTCCCACTCTTTCACTAGACTTCAGATCCAATAGCCACTGGATCCCCTGAGCTCTTCCACTTTTAGCACTCAGTTTCTTCCTCGAGCGTCACCCCCGCTACCCTGCTGGGTTCCTGGTTTGGCACCCACTGATGCTCTACAAGCATCACCCCTGCTTCCCTGCTGGGTCCCTGGCTTGGCACCCACTAATGCTCCACAAGCGTCAACCCCTGCTTCCCTGCTGGGTCCCTGGCTTGGCACCCACTGATGCTCCACAAGCATCACCCCTGCTTCCCTGCTGGGTCCCTGGCTTGGCACCCACTGATGCTCTACAAGCGTCACCCCTGCTTCCCTGCTGGGTCCCTGACTTGGCACTCGCTGATGCTCCACAAGTGTCACCTCTGCTGTCCCGCTGGGTCCCTGGCTTGGCACCCACTGATGCTCCACAAGCGTTACCTCTGCTGTCCCGCTGGGTCCCTGGCTTGGCACCCACTGATGCTCCACAAGCGTCACCTCTGCTGTGCCGCTGGGTCCCTGGCTTGGCACTCACTGATGCTTCACAAGCGTCACCTCTGCTGTCCCGCTGGGTCCCTGGCTTGGCACTCTCTGAAGATTTCCCCCTTCTTCAACGTCCCCGGCTGGTAAGAAGTCTGCTATGGTACTTGCTTTAGCTTACTCACAGTGATCTCCAGTAACAAGGTGGATGGACCCTTAGTGGCGACAGCTTCCCCTCTACCTCCGACCTCAACTGGTTCTCCCTCCGGCAGAACCACTACTTCTGGTTGGACTACAAGCCAGCAGTCCCAACCCTACGCTGCTCTCCTGCCCCTGGAAAGGGCCTCAGGCAACCTAGCAGCTAAACGTCCCCGGGATAGGCCTCAGGCTTCCGGCCTAGCAGCCCGTGGCAGCACATCACACATCAACCCAGACAGCCATCCGGGTGGAACAGAACCCTGATCACCCAAGTAAATAGGCTCTGCCAGCAGGCCAAGGGACCAAAGAACATCCCTGCACATTGGCTGAGACACCTCATCCATTCAAGTCAGAGCTTGCAAAGACCCTGTTTTAGCTAATGTCACTAGCACGGTGCCACCTAGTGACAGAAGAGAAAGAGTGCAACAAGTCCAGATTAGAGAGGAATCAATTGATCTCATAACAATTTTCCAAGGCAACTATCTATCGCCTGGCAACTAAATTTGATAGCAACCCTGCTTAAACATCAGGGTGTTACATCAGAAAGGGACAGGCTTCTCTACTTAATTTAATTAAAAAACTGTGCAAAATCTGGTTCAGGTCTGTATAGAATCCAATCAGCTTCCAGTTTTTTTGTCAAAGCTTAATTGAACAAGCTAAAGTTAGAAGCTGATTGGCTATCATTCACAGCTGCACCAGATTTTGCACTCCCCAATTTTAGTAAATCATCCCCTATTTTACAAAGAGCAAAAAATCTTCTTTGCAGCATGCTAGCAGAAGATAGGCTTTTCTACTCAGGCTGTGGCTACTTTCTGCACCTGGAATTTATTTAGCTACTTTAACACCTTCCCTACCGAGTCATTGTAAAATGATGTCTGCGGGAACCCTCCCTCCCTCCGGGTGGACGTTATATAACGTTCTGAGCTTTCCTGGCGGCTAGGGCACGTGCTGCATCGTTTTTGTCCGCCGGGCACCCGTGATTGCCCTCAATCACGGCAGGACCATGGATCTGTGTGTGTTAACACACAGATCCGTGTCCTGTTAGAGGAGAGGAGACCGATGTGTGTTCTCAGTACAAAGGAACACACATCGGTCTCCTTCCCTTGTGAGTCCCCCTCCCCTACAGTTAGAGTCACTCCCAAGGGAACATAATAACCCCTTGATCGCCCCCTAATGTTAACCCCTTCCCTGCCAGTCACATTTACACAGTAATCAGTGCAGTTTCATAGCACTAATCGCTGTAAATGTGAATGGTCCCAAAAACGTGTGTGTTCCCAGTACAGATGAACGCACATCGGTCTCCTTCTCTTGTGAGTCCCCTCCCCTACAGTTAGAATCACTCCCAACGGAACATAATAACCCCTTGATCGCCCCCTAATGTTAACCCCTTCCGTGCCAGTCACATTTACACAGTAATCAGTGCAGTTTTATAGCACTACTCGCTGTATAAATGTGAATGGTCCCAAAAACGTGTCCGTCCCAATGTCACAATAAAAATCGCAGATCGGCACTATTACTAGTGAAAAATAAATAAATAATAAAAAACACCATAAACGCTATAACTTTTGCGCAAACCAATCAATATACGCTTATTGCAATTTTTTTTACCAAAAATATGTAGAAGAATACATATCGGCCTAAACTGAGGAAAAAAAATAGTTGTTTTTTTTTAAATTATATTTTTTATAGCAAAAAGTAAAAAATATTGTTTTTTTTTTTAAACTTGTCCCTCTTCTTTTGTTTTAACTAAAAACCACAGAGGTGATCAAATACCGCTAAAAGAAAGTTCTATTTGTGTGGAAAAAATTATAGACATTTCATTTGGGTACAGTGTTGCATGACTGCACAATTGTCATTCAAAGTGTGACAGCACTGAAAGCTGAAAAATGGCCTGGGCAGGAAGGGGGTGAAAGTGCCCGGTATTGAGGTGGTTAAACTAAAAGTTCAGTTGGACTTTTTAATTTAATCAAGCAGCAGTCGTAGGTTTAAATAATAATGTGTTCCTCTTTGAAGTAAAAATATCTGTGATGAAAGCATCCATGTGTTATTTATTTACAGATTTCGCTCTGATTCTGCAGAAGGAACTGCAGCATGTGCTTATTATTTCTCCATGACACAGATAACTAATTACCGACCCCATGATCTTTAATAAATGAAATATCTGTGTTGCCCATGGTACATTAAAATGAAATCTCCCAAGCATTGGTCTCTTGTGCTTGTGATTCCTGGACGAATCCCAGCTGGCCCGGTCCTGCTCTGGAGTAGGAGGGACTGATGTAGAGAATAGAGAGAACATGGCATGATTGATGGAGGCTTCATAGAACCCCACTGCTGCCTGGCAGGACTGCAGCGCTCACTTCAACTGCTAATTTATTGAGAGTGTATCTGGATTTGGTGGGTAACCTGTCCTGCTCTGATATCACTGACCTGCAGTCATCTTCATGATCCAAACATATTCATGTGCTTTACAGGGATCTGTCATTAGAAAGAGATGCTCTCATGGAAGGTGAAGGGTAATTATATACTATATTATATACTATATTATATACTACGCCAATGCTGGCAAAGCTGCAATGTTGTCCTTTAATTGAGAAGGTTCACTGGAAATAGATATGTTTTTTTCAGGCCTTAAAGGGGTTGTAAAGGTTTGTTTTTTATTTTCTAAATATGTTCCTCTAAGCTAGTGTAGTGTTGGTTCACTTACCTTTTCCTTCCATTTACCTTCTAAATGTTTTTTTTTCTTTGTCTGAATTTCTCACTTCCTGTAGGCTTGTCCCCCATCACCCCCTGGGGGTTAGTCAGCCAGAACAGCTTACTGAGGAGGAACAGGAAGTGAAGAATTCAGACAAAGAAAAAAAAACATTTAGAAGGGAAATCGAAGGAAAAGGTAAGTGAACCAACGATGTACTAACTTAAAGGAACCTATTTACAAAATAAAAACGAACCTTTACAACCCCTTTAATACTTTGATTATATATGAAATTTCAAAGTAAAGCAATTGGTAATTTATCTAAAGAAAATGTTTTTTTTTTTCATTTTGTAGAGAGTACGAAATAGTTCAAATCCCCATCAGAGTTATATTTTTTGTCATCGATCTCCCATTGAGGATAAAAACTTTTACTCCCTTTAGAGCAGTGTTTCTCAACTCTAGTCCTCAAGGCCCCCCAACAGGTCATGTTTTCAGGATTTCCATTATTTTGCACAGGTGATTTGATCAGTTTCACTGCCTTAGTAATCACCACAGCCTTTTCATCTGAGGGAAATCCTGAAAACATGACCTGTTGGGGGGGCGTGACGACTGGAGTTGAGAAACACTGCTTTAGACAGAGCAAGAAGTAAGAGGAAATCTTGCCAACATTACGGGCAGCATGGAGGCTTAGTGGTTAGTATTATGCATTGCAGCCAGGGCAGGACTTAGGGTGGTGGGGGCCCCTGGGCTTAATAATCAAAGGGCCCTCCTGGAGCAGAGAAGCGGGGGTGGGTTGTTACGGCCGACCGATCATAGTTGTTAAGGGGTGGGGGGGCTGAAACCGCCAACCGACCTATCGAAGTTGTTGAGTGGGGGCAGTGTGCCGACCGATCATACGGGGGGGGGGGGGTCCGCCGACCTACCAATCAAAGCTGCAGTGAAGGGGCCCCCTGGAGCATGAAAGTTTTTTAAGCTGGGGGGCTGGGGGCTGCAGGAATTGCCGTGAAATTGCGGGAAGGGATTGCCGCGAATGGGAAATTGCTGCGAAATTGCGGGAGGGTATTGCTGCGAAATTGCGGGAGGGGATTGCCGCGATTGCAGCAAAATTGCGGGAGGGGGTTGCCGTGATTGCCGCAAATGGGGGGTTGCCGCGATAGAGCCCGGGGCCCCCTATTGGGGCCCATGGGCTTGAGCCCAGTCAAGCCCAATGGTAAGTCCAGCCCTGCTTGCAGCACTAGGGTCCTCAGTTTGGTCTCAAACTAATACAGCAGCTGCATGGAGTTTGCATGTTCTCCCTGTTTTACCATGTGTTTCCTCCCGCACCCCCAAAGACATGCTGATAGGTAAATTGGCCCTGGTCTGTGTGCTACCCATGCCAAAAAGCTGAACTCACCTGCCATACGCCAGTCACTGTTGGGTTTGCGTGTCTCCCTCACAGGGTGTGGCCTTTCCCAGTTTGGGACATGCGTCTTCCGCTCCGGTTCTGGGTATTGCAGTTTCCCACTGGTTCTATTTCCCCGCCATTCCACAGCTCCTGGGGGTGATATCAGCTTTGTGGCATGGGTGGCAGGAGAGGAGAGGAGAAGAGAGCTGATAACCAGCATCTCTAAAAGGGACATCTACACTGATTATCAGAGCACTGGTGATCAGTGTCCTGATCATCAGTGTAATCCCACCAGTACCCATCAGTGCTGCCAATCAGTGCTGCCTATCAGTGTCCATCGGTGCTGTCAATCAGTGTCCATCAGTGCTGTCAATCAGTGTCCATAAGTGCTGCCAATCAGTGCCCATCAGTGCTGTCAATTAGTGCTCATCAGTGGTGTCAATCACTGCTCATCAGTGCTGGCAATCAGTGCCCATCAGTGCTGCCAATCAGTGCCCATCAGTGCTGTCAATCAGTATTCATCAGTGCTGCCAAACAGTGCCCATCAGTGCTGCCAATCAGTGCCCATCAGTGCTGCCAATCAGTACCCACTAGTGCCACCTATCAGTTCACATCAGTGCTGCCTATCAGTTCCGCCTTTCAGTGCACATTAGTGCCACGATCAGTGCCCATCAGTGCTGCCTATCAGTGCCCATCAATGCAGCCAATTAGTGACCATCAATGCCCCTCAGTGCTGTCTCATCAGTGCCCATCAATGCAGTCTATCAGTGTCCATTAGTATCCGTGAAATAGAAAAATGACTTGTTTACTAAATTTTATAACAAACGATGAAAAAGTATTTTTTTGTTTTGTTTTTTAATGTTGGTCTTTTTTCAGTTATTTGGCAAAAAATGAAAAGCCCAGTGGTGATTAAATACCCCTAAAAGAAACCCCTATATTTGTGTGAAAGGAGTTATAACAATTTTTTGGGGTACAGTGTTGTATGATCTCGCAATTGTCATTCAAAGTGTGACAGCGCTGAAAGCTGAATACTGGCCTGATCAGGAAGGGGATACAAGTGCCCAGTAAACAAGTGGTTAAGCTGACCATCCACTGTTAGTATTTTTTTAATTCAGCCACTGGACTGAGGGGAAAAAAAGAAAACTAACAGATTCCTCCATCCATGCAAATGAGGTAGGTGGAGGACTTTGTATTCTGACAGCCGGGACTAGAACCTTCTATTACACTGAACTGTGGATTGAGAAAAAATCCCAACATGTCCCTTTCAACAGAAGCCAATCAAATGATCGACTTCCTTTGACCAGGAAAGGCCACACAATGATCAAAATTTGTCTGGCCCCTGTTGAATCGACAATTTCGATCGGTGTATGGCCAGTTTTTGTACGTATGTAAGAAAGCACTACTCCATTAGAACTTGGAAATGTATGAATATAAAAAGCATATCTGCGCTCTAATAGGACAACAACTGCAGGAAGTGAGATTATCCCCCAACACTACAAAGACATGCTGCTAGGTGAAAACACTATTAAACCCAAAAACAAAAAAGGTTATTATATTGCAGCTTACCGATTCTAACCTGTGCTGACTGCCTTCGTTTTCCTAATAGGCCCTTTTCCCTTTATTTTCACCTAATGATCCTGCCACAAAGTCTGTTATTTTTTTACTTTAACAAATCGGCAGAGGTGGGGGTTTGACAAGAAGAATGAGACAAACCTTTTGACACTGACAGGGGTGCTCACAATGGTCAGTCAGCACCAGGGGCGGACTGACAACTCATGGGGCCCCCGGGCAATAGAAGATTATGGGGCCCCTGGGCTTACAGATGGCCACCATGCCAGGAGGCAGTGAAGAGGCGGGGCAGCTAAAATTTCAGGATTTTCACATCAAAAGCATGTCGGTTTCGGACATATCAGGGACAGATGTAAAAGAAACACAGATTTTTACATACTGTCCCTGGTTTTACTAATCCTGGCAACCCTGGTGGGGCCCCCTAGTGGCACGGGGCCCTCGGGCAGTGCCCGAGTGTCTCAATGGTCAGTCCGCCCCTGGTCAGCACTCACACCCCCTTCCTGCCCAAGTTAATTTTCAGCTTTAGCACTGTCGCTGTTTAAATGACAATTGCGCAGTCATGCTACACTACATAAAACAGAATTTTTATCATTTTGTTCCCACAAATAGAGCTTTCTTTTGGTGGTATTTGATGGGCACTGATGGATGGCACTGATATGCAGCACTGATGGGCATTGATAGGTGGCACTAATGGGCACTCATGGGTGGCACTGGTGGGCACTGATTGGCCCTTATAGGCGACACTGATGGGCACTGAAAGGCTGCACTAATGGACACTCATGGGCGGCACTGGTGGGCACTAAAAGGCTGCATTGATGGGTACTTATGAGTGGCACTGATAGGCGCTGATACATGGCACTGATGGGCACTGATAGGCATCCCTGATGGCACTGGCAGGCATTGGGGATGGGAACCGATTGGCAGGTGCCTGGGCACTAATTGGTATTTCCCTGTTGGTCTAGGGTGGAATACATGGTGGTCCAGTGTTGTGGCCTTCCCTGGTGGTCCTGGCGGCATCCTGGTGGTCCTCGGCGGGCATCTGAGGAGGGGCTGCGCTGATAAACAATCAGCACAGACCCACCACTGTCTATTCGCATCTGTTAGACGCGAGTGAGGAAAAGCCAATCAACGGCTCTTTTTGTTCACATGGTGATCAGCCGTGATTGGACACGGCTGATCATGTGGTAAAGAGCCTCCATCAGAGATTAGTGTAGCAGTGTGTCAGACTGACACGGGCACCAGCGATTGCCGCAAAGTGCCCCCATGGGCGCGTGGTGGCTGTTATCCTGATGGATGTCATATGATGTCTAGTCAGGATAACCGTACCACCACCCGGCCGTCATTCTGCTATAGGCTGGGCAGGAAGTGGTTAAATAAAAACACCTGTAATGAAAAATCAAGGGGCCCCTAATGCAGTGGTATTAAACTAAATTTCATTGTGGATTGCATCAGCATTATGGTTGGTCTCAAAGGTCTGGTTGTATTTGTAAGACTAGATTTCCAGAACACCCCCCAACCCCCATATATATATATATATATATATATATATATATATATATATATATATATATATATATATATATATATATATATATATATATATATAACATAGATGTATTCTATATATTAAAAACTATTAACAGAAGTAAAACCCAAAGTTGCGAGTTGTATTGATAGTGTTTTTTTTTTTTTTTTAGAAAATTACAATTTACAACACATCCTCTTTTTTTTCCATTTCACAGTAAATAATTATTGGGGAGATGTTTTCAGGTGTCACACTTCTACGTAAATTACACCTGATAATACTTTAGTCTTTTTTATAAATTACTAACACATTTTCGTATTTTACCCCCATTGTTTAATTCTCTCCACTTCTGGGATAGTTGTATAATTGCTCTGCTAAACAAACACATCCACACAAAAGCTGACAATCCGGCTCCTCCGTGCCCATGGCTAATTAGGCGCTGTTTTCTCAAGCCCTCCGTAATGAACACGATTGAGATAATTGCCCAGAAAAATGTGTCTCCTGATTATTCTGCATATCAGTCAGAACAGGTATATTTATTATAGGATCGGTTAGGAAAATCTTGGTCACATTAGAGCCCACAGTGTTTCCATTACAGCCTTGTTCACAACAGATGCATTGCCAGCAATTATCTGCGTTTTCGAAAGCCGTATAATGCACGAATAAGAACAAAATACATTCAGTATCCGGAGATAGTAACGTGTTGCACTGCATATTATTGTGCTGAAGTCCAAAATTCTTAATTGCAGATGTGCTAGTTGACATTTTGCCATTTAAATTAAATCGGAGGTCCACCCAAATTTTTTTTTTTTAAAGCCAGCAGCTACAAATACTGCAGCTGCTGACTTTTAATAAATGGACACTTACCTGTCTAGCGCGCCTGCGGTGTCGGCACCTGAGGCCCGAGCAATCGTTCGTCTCTCGGCTGCACCCTGCCCCAATCCTCGTGAGGGAATCAGGAAGTGAAGCGTTGCGGCATGCGCGAGTGGCGCGACCCGTCCTCACTGGTCCCCGCTGTCTCCTGGGACGAATGTGTTTCCCAAAAGACAGCGGGGGGAGGGGTAGTGACTCCCGGGGGAGTCTTTTCCTAGAAGTGGGTGCAAATTAGGGTGATCACGTGTCCCGAATTGCCCGCATTTTGTAGGTCTGTCCCGGACACATTCATTCCAGGACAATACAGTGTCACGGAATGAAACTGACACAACCACCCCCCGGGCCAATCTGATGCCCCCAAAAAAGGCCGCCACATCACCGCTTTACTCACTGACAGTAGTTGTCCTGGCCGGGAATGCCTGGAGGAGTACAATCCCGCCCCCTGCTTGTGATTGGAGAAATCATGAATCCCGTCTCTTGTGTCCAATCACTGTGCTGTGATTCGTTACAGCACAAGCTGATTTTTGGAAAGGGAGGGTTTCCCTGAATAGTAGTTTGGAAATGTGGTCACCCTAGTGGAAATACCTGTATTATACAGGTATCTGCACCCCCCTGATAGGTGCCAAATGTGACACCGGAGGGGGAAGGGTTTCCGAAAGTGGAGGTTTACTTTTTGTGTGGACCTCCGCTTTAAGTAAAGCCTAAACGAAGCACATTTTTAAAAATTAGAAGAATTAAAATTCCTGTCATGTTTGTCTTTGGCCCTTTGGGGTGCTAGTGCTTTGCTTCTTATCTCCATGATGCCCATACACGAATTGTCACTAGGATGACAGCATTGAAGTCATCTACCTACACAGTAATGAAGCCTGAGGAGCACATTTATGGTTCATTCCCACTAGCGTTGGTCTCTGAGGAGCAATCCACATTCGGGTTGCTGCCTGCTGTAACCCCTTCCTCCCTGCACTAACACTGCATTGTACATGGTTTGAGGGCCACTTGCAGAGCAGCCCCATTCACTTGATTGGGTTACATTCAACAGGTGCTATTTTATTATTTATTTATTACTGGTACTTATATAGCGCCATCAATTTACACAACGCTTTACATATATATTGTACATTTACATCACTCCCTGCACTCAATGGATGACCTAGTGGTGATAGGCGGAAGTGCTAAGCACTTAGCTACTGTGCCCGCTAAAAGAAACAAGGGGGTGATTCCTGCTTCGGCCACGGTATGTGTACATCCCTAAGCCACTGTTACTTCAGGTAAAGGGGGTAGCAGTTGTGGGTTGGTAAAAATGCAGTTCAAGAGTGGGGTTTACCCCCCCCCCCCCACACACACACACACACCTGCTAGTATGATTGAGTCCTCACTTTGTCACTAGAGATATCTGCATCCTTAATTGATTCCTTAATTGATCTATAAAAAAAAGGTATGCTTTAATTACAAGACTCCACCCCCAGCGCACCCACTGGTCCCCCCCATTCTTCTAACTGTGTCTTCATTGGATAGATACACCATTACTTTAACTCCTGACAAGGTAAATCTCCCCAGTAAAAACGCAGACAAAAAAAAAGACAGAGACTCCCTTCTCTGGTCTATTCTAAGCATGAAAAATGGATTTGGCTGGAGCTGAGTGTTAAATAAAATCCTTAGGCCCCTTTCACACGAGGCGGATCAGTAACGTTCCACCACGTGAACCTCCGCTTGCTCAGTGGGATCGCTCCGTTGATCCCCGCTGAGCCGGCGGATGACAGGGCGGTCCCCGCACAATGTGCAGGGACCGCCCTGTCTTTACTCCGTTCTCCGCTATGGGAGGATCGGATGAACACAGACCATCTGCACACTGGGTACGATTTAGTTCGATTTGAGATGCGATTTCACATGTGAAATCGCATCTCAAATCGGCGGCATTTTCCGGCAATTGCTGGCAATGACACCGTCCTAATCGGTGCGACGCCGCATCTGCGGCGCTGCACCGATTTCAAAAAGTAGTTCCTGTACTACTTTTTGCGATTTCAGGACGCGATTTACATTGATATCTGTGCAGAAACCTGCACAGATGTCTCTTAAATCGCAGCCAAAATCGGGACTGCCAGCGGGAGAGAAATCGTGCAAGTTCAGCTGAACTCGCACGATTTCACTCCCGCAGCCCAGTGTGAACCAGGGCTAAAACCTAGAAGCTGATTGGTTACTATGCACAGCTGCACCAGATCATTCGTGCACCAGTTTTGGTAAATCTCCCCCCAATGTATATCAATGTATGGCAACACAACATGTATTAACACACTTCTTGTGTGAACTCTTTCTTTCTTATCCATAAAATTCTATTTCTGCCAGAAAAAGTAATAAAAGACAAAGAAATATATATATATATACAGTTGATCCTCGGATTACGAGCATAATCCATTCCAGGAGTATGCTCGTAATCCAAAGTACTTGCATATCAAAGCGAGTTTTCCCATTGAAGTCAACGGAAACGAAAATAATTAGTTCCGCATTGACTTCAATGGGATGCAATACCGAATGCGGCCAGAGACGTTGGAGCGCCAGAGAGCAAAACGGCTGGAAAGACCTGAGGACACTTTGGTTTGTTTCCTGTGCCCTGCCGTACCTCAGGCCAAATTATGTACTGCAGGCCATTGTTCGGCTTTTCCCGGCTCATGTGCCCACGTACCTCAGGCCAAATTAGGTACTGCAGGCCTATTTTTGGCTCTGCTCGGCTTCTGCGGCCCCGTACCTGAGGCCAAATGAGGTACTGCAGTCCTATTTATCTTGAATTCTGCTTGTCTTGCAAGTCAACACTTGCAAACCGAGTCAGAATTTAAAAAAAGAAGTTGCAAATCAAAACGCTCTCAAACCAAGTTACTCTTAAACTGAGGTTCCACTGTATATATATATATATATATATATATATATATGTGTATAGTACTAAATTGTAAGCTCTAACGAGCAGGGCCCTCTGATTCCTACCGTATTGAACTGTATTGTAACTGTACTGCCTGTCCTCATGTTGTAAAGTGCTGCTCAAACTGTTTGCGCTACATGAATATAAATCCTGTATAATAATATATACATACTGTATAAATAAATCGTTTATTCTTACAAAAAAATTCAATCATATTGTTTTAGGATTTTCTGTATGAATAAACAGATTTTTATAGTATATAGCTCTATCTATTTTTTCTTAGATTACATATTGAATAGATATTTTTGAATACATCCGTAGTAATGTTTTGGTTCCAGTGTACAAGAACGTTTTACCTGTTATGCTTCCATGGTCCGGTAAACCCAAAATACAAATACGTTATTAAAAGACATATTTTAGAACTGGAAAACATTCTCTATGAAGTTGGGTGCAAATCTTGTTTTTTTTTTCAGCCATTTCAGGATAGGATGAGGCTAAGGAGAGAACTTCTGCAATGTCGGACCCCCATTTATGAAGCCTTGTCCTGAATATTGTTACTTTTCATGGATTGCTGCAGCTTATATCTGTAGCCTATAGTGTCCCTTTTATATTACTGACCTGTGTTTAAAGCTGAACATGGCGTGGGGAATTTTCCACATTTTGTCATGTTATAGCCAAAAAAGTAAATGTATATTATTGAGATTTTATATGATAGACCAACACAAAGTTGCCCATATGAGCAGAAAAAGTCTGGATGTCCGCACTCCAAATAAATATCTTTATTGAAGAAATAGTCCACACAACATTCAGAATAAAAAGCACAACAGCTTTTTTTTATTCTGATTGTTGTGTGGACTATTTCTTCAATAAAGATATTAACTTGGAGTGCGGCCATCCAGACTTTTTGTGCTCATATGGGCAACTTTGTGTTGTATCCTGCATACTGAGCCAGCACCTTATCTGTGTGGGGGAGGTGAGAATTTGGAATTGCTATCCTGAGCAGTTTATTACTTTAACAAAGTGGCACATAAATGTGAAGTGGAAGGAAAAATTATAAATAGTTTTCAGCATTTTTTACAAATAAATATGTGAAAAGTGTGGCATGCATTTGTATTCAGCCCCCCTGAGTCAATACTTTGTAGAACCTCCTTTCACTGTAATTACAGCTGTAAGGCCTCGTACACACGATCAAATCTGTCTGCTGGAAACGGTCTGCTAGACCGTTTCAGCAGACAGATTCGATCGTGTGTACGGGCGAGCCGACGGATTTGGCCACCCGACAGATTGGAAAGCATGCTTACCAATCTGTCGGGTGGGAACCAGTCCGCCCGACATGTCTGCTGGTTAGTACGCTAACCAGCAGACATGTCTTCTCGCACACGCGCCGAATGGTTTCGACGCATGCGCGGAAGTGTTTTACTTCTTGGTGCGGTGACGTGGTGGCGTCAACGTCACCGCCACGTCACCGACACGTCAGCGTGCTGTCTGCTGGCGGGGATTTTGGTTTGCTTGTGTGTACACGCGAGCAAACCAAAATGCCAGCAGACAGATTTGTTCAAATCGGTCGGACAGACCGTTTTGAACAAATCGATTGCCTCGTGTGTACGAGGCCTAAGTCTTTTTGGGTATGTCTCTACCAGCTTTTTACATCTAGAAAGTGAATTTTTTGCCCATTCTTCTTTGCCAAGTAGCTCAAGCTCTGTCAGATTGGATAGAGAGCATCTGTGAGCAGCAATTTTCAAGTCTTGCCACAATTCTCAACTGGATTTAGGTCTGGACTTTGACTGGGTCATTCTAACACATGAATATGCTTTGATCTAAACCATTCCATTGTAGCTTTGGCTGTATGTTTAGGGTTGTTGTCCTGCTGGAAGGTGACCCTCTGCCCCAGTCTCCAGTCTTTTGCTGACTCTTAACTGTTTTCTTCTAAGATTTCCTTGTATTTTGCTTCATCCATCTTCCCATCAACTCTAAACAGCTTCCCTTTCCCTGCTGAAGAAAGGCATCTCCACAATGTGATCCTTTTACTGTATTTATTGCATGTTACTTACCTGTAAAAGCCTCCTATGTGTAGACATCCAAAAGCCCTGAGACTGTTGGATGCCACCATCTTTTAAGTGACGTCAACAACTTAAGCAGACTCAGAGCTGTTACTCAAGTGAACATCTATAGTATTCCTTTCCCTCCACTCCTGGCAGCTACACACAGTATCTCACAAAAGTGAGTACACTCCTCACATACTTGTAAATATTTTATTATATCTTTTTATGTGACAACACTGAAGAAATGACACTTTCCTACAATGTAAAGTAGTGAGTGTACAGCTTGTATAACAGTGTAAATTTGCTGTCCCCTCAAAATAACTCAACACACAGCCATTAATGTCTAAACCGCTATCAACAAACATGAGTACACGCCTAAGTGAAAATGTCCAAATTGAGTCCAATTACCCATTTTTCCTCTCCGGTGTCATGTGACTCGTTAGTATCTCGGGTGTGAATGAGGAGCAGGTGTGGTAAATTTGGTGTTATCGCTCTCACTTTCTCATACTGGTCACTGGAAGTTCAACATGGCACCTCATGGCAAAGAACACTCTGCGATTCAGAAAAAGAAATTGTTGCTATACAAAAGGTTGTCCTAGGCTATAAGAAGATTGCCAAGACCCTGAAACTAAGCTGGCACGGTAGCCAAGATCACACAGTGGTTTAACAGGACAGGCCTTGCGATGGACAACCAAAGAAGTTGAGTGCACAAGCTCAGCGTCATTTCCAGAGGTTGTCTTAGGGAAATAGACTTTTGAGTGCTGCCAGCATTACTGCAGAGGTTGGAGGGGTGGGGGGTCAGCCTGTCAGTACTCAGACCATACGCTGCACACTGCATCAAATTGGTCTGCATGGCTGTCATCCCAGGAGGAAGCCTCTTTTAAAGATGATGCACAAGAAAGCCTGCAAACAGTTTGCTGAAGACAAGCAGACTAAGGACATGGATTACTGGAACCATGTCCTGTGGTCTGATGAGACCGAGATGAACTTATTTGGTTCAAATGGTGTCAAGCGGCAACCAGGTGAGGAGTACAAAGACGAGTGTGTCTTGCCTACAGTCAAGCATGGTTGTGGGAGTGTCATGGTCTGGGGCTTCATGAGTGCTGCCGTCACTGGGGATCTAAAGTTCATTGAGGGAACCATTAATGCCAACATGTACTGTGACATACTGAAGCAGAGCATGATCCCCTCGCTTTGGAGACTGGGCTGCAGGGCAGTATTCCAACATAATAATGACCCCAAACACATCTCTTAGACAACCACTCCCTTGCTAAAGAACCTAAGGGTAAAGGTGATGGACTGGCCAAGCATTTCTCCAGACCTAAACCCTATTGAGCATCTGTGTGACATCTTCAAACAGAAGTTGGAGGAGCGCAAGGTCTCTACCATCTACCAGCTCTGTGATGTTGTTATGAAGGAGTGGAAGAGGATTCCAGTGGCAACCTGTGAAGCTCTGGTGAACTCCATGACCAAGAGGATTAAGGTAGTGCTGGAAAATAATGGTGGCCACACAAAATGTTGACACTTTGGACCCAATTTGGACATTTTCCCTTAGGGGTGTACTCACTTTTGTTGTCAGTGGTTTAGACATTAATGGCTGTGTGTTGAGTTATTTTGAGGGGACAGAAAATGTACACTGTTATACAATCTGTTCACGCACTACTTTACATTATAGCAAAGTGTCAGTTCTATAGTGTTGTCACATGAAAAGATATAATAAAATATTTACAAAAATGTGAGGGGTGTACTCACTTTTTTAAAATACTGTAAAGGGTTATGTAGGGAGATGAGGGGAGGGGCAGAGGAGCTGGGCCAGCACAGAGAGTAATTAGAAAGAAAAACATGTGAGGGCTATGATGTGCATGGAGGGAGGAGGCTGAGCTGGGGAACTAGTTTAATATAAGTTAGGGCTCATGCACATGGGAATAAATAATGCTGTATTGAGATCCATACAACATATAGTTTTTTTTATAGAAGTGAATGTAGCAGTATTGAATATTATGGTCCCAGTTTAGGCCATTGCAAGTGAATAAAAAAATGAGGGCAGGAAAAACACTGCATCAATTTTTGGAAATTGGAAAATAAATTACCTTTCAGTGCAGGTAAAGCTTTACATTTGTGGAAAAAAGTGCATTTAACCCGATATTATATATTTTATTTATTGATATGTTCCCTGATTATACTTCTACTTTAAATCATTTTCTAAACTAAAAGTTGGTGCTCAGATATTGATCCATAATGTTGCAGTATACAAGGAGTACAGAAATATTAGGCAAATGAGTATTTTGACAACAACATCCTCTTTATGCATGTTGTCTTACTCCAAGCTGTATAGGCCCGAAAGCCCACTACCAATTAAGCATATTAGGTGATGTGTATCTCTGTAATGAGAAGGGGTGTGGTCTAATGACATCAACACTCTATATCAGGTGTGCATAATTATTGGTCAACTTCCTTTCCTTTGGCAAAATGGGTCAAAAGAAGGACTTGACAGGCTCAGAAAAGTCAAAAATAGTGAGATATCTTGCAGAGGGATGCAGCACTCTTAAAATTGCAAAGCTTCTGAAGCGTGATCATCGAACAATCAAGTGTTTCATTCAAAATAGTCAAGAGGGTCGCAAGAAGCGTGTGGAAAAACCAAGGCGCAAAATAACTGCCCATGAACTGAGAAAAGTCAAGCGTGCAGCTGCCAAGATGCCACTTGCCACCAGTTTGGCCATATTTCAGAGCTGCAACATCACTGGAGTGCCCAAAAGCACAAGGTGTGCAATACTCAGAGACATCGCCAAGGTAAGAAAGGCTGAAAGACGACCACCACTGAACAAGACACACAAGCTGAAACGTCAAGACTGGGCCAAGAAATATCTCAAGACTGATTTTTCTAAGGTTTTATGGACTGATGAAATGAGAGTGAGTCTTGATGGGCCAGATGGATGGGCCCGTGGCTGGATTGGTAAAGGGCAGAGAGCTCCAGTCCGACCCAGACGCCAGCAAGGTGGAGGTGGAGTACTGGTTTGGGCTGGTATCATCAAAGATGAGCTTGTGGGGCCTTTTCAGGTTGAGGATGGAGTCAAGCTCAACTCCCAGTCCTACTGCCAGTTTCTGGAAGACACCTTCTTCAAGCAGTGGTACAGGAAGAAGTCCGCATCCTTCAAGAAAAACATGATTTTCATGCAGGACAATGCTCCATCACACGCGTCCAAGTACTCCACAGCGTGGCTGGCAAGAAAGGGTATAAAAGAAGAAAAACGAATGACATGGCCTCCTTGTTCACCTGATCTGAACCCCATTGAGAACCTGTGGTCCATCATCAAATGTGAGATTTACAAGGAGGGAAAACAGTACACCTCTCTGAACATTGTCTTGGAGGCTGCGGTTGCTGCTGCACGCAATGTTGATGGTGAACAGATCAAAACACTGACAGAATCCATGGATGGCAGGCTGCATGAGTGTCCTTGCAAAGAAAGGTGGCTATATTGGTCACTGATTTGTTTTTGTTTTGTTTTTGAATGTCAGAAATGTATATTTGTGAATGTTGAGATGTTATATTGGTTTCACTGGTAAAAATAAATAATTGAAATGGGTATATATTTGTTTTTTGTTAAGTTGCCTAATAATTCAGCACAGTAATAGTCACCTGCACACACAGATATCCCCCTAAAATAGCTAAAACTAAAAACAAACTAAAAACTACTTCCAAAAATATTCAGCTTTGATATTAATGAGTTTTTTGGGTTCATTGAGAACATGGTTGTTGTTCAATAATAAAATTAATCCTCAAAAATACAACTTGCCTAATAATTCTGCACTCCCTGTATTACATAAAAGATAGGCTTCCAGGTAATAAATTCCTACCGCCATATCGATGTTCTAACATCCTCTGCCCTCACTATCAACTGCAACTGTCCAATCTACAGATGGAAGGATGTGTTAAGTGTATATTTACAATTTTATTTTAGTTAACTGCCACTTGTACAGAGTCATGTGATCTTAGTAACTTCCACTTTTGTTGCTACTGACTCAAAGATAGGAAGTGTGACAACCTTTTTCTATGTCTCCTGTTTTGGTTACACCTATTCCCTTAATGTCTTGTCTGGTGTCACCAAAATAGAAATCTCACCAATGGGGACACAAATAACAGATAAAAAGGTGACAAAGATTGTAATCCCTCTAAAACAAGAAAAAAGATTTAAAAAAATAGGTATACTTTATCCAGATATAATGAAAAAAAAGTGTTGCCCAGACTGCTACATCAATGTGGTTGTAAAGGCACAACTTTTTTTTATCTTCATGTATGCATTAAGGTAAAAAACCTCCTGTGTGCAGCAGCCCCCTTTAAAACGTACCTGAGCCCCCTCTCGATCCAGCAATGTCAAGGAGAGCCTTGCCTCTCCTGTTTGGCTCACTGCTGTCAATCATAGCCAGTGAGCCAAACAGGAGCCGGAGGGGACGGGGCTGAGATGCGGATCCATGTGTGAATGGACACACAATGCAGCGGCTCAGCTCGGGTGCCTCATAGCAAGCTGCTTGCTGTGGGGGCACCCAGCAAGAGGGAGGGACCAGGAGCGCCGGCGTGGGACCCAAGAAGGGGAGAATCTGGGTTGCTCTGTGCAAAATGCTGTACAGAGCAAGTAAGTACAGGCATACCCCACTTTTAAATACACAATGAGGTTTATTTACTATAGCTGGAGAGTGAAAAATCAGGCTCACTTCTGCACAGAAACCAATTTGTGCTTCTAACCCCAGCTTGTTCAATTAATCCCGGTAATAAAACCTGGAAGCTGATTAGTTTCTGTGCAGAAGGGAGCCCCAATTTTGCACTCTCCAGCGATAGTAAATAAACCTCATTGTGTACTTAAAAGTGGGGTATGCCTGTATATAATTTTTTTTTTTAAATAAAAAACAAGACTTTACTCTCACTTTAACATACAATAAATTGTACTTGTGAGTTTTGGAAGAATTTGTTACCTTTTGTAGAGATTTTACAACTTGTTGGGAAATCTTTGAAACTATTGGATAACTGATACCCTTTGACCATAGTCCATCCCTGAGGATGCCAACCAAGACAGGGGAAAAAAGTCAAATCAACAGTGATGGCAGAATCTCTCCTATAACGTCATTATCAGAGATATGCCCATGTATCGGCCAAGCCTGGACTAGTAAACTTGCACTGTAGCTTGTCTGCTATAATTTATGGACCTGTAGGAACTTACATGTGTTGTACAAAACACACTAGGGTTGATTTACCAAATCTGGAACCATAGGTGTGCGCAACCTATGGCATTAGGGTGTGCACCTCCAAAGCTCATATACAGTATAGATATATATATCATTTTTATAAGTTTTTTTATTTTAACTTTTTAACTAGTTTATTCTTTTTTCAATTTTGTTTTACAATTTATTATTTTATTTTTTTAACTTTTTTTTTAGGAGCCCCATTGGTGGTCTTTGACATATCAGGGGTTTAAACAGACCCCTGATGTCTCACTTTTGAGATAGAGAAAGGGACTGAGAACAGAGATTCTTCAGTCCCTTTCTCTGCAGCCAAGCACCAGGGGGAATCTGCACATTTGTGATTAGGGTGTGCCCAGGCAGACCTGGCACACTCTGTGCACACGCCTATGACTGAAACTACTACAACTAAAATATATGAACTACACTGACCAAAGACTGTGTACACAGACAGAACTTGGCAAGCTTGGTAAAGGAGTCATGTTCACCTAAAGACCACCTGGATTTTTGTACCATTGTCGTCTGATGGATGTCCATAGATTACACTGGGGTTGATTTACTAAAACCCGGAGAGTGCAAAATCTTTTGCAGCCGTACATGGTAGCCAATCAGCTTCTAACTTCAGCTTGTTCAATTAAGCTTTGAGTAAAAACCCTGGAAGCTGATTCGTTATCATGCACAGCTGCACCAGATTGTGCACTCCAGTTTTAGTAAATTAACCCCAGTGTAATCTATGGACATGGTACCAAAATCCAGGTGGTCTTTAGGTGAACATGACTCCTTTACCAAGCTTGCCAAGTTCTGTCTGTGTACACAGTCTTTGGTCAGTGTGGTTCATATTTTTTTAGCTGTAGGTAGGCCTTGTATCTGACTATACAAACTTTCTAAAAAATTGTTACTTATAGCTTGCTAAGGGGTTTTGCTATGCTATCAAAAAGAGCATTCTCTCTAATCATTTAAGGATTGCCCAGCCAACTCCATAATGGTTCCGTTATTCATAAACAGGAAATGTATCTAGACAGACAGTAAAGGCTAGTCAATTATAATGGAGCTATTCAGTAAAAGCGCAGCTGAGTCATTTTACTTTTTACATTTCAACACCAAACAAGTTTTCTTCATAATGTAATTTTCTTAAAGGATATCTTAATCCAAAAACATACTGTATATACTCACATATAAGCCGACCCGAATATAACCCGAGGCACCTAATTTTACCGCAAAAAATGGGAAAACTTCCTGACTCGAGTATAAGCCTAGGGTGAGAATGCAGCAGCTACTGTAAGTGGAAAAGAGGGTCAACAATGCCCATCTGCAGCCTCACTGTGCCATTTGCCGCCACACTGTGCCCATTTCCAGCCTTATGTTGCCCATAAGCAACCTTACTGTGCCCATAAGCAATCTCACTGTGCCCATGTACCTTATCTCAGTATTGATGAGGAGGCAAGGAAACCAATATCACACAGTACATTGTCCCCTCTGATTCACAGCAGCGTTGTGTGTATAGGAAGTTCGCGCCATCCACGCCGTCCACACCATCCACTGTAACAAAGCTCCGCCTCCTCTTTGTCACGGACGGACGAGGAGGAGGTGGGATGGCGCAGACTTTCTATACACACAACACCGCTGTGAATCAAGGGGACAATGTACTGACAGGAAACCTGACTCAAGTATAAGCCGAGGGGGACTTTTTCAGAACAAAAAAATGTGCTGAAAAATTCGGCTTATACTCGAGTATATACCGTAAATGCAATATATTCCATTTTACAAGTCCTTAGATATTTTCAAGACTAGGTAAATTTTCTGCTAGTACAAAATCGGATTGACCCTGCCAAAAACTGTGTGTCTTTGTGACTTCCTGTCAATTAAAAATCAATCTCAAACAACAATATCAGCTACCTCAGTTGTTTTACAGAACATCTTTACCTTGTATTATTAAAATAAAGTTAACAAAAAAGTTAAAATCAGGAGATCAGCCTAGTGTGACAATGTTGCTCCTCCATAGATGCAGTATGGTGAATGAGCGTTGTCACCCATGGACAGGAAGTTTGCTGTTGGCAGGATCACCAGGTAAAAATAAAGGAAACACTGCATGTTCTTGGATTTGGTTGCGTTTTAATGTATGACTTAACATTTAAAATAATTGGCTTAATTCTCATGAGTGTTACCTGGCAAAGCCAAACCTAAACACATAAGAGCAGGACGTTATAGGTAGAATTCACCATTACGCAGGGTCTCCATATTTCTGTTGTGGCCCAACAATCAGGCTTATTCTATTAGAAAAGGCTGAGCTAATATCACAATAAAATGGGCAATAACCCTTAGCAACCAAAAACATTTACTGGGCACCGGTTCAGAGCAATCAAAGCAAAAATTGAAGATTTTAATTAGGTTGCTTTGGGTTACTGCACTTTGCTCATTTGAATTAGCCCTACTTTGGTCATTTGCATTCTAAATGAATAGTTATTTAACCACTCTAAACCATGTAGGTGAACCTTTATTTATGATCCAGCTCCTGTGATGATCCAAAGCATCTTAAGAATTCTCATTGCACTCATTCCAGAGGCTCGCTGGGCATTCTGAATAGTCTGAATATCAGTCTCATGTCTATAATTTCCTCCAATACTTCCTAGTCATGAGCTGTAAATCACTAAAGCTTATCTGCCGAGCTGTGCAGCCATTCCATTGCTCAGCCTATTGGGTGTTTGGAAAAGATTATCTAAATCATTCCTAATGCCTAACTACTGCTGTGCAAATTATCTCTTATTACTTAGACCTCTCTCCCTCCTGCTAGCGTGGACCCAGGCTAAAATGTACAGTTTTTCTTCAGCCTTCCTTTGCTTCCTCGTTTATTTTGTTCATTGATTGCTATGCTAAGTGCAGTTAGATTACACTGAGAAAGGAAAGGAAGCAAACTCTTAATAACTTTGCCAGGTAGGGTTTTCCTTGGTGGCACTGATGCTCTGTGGGGCTGCCTACAACAAATCCACTTTTCTGGAAAATACATTTTTACATGATTTTTAAGGTTAATACTGTACAGTAACCTTTTTTTTTACCCTGGAGGAGCCCCTAACATAAATTTCAGGTCTCAGAAAACAAAACCCTACCTTACTAAAACCAGTTCATCAGGGTTAAGTGGCCCACATTTCTCTAACATTAGTGGTTAGTAGGAAGGACGTCACCCTTACAGACACCTCAAAACATGATTGGTGTCATGCTGGCAGCTTTGGCAAATGCCATTGGTACTGGAGCTATGCAGGAACCATCCGATAGGAGGCGAAACAGACACAGCTTAAAGAACCTTTGCAACCTCTAGACTCTAGATCACAGGTGTAAACACAAGGCCCGCGGGCCGAATCCGGCCCTCCAGGCAATTTTATGTGGCCCTCGCACCTCTCCTGCAGCTGCAGGAGAGCTCCAGCCCTCCTCTGGTCCTCTTTAAGGCCCATACTTTCTGCTTTTAATCAATGCATCCAACTTCTTCCCTGCAGCAGCATACGAAAAGGGGGGTGCACTCTGATGTAAAGGAAGAGTGGGGGATTCAACTTATGATGGTGGGTTGGCTTTTAACATCTAATGTAAGGGGAGGGGTTGCGCTGGACTTCTAATCTTACAAATACAATGGGCTCTTTATGGGCAATCATAATGCTGATGCGGCCCATGATGAAATTGAGTTGGACACCCCTGCTCTAGATGTTGTTAAGCCTAGAGCAGTGATGGGGAACTTTGGCACCCCAGATGTTTTGGAATTACATTTCCCTTGATGCTCAAATACACTGCAGAGTGCATAAGCATCATGGGAAATGTAGTTCTAAAACATCTGGGGTGCCGAGGTTCACCATCACTGGCCTAGAGGAACCCTGGTTGGGAATGGCTGCTGTCGAGCATATAATTATTATTGTTATTTTATTATTACTGATGTAAGAATACACTTTCGTTCTGATAGAGTTGTATTGTGTATAAACTGGCACCAATGATAACACTGCATTGAGGTCCATATAAAAAAAATGTGTACAGTCTGCAATATCAGCCCACAAGTACTCAAATATCCAAATGGGGTGATTTAGAAAAAGGATAAAGACTTTTCACTATGTAAAGTATATGTGTACATTGCAAAGTTAATGTTCATTCAGTGAAATAGATGAAGTCGTGTTTATTTCAATCATCTAACCATATACAAGCAAAAGGTTTATTTTAATTTCCATTGCACATGATTGGGCCTTCAGCATGAACACAGCCTCATCTTTATTTACTATTATTAGTAACTATGTAAGTATACGCTTTGAAAAGTGAATATGCAACTTGCTAACTGAACAGCCTCTGCTCTTAGTAAGTCAACAGCATTGAACCCTTCCAGAATCTGCCACAGATGCCAGAACGACAGTCTGGGCTTTTATATATATTTCAATAACAATAGAGAAATAATAATACTAACACTAAACATCGAAAAAACACATCCCAAAATTTGACTTGTCAAAGGGGCGTTCCTTTTCCAACTGTATAATATGTCTAATGGATAGCATAGTATATTTACTGTATTTCTATAGGATATTCTGATTACTTGGCAATCGGACCAACCTTTATATTAGGACATATGTAAGATTATATCACAAATGTATTACATGTGCTGTAGCTTTTTTTTTTCATGTATACAAATATTTCCCCCTGTATAAATACAATCTGTTTTTATATGTTTATATTATTTGTGTGATCTTTTTTCTACCTCATTCACATGGCCTTAACAATTTTACTGATCATTAGGCAAGGAACAAAAGTTCCTACGTAAATGATCAGAAAATAGATCAGTTTTTGAATGCATTTTTTTTTTATAGTATATGTTTATATACATGTCCTTACATATTTTTGGGGTTTTGTGTTAGGGATCTGAATGCAACGCATGTTTTTTATGCACCTCTGTGAATGTCTCCAATGAAAACAATGCAGCTGCGTACAAATTTCTTTTTTTTTTTTGTGAATGAGGCCTAAAAAGGTTCATCTACTTGTGATATTTCAAACCTTAACCAATAACAAGAATATTAATATGAATATCCAAATCTATATGGTGTGTTGTGTTTATTTGTTACCTGCGGCCTTATCTGACTTTACTAAGAAAAATTGCATGTTTTTTTATTTATATCTGCAAATCGGACAAAAATGTAATAAATATAACATAATTCTGTGTGAAAAGAGACTGCAATTAGGTGTCATAATAACATTTACATTTTATATAAAGAAATAAATCTGATTATTAAAATGCTTCACGTGTCATTTTTATTTAAAGAGTGTGTACTGAAAAGGCCTTAAAAATATATATATATATATTTTTCTGCTTAAATGTTGTAAGGAAAAATATCCAGCTTGTGAGGCTAAAATCTCATTCATCTTCTGCCGTGATCACACAATACTAGGAGCTGTGGTGTGTTTCGGAAAAGGATTAGCCATTAGTTAGCCTCTGGTCTTAAATAGTAGCCATTTGCTGGGAAAGGAGGGACTGAGGATGGAAGAAGGGCCTCTGTATGTTAGAGGATAAAGGAACCCCTGACACAAGCATTTCTCAAAATGGCGGCAAGAGCTGTGCTTTCTCCGTATTGCCGAAATGGGAGTCTATTGAAGAAAGAGCCTGGAATTTTCTAGCCATCTGTGCCATGCAAGCTTTCCATGGCTGGGGGAAGGCCATAGTGGTTTCTTTAGTCATGCACTGCAGTGATGGCGAATATTCTACATCTCTCTGCTCAGTATACCCAAGATTTCAGCTCCTTATTCTAACAGATATAAATGAATAACAATGGCGGTCCTGAGAGGGTTAACATGAGGATGTGAATCCCGAGGTTTTCCTGAGCAATCCAATAAAGTAAATCAATGTTTTCTTTTTCTTTTCTTAACACAGTTTGAATTGATTTGCTTCTGGTTGAGAGGCACTTTATGTCCTAAGCACTTGCACTGCAGCCTAGTGTAGGGCCATTAAATACTAGTGCAATATATATTAAGGTATCTTTTTAAGTGAATACACTCTGCCTAAATAGTAGAGCTCCCTGTAAGTAATGTAACAGGGGCTCACTGCTACAAACCACAAAATGGAGGTAGGAAAAAAAAAAAACAAGCTTTAGGCCACATCATTGTACAACACCACGCTGCCGCCCTACAAAGGGTGATTAATTGGTATTCTAACAAAGCAGGTATTTAAAAATGTTTGTTTATTGTCATATTTTTGCAAGTATGGATTGGAAACCACATTTGTGGTTGGGAAAGTATAGTTAATCAATTGGCTGGGAGGGAGGGCTGCTCTCCCACACACTGCATTCTTTGCCCTTGTAGTGTGTAGGATGTTGTTGTTCAGTACATGGCTCAGATGCTGAGATGAGCTAACCCAAGCTTTTCACAGTGCTGGAACCAGTGGATTTAACCATGTCCCTGCCACTCCAACGAGGGGCTGCCAGGCAGGCGCGTCTCTCTAGCAGGGTAGGGTGTTTTAATTAGCTTCAAAATCAGGACACAGTGCTGCATTCTACCTGGCACATAGGCTGCCTGCATATATTTAACCCAATTACACACTTTCTAGTCTAGTTTCATTTGTGTGGCATTTTTTTTATTTTTTTTCTGTGACCCAGCTTTTATAAATGTCCTTTAAAGATGGTCAGGCAAAATAATCTGTGTGTGCTTGGATAGATAGATAGATAGATAGATAGATAGATAGATAGATAGATAGATAGATAGATAGATAGATAGATAGATAGATAGATAGACATAAACACACAAGCACACACATATTATTATTATAATTATTATTATTATTATTATTATTATTATATTACTTACATATGTATGTATGTATATATATTTTTTAGTCTGTATATATATATATATATATATATATATATATATATGGGATTTTTGATCTATTACAATGCAATCCATTTTATAGGCCATTTAGAAATATGTGTGTGTGTGTATCTATCTATATATATATATATATATATATATATATATATATATATATATATATATATCTATATATATATATATATATATATATATATATATATATATATATATATATATATATATATATATATATATAGATATAGATATAGATATAGATATATATACATACATATATTTAAACTCACACCAGCACACTACTACTACTACTACTACTAATAAATACTATCTGTATGTATATAATGCACACATATATATATATATATATATATATATATATATATATTTCATATACTATCATTATATATATCTATATATATTCATGATTATCATTATATATATCTATATATATATATATATATCTATATATATAGATATATATATATATATATATATATATATATAAAACAAATTAAAAAAAAATCCAAAGGATGCAACACACACCAGCACAATAATAATAATAATAATAATAATAATAATAAAATAATATATATATATATATATATATATATATATATATATATATATATATATATACAGGCATGCCCCACTTTTAAGTACACAATGGGTTTTATTTACTAAAGCTGGAAAGCGCAAAATCAGGCTCACTTCTGCATATAAACCAATTAGCTTCCAGGTTTTATTACCAGGCTTAATCGAACAAGCTAGGGTTAGAAGCTCATTGGTTTTTATGCAGAAGCGAACCTGATTTTGCGCTTTCCAGCTTTAGTAAATAAACCCCATTGTGTACTTAAAAGTATGGTATGCCTATATATATATATTATGTATTTATTTATTTAATATCTTATTATTATATTGGATATACATCTATATAGTTTATATAACATACAAATATAACATTTCAAAAAATATAAACCCAATGTAGAATGCAAATAAAGAAACAGATCATTCAGATATAATTGTAAATTCCACTTTATTGGGACAATTTATGCGTTGCAAATGTACAGTGTGATTTGTCGGCTCTCTCCCTGCAGCTTGAACTTAATAAGAAAACAATAAGCAGCTTTTATGGGGGGCTCATTATTTGGCGTGGTTTTTGGAGTGGTCGCTGACCATGTATTCTTGTCTGTAGAACACGAAGGGTCAGAGATTCGCTGGCCGGGAATCTGATCTCCTTTCACGGCTAGGAGTAGGAGTTATGTTAGTTTGCCAAACAAACAGGAATGCGTAGGAAGAGGATTGCTTTGAGTACAAAATAATGAATCTTAGTGGGCTGTTCAATTATCTCAACCTCCCTTATAAGCAATACATTGCGAGTCAACTGTCACCAGAGATCAGCCAATGTCATAAATAAAATAAATCATTTTTATAACT
Source organism: Rana kukunoris (assembly GCA_029574335.1). Classification (NCBI taxonomy): domain Eukaryota; kingdom Metazoa; phylum Chordata; class Amphibia; order Anura; family Ranidae; genus Rana; species Rana kukunoris. Next base: position 179,693,257 of record CM056054.1, read on the forward strand.
ATTTTTTTTTATTATTATTATTATATTAACCCTACATAATACTGTAGATCATACCCTGTAAACGAAATTTCATTGTTTAAAAAAAAAAGCCCTTCCCAAGAATGTTTTGATAAACTTGAAAACACTGGGCTACTGATATTTTTTTCTTTTTTCTTTTTTTTTTCTTTTCTTTTTTATATGGTGATTGTCGTTTTTTTTTTCCTTTTTTCCTCCTTTTTTTCAGATTTTTCTCTAAAATTGTTACACTTTGAATTCCAAATGTACATTTAATATACAAATTTTAATTTAAGAATAACAATGAAAGCCACACAAACTATGAACCAGACGTGTGAAGAGGTGGTACTGAAGACACGTACACATTAAAAATACTCCTCACAGTTTTTTTTTTCCAAAAATAAAATATTAACTATCAAGACATCTGATTGTGGCTTTGATGAAAAAAGCATGGTCCTATTATGCAGCTTGCATTTGGGTAATGAAAAAAAAAATCACTTTCTAGTTGACCAGACTACTGAAACAGATACACTACAGTTCAGATATATTTTTTTTATTCTAAATACTGCTGGAATGGTACTAGACAATTAAAAAAAAAAAATAACTTTTTAAAATGTCAAATGCCCATTGTGATACACTATTATTTTTTTGTGTTACCACAAACACCAGTCACTATTGTTCAGGATTGCATTTCCATCTAATGCAAAGAGGTGTCAAGGTGACCACAATGGACTTAAATCATTCTTCCAAGTTATTCTCGGTAAAATTCACTTATTCACATAAATACATTAAGACGAGGATAAATAATGGCTAAAAATAAGAACAAAAAAAAGTTTGCTCAAGATATAATAAAATAAATACATGTTACTTATTTGAATGCAATTCCAACATCACTAAAATATTTATAAATAAAAAGCAAAAAATAATAAAATAAAATAAAAAAAGTCCATTTGCAATTCATGTCCCCTTCATATCCATTTGGTCAAAAACAAACAAACAAAAAAAAAACACTTTTTTTTGCATGACACTGGCTAATACTAAATTCTAGCAGACTTACCTTCAAGTACATCATTAAAATGTTTTTTTTTTTTGTTTTGTTTTGTTTTTTTGTGCCTTGCTTCGCAGTTATTGCACTGTCATGCTTAAAAGACTAGGGTCCCTTTTTTCCTAGAACTATACGAGTCGCTGAAAGGTAGAACATCCCTTTAAGCTGTTGGCACTCAGAATAATAAGATACATTAACAACTTTTCTTTCAGAAAAAAATTGAGGTAATTTAAACGGAGTTTTACAGTTAGCTTCTTTCTTTCTCTCTCCCTTCTTGTAAGTTACAAATGCGTCAATTTGGGGGCTTCTTGCATCCTTCCCTGAGTCGTATGATGAGAAGATAGGTCTGTGTAGGTGGGATGGGGGTCACAAGGTCCATGGTGATGGTTGCCTGGAATCTGTGCAGCGCAGCTGTAGTCCACACTGGCAGATGACGGGTGAGAAAGATGACCCACATTGAACATAGGACCAGAAGCTGGCATGGAATCAACAAAGTTCCCTCCAACATAAACAGGGCTGCCCTGCAAATTGGGGTTGGCAAAGCCACCGTTGCTCTGCATGGGGTGATGGTCATACTCTGCACCAGGGTATCTCTTCTGCTGGGGCAAACAGCTGCTCAATGGGGCCGTGTAGGCAGCCAGCCCGTACATGTTCTGCTGGGATTTGGCAAACGATGTTGGCGATGGGGCATCGTAGCTTAGGCTATTGACTGTGGGCAGTTGACTTGAATATCCTATATGGCTGGAGCCACTCAATGGCGGACTGCGGTCTGGAGACTGACCCCCTGGACTGTGCATGATCCCCTTGGCTTTCTGGTCCTTCTTGTACTTCATTCTTCGGTTCTGGAACCAGATCTTGATCTGGCGCTCGGTTAGGTTCAGCAGGTTGGCCATCTCCACCCGGCGGGGGCGACACAGGTAGCGGTTGAAGTGGAATTCCTTCTCCAGTTCCACCAGTTGGGCGCTGGTGTACGCGGTCCGCACTCTCTTGGAAGCGGGGCCAGTGGGGCTCTTCTCCTCGCAGCTGTCCCCTGAAGAGGAAAGTAAAGCATAGTCAATTATTTAACACTACTAAAATAATGATATGAAGTGGAAATGAAGGCACAATGGTTATTGAACGTTAAAAAATTTATAATAAAATACAGAAATTCGGTTCTCAACGTTCCAAACACAAGAGCTGCCGGCTTTGGGATTTAGCTGTAGGGTCCCTTCAACTGTCTTTGTCCCAATACATTGTGTAAAAAAAAATAAGTTAATGGCTAACCCTATGGAATCATCTATCATGGACCATCTTCAAGCATCTCCAGAATAGAAACACAAACTCAGCACGAAATTCGGGATGGGTGTAGAATGTGGAGTTTATGGATTATTTTCTTTCAAAGTATTTTATTTTCAAAGTATATAGAATACAATTTCATTCAAATAATTATTGTTTTAAGGTCTCATTAACAATAAATCCTGGATTATGAAAAATTTAAAAGAATAAGTACTTAACAGTTAAAAGGGGTTTATGGATCATTTTATGTTCAGGGAAGTTCTCAGCTGTTAAAAGATCCACCTTATAATGACCATAACTGAAATCCCTATGACCATAACTGAAATCCCTATGACTATAACTGAAATCCCTATGACCATAACTAAAATCCCAAATTATATGCACACTGGGCTTAAAAACACTGGCTTAAAAAAACGTTGCTTTTACAGGAGTTTTGTGTTCTGCCTGTAGAAGCAGCTCAATGTTATCCTATGTGTCCATGCACATTAGGACGATTACAGGCATATTTTGAGATCAACTAAAAGGCAGGGGGAAAAACTCACTTCTGATTCACTTTCTGGTTGAAGCTCACTGGCAGAAAAAATGTAAAACTCTCTTAAACTTGTCTAAACTTTGTACAAAAAATGCTCTGCACAAGCTTTTTTACTCCAAAGAGGACAGACGTTTTTTTTTAAGTCCAGTGTGCATGGGAGCCAGCGTTTTTGTACACAGCAGGCTCAATGCACACTGGGCTTAAAAAGAAAACGACAGTTCCCTTGGCATAAAAAAAATGCTCATTGTATATAGTTTAGACCAGTCTAGGAGAGTTTAGCATTTTTTTCCTGCCAGAAAGCTCCAATCAAAAAAGCAAACCAGATTTTTTTCCCCTGCCTTTGAAGTTCCAAATTATAATGACTGAACTGAGAATAAATGATTGTAGAACAAAAACAGCAATTGTGAGACGCTTATTGTTTTTTAGTTATTTATGTTAATATTATAGTGTGTAATAAGTAAAATTATGATGAATAATTGGTTATACATAAGCTACCAATACATACAGCACACAATGTAGAATATTTATTCAAATTTTCAGCATTTTTATTACATTTTTTTCTGCCCTTATTTCATTTTATGGTATTTATTATTTAATTTTTTTCCTGCTCCAGTATCACCCTTTGACTCGCCCCCCCCCCCCCCCACACACACATGCGCACACACATACACTATGTAGCCTAGGCCTAAAGTAAAATTCTGTATAATTATTAGTTACATGGCCTTGAGTGTGGCATTAAGTTACCGACACATACAGTGCACAATGTAGGATATTTATTAAAAATTTCAGTATTTTTATTCCTGCCTTATCATCGCCCTTTGTCCCCCCCCCCCCCCCCCTACACACACATGCACACAAACTGTAGCCTAGGCCAGGGATCTCCAAACTATGGCCCTCCAGTTGTTGCAGAACTACACATCCCATGAGGCATTGTAAAACTCTGACATTCACAGACATGACTAGGCATGATGGAAATTGTAGTTCTTGAACAACTGGAGGGCCATAGTTTGGAGACCCCTGGCCTAGGCCTAAAGATTTGAAGATACCTTGGGCTTGATTTAGTAAAACTGGAGCATGCAAAATCTGGCGCAGCTCTGCATAGAAACCAATCAGCTTCCAGGGGTGTTTTTTTTTTTTTTTTGCAAAGTTTACATGAACAAGCTAAAATTATAAAGTTAGAAGCTGATTGGCTACCATGCACAACTGCGCCAGATATTGCACTCTCTAGTTGTAGTAAATTAACCTCATTATGTTGCCTAGGCCTAATGATTGGAAGATACATTGGGGTTGATTTACTAAAACCTGATCGCACAAAATCTGGATACCACTGCGTAGAAACCAATCAGCTTCCAGATTTTCTGTCAAAAGTTAATTAAACAAGCTTGAAGTTAGAAGCTGATTGGCTACCATGCACATCTGCCCCAGGTTTTGCACTTTCCAGTTCTGTAAATCATCCCCATTGTAGAAATACAGAAGTCTAAACCATTTGTCTTCAAAATCAAATTGGTTTCCATACTGCCCTATTAGATACTCTCCCACATCTTACACATTCTGCCACTTAAACTGCATAGAACACCAAATGATGTCTCAACTGTTGGCCATACACTATATGATCTTCTAATTACATTTCCTTTCAATTTACCTACAACTATGTAGTGAAAGCCTGCCTGATTGCATACAAATTGAAGGTATTTAGGTTTGACCTTGTATTATATTGTTTTAGTAAAGCTAAAGGAAAATTGTACAAGAAAATAGTGTAATGTATGGCCATCCTTAGGCTAGTGGTTAAGGGCCTGCTCAAGAACTGAATACCTAACCCAACCACTCTGTTGAGGTATCCCATGTGATATTCATATTATATACTCTTGGAAATAACTTTGGTCCATGTAGACATAGAGTCTATACATTTCACATGCTTTCAATCAAACACAACCCTTAAAAAAATCACATCTAGTACAATACATAGCAGTGAGCTTTAACATTATCCTTAACAAGTTGTAGGTTAGTTTAAACACCAGTAATAGTAGGGGACCAGGTATAGAGTGGTTTGAAACCAACTCATGTTGATCACAATCCATCACAACAAACACCTAAGTCTCCCCTGCACTGGGCCTAGAGGTTCCCTTCTTGGCCACTTCACAAAACACAAAGGCTATATAAATGAGTAATATACCTGGAGGGGTGCTGGAATTTTTCTGTTTTGTATTTTGTCTTGATTCCTTCATCCAAGGGAAGATCTGCTTACTCATGGTAGCCTGGGAGGAGTTGGATGCATTGGAGGACTTGCTTTTTTTCTGTGTTGAGGTATTAACATGGCTGGGTGAGGTTGGGGGTAGAGATGAAGCTTGGTGAGGCTGATCATTCATACTGGTGGTCTGGCTGGCATTTTGATTAGAAGATGTCCTCATGCAGCTGCCACTAATATCACTAGTCTTATGGGTTGGAGGCCTGATAGCAGATGGTTGGATTGAACAAGCTGAACTTGGATAATCATTCTCTAGACTGGACTGGGAGTAAGGCTGGTGACTGGAGCTGTAGCTGTAGGATTCAGGCTTGGCATATGTGTAACCACCAAAAAGTCCAGAGTTCTCATAGTAAGCTGTTTTCTGCATCCTGCCTTCTCTCAGTGATAGGGAACTCACTCCCTTATCAATGAGCATTGACCTCTTCTGTCACTTTTTTGTCCACCCCTAAGGATACAAAAGTACATTTATGTTACTAGTGAAATATGTAAAATCAATGAAACAATTTTACAAACACATGAACACAGAAAGCAATGGAGTGAAAAACAATTGTGCAAAGCATGGAGAATGTATCTTATTAGCTCAGCGTCCCTTAAGATTTGCATGCAGTGCACTGTGTGCACAAACACTGTGGGGTTGATTTACTAAAACTGGTTAAGAGAAGCTGAGTGCAAAATCTGGTGCAGCTCTGCATAAAAACCAATCAGCTTCCAGGTTTTATTGTCAAAGCTTAATGGAACAGGCTGAAGCTAGAAGCTGATTGGCTATCATGCACAGCTTCACCAGGTTCTGAGTGCTCCAGTTTTAGTAAATCTCAGCTATGTTCTCAGTGTAGCTTTATGTGTATTGAGGTTGATTTACTAAAGAAGTAGAGGCTGCTCACTTAGATTAGTAAATAAGGTGACCCTTTGCACTTTGAATACCCAACTCTGTGCAAGGGAAATTAAAAGAGGATTCATGCTTGCACACAATTGGTTGATTGAAGTGAACGCAGCTAAGCAAGGGGAACATTCATTTAGCTAAGTGAACAGTCTCAACTTCCTTATATAATCACTCTAATTGTATTGCATGCAATTGCCTTCAAGCAACATATTAGAGCAAAAGGTTATTTAACACATCCTATGAACATTTTTTTGTTCACATACATTGCATGCAAATTTATACTTCATAATAGTAAGGATAGTTTTAACTCTAGCTACATTATTATTGATACAGTAAAAGGAAATGCAATAAATATATGCAACTAAGTGCACATAAGCAATATCCAATGCTTGCAATTGGCTGTTATGCATCCCGCAGTGCAAAGTTTAATATAAATGTGTGTGTGTGTGTATATATATATATATATATATATATACACACACACATAAATACACATATATCTATATAGAGAGATATATATCTATAGATAGATAAATAGATAGATAGATAGATAGATAGATAGATCTTTATATATATATATATATATATATATATATATATATATATATATATATAGATATAGATATATATCTCTATATATAGATCTATAAAGATATATATATTTTTATATAGAGATATATATATAGATATAGATATATCTATATAGATAGATAGATATAGATAGATAGATAGATAGATAGATAGATAGATAGATAGATAGATAGATAGATAGATAGATAGATAGATAGATAGATAGAGATAGATAGACCATATAGGCCTAGGGTACTGTGTAATGGAATAACCCATCAATGCAGTTAGGCCTTTCCTTCTAAATAGCTTTCCAGTTTCAATCTCCATGCAAAGTTTCATTTTTTGTCTAGAAATCCTGCATTAGCAAACTGGAAGTGCTATGTGTATACACATTGCTCTGGCTTAAATGGATTTGCTTGGGGTATTAATATGTTTCCTCCTTTCTTTCAACAGCTATTAAATCCCTGTGACCAACAATGTATCACTCTTTAAATAAAGATATGTTTTGTAATATTTTTAAACACCCAGATCTAACAGGCCTAAAAATTTGGATAACGATTAACTTGCCCCTCCACCCTGCAGCCTGTGTGATCTGTATATAGCTTGATGGATTGAACTACATTCAGAACTTGAAAAACTTGCAGGCCAAAAAAGAAGGCTCTCCTTTGTAAGCTGGGCCTTGTAACTCCTCCAGTTAAAATATAACTACTCCTATTCAACATCCTTGTGTTTGATCCATTTGAGGGAGAAAAAAAAACGCTATGTCAGCTTTTGTGAAATGTAATTATTTGATGCCTTTTATAAGAAATAGCAGCTCAACTGCATGTGTTGTGTATTTTCACTGCAAGGTATAGCGTGCATGTTGTGACAGTAATTGTTTAAATAGTGGCACCGTTGCCAATACCACAAGATTTATTATCTTGTCCATATTAGCATAACGACTCAAGAAAAATGGAAAGCAATTACACAAACAGTATAGTTTAATCAAATAAACTATAAAATATAATGCAAGTTGCACTTTGCATCATTAGTATATTTCATGTAAATGATCAGAAGTGCAATTCAGCTTTTATTTAGTGTCTGTTTCAACCAGCTATTCCCTCCCACTTGAATTAATGACTAAAATCTGCAAATAAGTCCACCATTTGTGTATATTGTTGAAAATAGTAACCCCTGATCTTACAATATTAAACTGATTGTTGGCATTGTGGTGTTTCAGGTCATTAGATACAAGTTTGTTTACAGTAGGAAGATGACAGTGTAAACAGTGTGGTCTGATGTGCAAAATAATACAGAGGGATATAATAAACGATCTGGCTGACATCATCTATCCACCGTGGAATAAATTAAAAGCTGGACTTCTGTAGTGAATGGTATGAATTGATCACCTACTATCAGCCATAGATTGCTTTCTAGCACATTGTTCACAGCAGCACACACACCACAAACAACATATAGAGATTTTAGCATGCCTTATACATAGAATTATGTTTGGTAAAGGCCTGCAAGAGCCTTATTCTTTTTTGTTTTCTTTTTTTTTCCTTTTTTTTTTTAAAGAAAGATCCAACTGTTTCTGAACTCTGCTTGAACCTAAATAAGAAGCAACGTGCAATAAATCACTTGGACAAAGGGCAAACGTATTGAGGTTCATCTCTTAACGGCCCAAGAAAAGATATTCCAGAGCTGGTGTGTGTTAATGAAATACACATTGCTAAACATATAACAGAAATATAACTAAGAAATAAAAATGTGGTGCAGAAAAGAGAAATGATCTGATCAATGCTTATTATTTCACACAGAGAGCTCTTTCAGGACCCTTTCTGTCGCCTCTGAATACAATGCCTTGGAGCACCATAGGGGACAATATAAAATAATGCTTTATTTTAGATCTAAGAAGTTCCATCTACTCCACTGCAGCAACTTACAACTTAAGTTTTAAAAGTTGCACAAAGACACTTATGCTAAAATTCTATTTTTTTTCTAGGTCTCCTGCCCTAACTTTGTTCTCTGCTCCAAGCACACATTGCATGGTCCTTGTTAAAAAGAAGTTGCATGAGTAAGCAGGCTTTTGATTATTAAGCAGGCAGTGTCCACACAGAGCATATCAATGCACCTGTCATTGGGGTTTGGAAAGAAATTTATGACTGCTGGTGTTAGGGTAGGATTCAGCGAGGAGGGGGAAACATCCCCAAGAACTTTCACAAATGTAAAACAGGGCGAGCGTAGGAGGAAGACCAGAAAAGAATCCCCTACTCCGCAAATTTTTCCCTTTTACAAGCCTGTTGAGCAGAATTATAAAAGGTGGCCTGGCCAGTTTGTTCGGAGAACTTGCCTTTAGCAGGACTCGGACAAACTTCTGCCACCTTCTTATGGATTAAAAATAAGGATTTATAAAATGGAAAAATTTGGAAGAAATTCTGGTAAAATTCTCTTTAAGGAATAATTATTTTCTGGAGCAGACATCTTGGGAATGGTTGCATCATTCATGAAGGATGTTGATACTTTGTCGCTGGGCTATTTGGATTTATATTTTCCTTGGGATATCTCCTTTATCAGCAGCTCGCTCTCACACATGTGAATTATGTGAATATATATGAAATTGGTCTGTCTGGAGATTGTATCTGCACATATTTGTAAACTACGAACCATATAAGCGCCCTTGATGGTCATTGCACACTGTGTAACTGCAGAAATGTATCTTATTTGTTTTATCATCATCATTATACTATGTGTCTGGTGGATGTTTATTATTATAGTGCTATAAATAATGTTTGTTGATTTCTAGGTATGTAAATGTGCAATCAGTGAAAATGTGTATTCATTGTTATCTAAGAGCATTTTATGACCCCCATATCTGAGGCCGGATTTACAAACCCCACCAAGAAGAGCAGTGTGGGACTTGGTGTCACTTGTAGTTCCTTCATGAATATCAGGAGTTTTTTTTTTAGCTCCTTTTGGATATCTGAAAAGGCTAGATGAACCTTGCAGTTCTTCCACAGATAGTAGTAGGGCATTATGCAACTTGTAGTTCCTAACAGATACAAGGGGTTGATGAAACAACAATTCTTCAACCGATTGGGGGGGGGGGAGGTTGATGCGACTTCATTACAGATTTATAGGGACGATGGGGCAATAGTTCCTCCATAGACTGTGGGGCATGATGCGACTTTCTTATAGATATAAAAAGGGGGGGGGGGTGATTGGACAATAGTTCCTTCATAGACTGTGGGGCATGATGCGACTTCCTTATAGATATAAAAAGGGGGGGGGGGTGATTGGACAATAGTTCCTCCATAGACTGTGGGGCATGATGCGACTTTCTTATAGATATAAAGGGGGGGGGGGGTGATGGGACAATAGTTCCTCCATAGACTGTGGGGCATGATGCGACTTCCTTATAAATATAAAGGGGGGGGGGGTGATGGGACAATAGTTCCTCCATAGATAGGGGGCATGTAGAGACTTCATTATGATGGATTTAGGGGTGATGGTACTATAGTTCCTCCATAGATAGCGGAGCATGCTGCGACTTCCCTATAGATAGAAGGGGTAATGTGACTATAGTTCCGCCATAGATGATGCGACTTGCTTATATATATAAGGGAGTGATTGAACAATAGTTCCTCCAAAGATAGGAGGTCATGATGCAACTTTCTTACGGGTTGATGGCACAATTGTTCCTCCATAGATAAATATAATAGGGTAATGGGATAATAGTTACTCCATAATTAGATAAACATGATGCTAATTTCTTAAGCATTTTTTGTACAAAGTTTAGAGGACTTTAGGAGAGTTTTTACGTTTTTTTCTGCCAGTGACCTCCAATCAGAAACGCGAATGAGGCTCTATGCACGCTGGCATAAAAAACGTTGCTTCTACAGGAGTTTTGTGTTTTGTCTGTAGAAGTAACTCTATGTTATCGGTGTCCATGCACATTAGGACATTAAGAGGCATATTTTGAGAACAACGTTTAGAGGTAGGAAAAAAAACCCTTCTCGTCTAAACTTTATACAAAAAAATGCTCTATATGCACGTTTTAACTCCAAAAAGAACAGACTTTTTTAAGCCCAGTGTGTATGGAAAGGTTTTGTTTTCCTGCCTCTAATGTTGCTCTCAAAATATGCCTGCAAACGTCCTAATGTGCATGGACACATAGGATAACATTGAGTTGCTTCTACAGGCAGAACACAAAACTCCTGTAGAAACAACGTTTTTATGCCAGTGTGAATGGAGCAGATATATAGGGTGGTGGGACCAGTGTCCCCCCCCCCCAGACAGGGGAGCATGATACGATTTACTTAAAGATCTTAGGGGGTAATGGGACACTAGTTCTTCCATAGAAAGTAATGATGTAATGTTCCCTTAGACATAAATTGGGGGCATGATGATACTTATTTGTAAATATTAAAGGGGTGATATCGCAATAGTCTCTCCATAGATAGGAGGGAATGATGCGACTTACTTATAGATATTAGGGGGTAATGGCACAAGTGTTAGGGGACATAGATAGGGGCCATGATGCTACTTATTTGTAAATATTATAGGGTGATAGGACAATAGTCTCTCCATAGATAGGAGGGAATGATGCGACTTACTTATAGATATTAGGGGGTAATGGGACAAAAGTTCCTTTATAGATAAGATGGCATGATGTGTTTTTCTTACAGATAAAGGGGATTTTGAACAACAGTTCCTCCATAGATAGCAGGGCATCATGAAATTTGTAGTTCTTCTACGGCTAGCAGGAGGGCATGATGTTCTTGCACATAAAACATATGAGAGGGAATGATGAAGTTCTTGCACATAAAACATGTCAGAGAGAATGATGAAGTTCTTGCACATTAAACATATGAAAGGGGATAATGGGTCAAGTGGTTCCTCCACGGATGGGGCTGGCATGATTGGACATTTAGGTGAAAGATGGGTGTATAGTTGCCCAAAAAGTCATAAAGAGCCCTGAATTATCCATATAACTAATTTGGCACTGTAATGGGTACATTCTGAAAGCCACTTACCGTGGTGCCCGCCTTTGCTCAGGTTTTGTATCTGACCTTCTTGAGATAACGGCCTGTCTTATTCCTCCCAGTCCTAAACGAGCTGCAAAATATGAAAAATATATATATTATAGATTCATTTTTCAACAGCCAGATGTGGAGCATAACCAGTTTGGATGCACACAATGCTTTATTCCTCCTGTATAAAATGTTCCACATCCTTATGATATTTCAGTTGATATGCACAGAGATGATGAGTACAATCTCCTAATGCTGCCAATAGCCCTATATTATAGGAACTGTCCTAAAAAATATAAATCCATTTAATGCCAACGCTGCCCGCTGATTATGTATTTCTCCATGATTATTCATTTGGATCCAGAGCAATAGAAAAGCAGATGAGAAAAAGAAAAACTCCACAAACATTATCACCCTGATAGCAATGTAAAATAGTCAAAATAGCCAATAAGGCAATACATAAATATCATGGCTAGTCTATGTAATATATCCTGCCATAACAATTTGAAATGTGTTGACTAAAGTCCTTCTATGAATCCCACACAAAGACAAGCTAGGCCACATAAGAGACAAATCTAGCTACCATAAGCCATTCCAATGACCTTTGGCTTGTATAGTAATAACTCACCGCTTAATGAACAACCAACTGAACAGCCCGCAGTAGCTCTGAGCAGAAGAATACTAACAACTTTCCTCCAAATCCTCATTATCTCAGCCCAATCCCGCCATGAAGCAACGATTTTCAAGGTTTATGAGATGGTTTGAAGAGCAGAGCTTAGCGGTTGTACCTGAGACAAGGCAGGTCCAATAACATCTTATGTCATGTATTGGCTTTTCACGTGACTCTCACATTATCCATATATTTTCATTGTAATCAGATGCAAAAGCAAAAAAAAAAAAAAAGCTTGCGTTAATGCAGCGCGAAGAAGCGTTCTTGATCACTCTACAGCAAGAGCCGCTGCATGATTTGCTTCAAGGTAGGTATCTCCATCTTACTTCGTGCTGAAGGATTGGTCGCAAGAACTGCGCCTATAATGGGACCGGCATCTGAAAACTGTGCATCGGGATGATTAAAGTATTGAAAAAATAAAGGACCCTTTTAGGGGGGGGGGGTACTAATGCCAAAATAGGAGGGCGATGTATAAGGTTTGAAAGGAGCAGTGTGTTCATTACTCTGAATATTAATAACATTTTGGGGTTGTGGTGAGATGAAATGAAACGTTTCCTCTCTAATGTGATTTACCTGGCCTGGCATGAGCTGGAGGGCAAACAAAGGAGCAGAAATGGCCACTGACTTGAATAAAAAATGGTACATGTAACCTCCCTCTCTGTTCCATATTTATGTGCAGGGCTTTAAAGGTAAGTAGTGGCTGCTAGACTTGGCTTATTCGGGTTGGAGGCCTTTAAAGCGTTGTTTTTTTTTTCTATTTGTCTATAAACTATAATTTCCTATATTTAAGCGTTTTCCTAAATAGCCAAAATGGTGCTTTATCTTCAACGGCTGGGTGGAAAATCATCACCATGGAAAGCACAACAGCACAAGCTATACAATAAAACATATTAAAGAATATCTATTTTGATTAAATACATAAAAACATAACGGGTATGTGGACATGTATCTGGATGGAAGATGAAAGCTATTCGCAGGTAGGTCAAGCTTCCTAAACCTAGGCTACAATGCACATACAGAGCACAAGCTGAATAGTACATGATTAAAAATGGAAGGAATTATAGAAAATGATTTCAGAATTTAGAAAATAAGTCCAGTTCATATGGATCTTTATCTTCATCAAGAACGGTTCTTGAGAAAATAAAAAAACAATGCTAAGATATTATTGAAAATTAATGCCAAATAGAAGTAGGAAAATATGAATAAATAAGCATATATCACCTATATAAGTGTATACATGGTTTTTGGAAAACTGTGCCTATAGAAGTGGCATTAACATTAAATTGACTGTAAATATACATAAATCAGCCTGTCTGTTCCAAGCCCAATAGCCCAAGACACTCTGTTAATGTGGTGTTCAATCTTACTTTGACAGAGGCAAAAGGAGAATTTATTTCAATGAGATCCATACCTAGTATAATATAATGTGTACCTATACATACTATGCATATATTTAAAATAGTAACCCTTAATGCAAATAAAATTGATATGGGCAATATTAAAGAACTACAGTGCATTAAATGCACCCTTCATGAATGTACACCTGGTCTAACTAATAAAGGTGAAGAAATGTTTATTGGAGCCCATATGTTTTCCTCAAGCAAAGTCCCACATGCTTACAAATGCTGAAAACACAATAAATCTTTATAGCCTAGCTTGATAAAGGCTCCATACAACGATGTGTTCAAAGGCTTCCGTTTGTCATGCAAGATCTTACCTGTGTATCAATTTATCATAAACCTGGCTTCTTCAGCCTCTGTGGCTGTATGTGGAGGAGCTAAGATATATCCTTCACCCTTTGTCTGTGTGGACCAGTCTGTCCTAACCCTGATCTTGCGGTTTTGCAGACATTTCCACCTACAGTAGCAGAGCACAGTATTCCCGATAGAGTGGGGTGCAGGCTAGCACTCACCTACCAATTAAAGTGAGGGCAATGAACTTCTGAAAATGTTTTAAATCCACCAACGTTGCCAAATTAAGAGGGGGGTCAATTGGATTTTTTTTTTATTTGAACGAGGCACCAAGTTTGGGTTGGTGATGTAAGTAAATCAGAAGTATAGGCACTGCCTTACAATTTAAACCTATTTGTTCACGTGATCACTATACCATGCTACAGCCCCCCAGGCTGTGTTTTTTAACCTATATCATTTCAACCAGACCCAAATCTTGTTACATTTCTCAGCTGTCCTGGTTTTCATTTGATGCCAATATATAGCATAGGACATTATGTAGATTTTTTTTCTCATGGATGCCCCAGCAATATTTGCATAAAGCATCCCAAATCTGTCCTTTTTCTAAGAAATGCGCATGCTTTATTACAAAAGTGTATTTCCAATATTCTGATTAGTTCCAATATACTAACAATATTTATTCATTACTGCACTAGAGTCTAATAACTACAGCACTTACAGGTAATTATCAAAAAAGACCATGCAGAACAAAAATGACATTACAGATGTGCCTTTTTTGTGTTTCTTCCTTGCTATATATAAAATCGCTTGAGTGATATCATCAATATATCTACCTAGTAAAAACAATATTACTGATCTTTCTTTGTTTTTTTATGCTTAATAAAATATATTCATCAACTATGTGATTTGCATGTTTTATATCCTAAAAAAAATAATTATGAAGCGAGTGAATAAACATAAACACAGACATAAAGGTAAATAAAATTAAACAAAACCTGGGATCAAAACAATAATAATTCGGTAACATATGTTTGCATTTTCATTTCACATGTTTTCAAGCAAAACAGTGAAATGCAAGCATATAGTAAAAAAAAAAGTAAAATTACAATATGATTACAAGGGACCACGATGGACTATACAAGGAAAGCGTCCGGCTCAGTGAATGTGAAAAGGAAAAAAAAATATATGTTATTTTTCTTGCCCGGTCGTGAGAATGTATCTTTAGTGTAATCTAATTCAAGCAGTGGATCCACAGCAAGTCAACCGCAGCATATGTTCATAGGGCAATAAAAGTGGGAGATTTACGGCTCTC